>JARQOC010000003.1:808139922-808647091 GCA_033576535.1 Allobates femoralis | reverse complement strand
CCTTCTACCCCCACCCCACCAAGCGGTAATAATCATCCGCCGGCATTATGCCCGCCGGCAGTAAATGACTGTTACCTCCGGCAGGCTGCACCTGCCTGTCAGCTTCCTCAGCCCCCTCTAGTGCGATCATGGAGGGGGCTGAGGAAGCTGACACCCCCCATCCTGTGCCCCTTTCACATCCCCCCTTTCACCTCCCGGGGGCTGCACCCGTCGGCCACGCCAGTGTAGGGCCCCTCCTCCTCTCCCGGGCTCTCCTCCTGGATGAGGTAAGTATGTATGAATGGAGGTGGCAATGGGTGGATGGATGGGTGAGTGGGTGCATGCATGCATGCTAGGTGCATGGGTGATGGATGGGTGAGTGGGTGCATGCATGCATAGGTGCATGAGTGGATGGATGAGTGGGTGATGCTGATGCATGAGGGATGGATGAGTGGGTGCATGCAGGGGGATGGATGGTGGGATGGATGTGTGGGTGGAGGATGCATGATGGTGATGGATGGATGTGTGCGTGCGTGCATGCATGTGTGCATGGATGGATGTTCCATGCATGGATGTGTGCGTGGTTGCGTGCGTGAATGTGTGGATGCGTGCATGCATGGATGTGTGGACGTGTGATGGATGGTTGTGCATGGATGTGTGTGTTGCATGCGTGATGTGTGCATGCGTGGATGTGCATGCGTGGATGGTGCATGGATGGATGTGTGCATGGATGGATGTGTGCGTGGATGTGTGCGTTCATGGATGTGTGCATGTGATGTGGTTGCGTGGATGGGGGGGGTGCATGGATGGGATGATAGTGGTGGATAGATATGTGTGGATGTGTGCGTGGATGTGTGGATGCCTGCGTGCATGGATGGATGTGTGCATGCATGGATGTGTGCATGCATGGATGGATGTGTGCTTGGATGGATGTGTGCATGCGTGGATGTGTGCATGTGTGGATGCATGCGTGGATGTGTGGATGCGTGCTTGGATGGATGTGTGCATGGATGGATGTGTGCTTGGATAGATGTGTGTGTGTGCATGCGTGGATGGGTGCATGTGTGGATGATGAGTGATGGGTGGATGGATGATGGGTGCAACAAGGGATCAAGTGTCCTCTTATTGTAGTCTCTGGGATCATAGTCATGGTGCACTGTATGAGAGATCATTGCCATACAGTGCACCATAAATCTGACCCCAGAGACTGTAGGAAGAGGACACTTGATCCCTTGCTGCAGTCTCTGGATTGAGGAGAGGCGATCGAGCGTTGTGGGACCTTCTTGTGGACTACATCGGAGGCGATCGAGCGTTGTGAGACCTTCGTTGTGGACTACGTCGGATCTTTATAATAAAGCGGGAGTCCGAACTTTGTTTTGTTTTTTTTTTTTCAAATAAAAAGATTTTTCTCTGTGTGGTGTATTTTTTTTTGACTATTTACTAGAGATTCCTAATGGCCGGGTCTAACATTGGCCCGACATTATGAATCTTGGGCTTAGTGCCAGCTGCCAATAAAAAGCTGGCATTAACCCCTTTGTTACCCAGTTTGCCACCGGCACCAGGGCAACTGGAAGAGCCTGTGTACAGCGCCAGACAATGGCGCTTCATGAAGCCAGTGGGTGCAATTGCAGCATGGGGGGCCCAGAACGCTTGGCCTCTCCATGCTGAGGATTCCAGACCCCAGCTGCCTAGGTGTACCTGGCTGAGCCAAAAATATGGCGGAGCCCCACGTCATTTTTTTCCTAGAATTAGTTCTAGAAATAAAAAAAAATGGGCTTCGCTGTATTTTTGGTTACCAGCCAGGTACAACTAGGCAGCTGGGGGTTGGTGGCAGTCCGTAGCTGCCAAGTTATACCTAGCTGGACCAAAAATATGGCGGAGCCCCACGTCATTTTTTTTTCTTCTAGAATTAGTTCTAGAAATAAAAAAAAATGGGCTTCACTGTATTTTTGGTTGCAAGCCAGGTACAACGAAGCAGCTGGGGGTTGTGGCAGTCCATAGCTGCCAAGTTGTACCTGGCTGGACCAAAAATATGTCGAACCTCACGTCAATTTTTTTTTCTAAAATGAGTTCTAGAAGTATAAAAAAAAAGGCCTTCGCTGTATTTTTGGTTGCCAGCCAGGTACAACTTGGCAGCTGGGGGGCTGGAATCCTCAAACGTGGGCCCCCATGCTGCAAATTGCAACCCCCAGCCACCCCAGAAAATAGCACATTCATTAAAGGCATCATTTTCTAGTGCTGTACACCAACTCTACCAGTTGCCCTTGTGCTGGTGGCACACGGGTTCTCCATACACAACATGGTGTCTGCTAACAATTTCAATGGAGAAATTAGCTCCAATTGTTAGCAGAAACCATATCGCGTATGGAGAGCCCTTCCTGTGTGCCTGAACATTGGAGCTCCCCCACAAGTGACCCCATTTTGGAAACTAGAAACCCCAAGGAACATATCTAGATGCATAGTGAGCACTTTGAACCCCCTGGTGCTTCACAAATTGATCCGTAATAAGGAAAAAGTACTTTTCTTTTTACATTTTTACGGATTAATTTGTGAAGCACCTGGGGGTTCAAAGTGCTCACTATGCATCTAGATAAGTTCCTTGCGGGGGGTCTAGTTTCCAAAATTGGGTTACTTGTGCGGGAGCTCCAATGTTTAGGCACACAGGGGCTCCCCATATGCGACATGGTGTCCACTAACAATTGGAATTGTTAGCGGACACCATGTCTCGTATATAAGAATACTTACTAAAAAGAGATCTGCTGCACACTAGCACTTCATGCCTTTAAAGGAAAAACCAAAATGGCTGACATGCACTATTTCATTGTGTGAACAGGGACCAAGAACATATTGGAAAGCTAATGAAAGCTATCTAGGATAAATGTGAAAAATTAGTTGATATGATGGCCATAATATCGTAAGCCCAGTAACCGCCGACAAGGTTTTTTCACACTACTGGGTCCTATCTAAAACCTCATGTCTGCAGTCTGGATATATGTATGGGATAATGCCCTGTGTGCAATTAAAATCCTGCTTATAAAGGAAATGTCCAGGACTATGTGTAGGTTCTCACAGCAGCTACTGGGTAGTACTTAGTTAAAAAAAGTTTACCATAATATAGCTCATTTTCTGCCAATACTTTCCCCTTCATTGGTCTCTGGAAATGTTTTGTTTTATAATGTCCCTAATGTCAGCGCTGCAGATGTTGGCGTTAGTAGTTATCGCACAGAATAACCTTGGAGGAATGGAATGTAGTGATGAAGAAAACGTTTACCCATCAGAATAAGAGGATATGGAGGAAGTAATATCTGCCACAGGGACGATTCACATCTTGTTCTGTTTCCACAAGCTGTTCCTGTGTGCCCTGCTCCACAAAGACTGATGACCCTGAAGAATTCCAAAAATGCCTGTAAAGTACATTCAAGAAAACAACTGCCCAGTGCGCTGCCTGAACCCCAGATATGGCTGTAAACTCCGGCTCTAACTGAAGATCCACTAGAAAATATGACGTAAATCTAAAATTTATAAATAATAGAAATTAAAATCACAGCTAAGGCTCCTTCACATCAGAGGTATTGCATTTGCTTAGATGGAGATGTTGCAGACTTACGGATCTACTGTGTAACCGCCGACTTGCGGCACCATCCGGCAAGCCCCATTCATTCTCTATGGGGCTTGCAGTCGGGTGCGGCAAGTGCGGTATTGCCGAATCCATCAGATCCGGTGCTTGCGGTCGCACCAAAAACCGCTGTTAGCAGCATTGTTTTTGGTGACGCAAGTGCTGGATTTGGCAATACCGCACCCGACCGCAAGCCCCATAGAGAATGAATGGGGCTTGCTAGATTGGTGCCGCAAGTCAGCTGTTACCAGTAGATCCGGAAGGTGTGGCGATATCTGCCGGATCTACCACGAAAATGTAATACTTCTGATGCGAAAGCACCCTAACAATTGTAACCATTTAAGAATATTGTAGTTAAATTTTGTTTTTAACCCTTAACCGCGCTATGTATTTTGACATCATGAAGTGCAGGTCTATGGTCTGTTGCACCGCCTGTTGATGTTACCATACTCTACCCTACTTTGATGTTACCATACTTTTACTATTGCTTCTGCAATCTAGTAGGAGCAGGTGGGGCCCTTGAAGGAAGGATAAAAGCGATTTCTGACTGCTGCCATCTCCTTTTCAGCCAACAATGATTTTAAAGGGAACCTGACAGCTGATATATGCTGCCGATCCATAGACCTCTTCCATCAGCTGCTGGCTGTATGTTTGACTCTAAACACTGCAAGGGACCTAGCCGCATGGATGACTATTTGGAAAGGAAGGTCATTGACGGCTTCTCCCTGTCTGCTTCTTGTGACTGACAAGTCTTACCCTACACACACATTCAGGGAGAGAACTGTATCATGTGTGTGTCACTTCCGGCTAGGACCTTCGTTGTATCTGGGATCAGAAGGTCACAGTGATTAGCAGATCGCATGGCCTCGATAGAGTCCACTCAGCTATGAACATTAGTGGAGTAAATTCCGTTTCTATTGGTACCTTAGGGATTACGGATTCTTTTTGCTCTAATCTCAGCTGCTGCTCCTTGTTGCCACTGCCTTCTTTTATTTAAACTCATTCACGGCAATCTCATGTGCCAGGTATAGTTCTTTTATGCTGACCTACCTAGAAAAGTTGCTCCTGCTATGGCTGTAGAATTACTTTTGTTGTTTTATACCCACTTATTTGTCCCTTTTCCTGTTTTGCCTATCATAGTAGTAACTTGTGCGTTTCTGCTCAGCTCAGTAGCCAGGGCTAGTTAAGAGACAGCCAGGACTCAGGCACTTTATCGCACATAGGATTAAAGGACCCATCTAGGAATCACCGAGTTCAGGGACAGTTGAGTGTCAGGGGGTCACTGTTACCCCTTTACCATGTCCCTGGACTTTACTCTTTTTTTAGCAACGTACGACAGGAGTCTCCTCACTCTGTTGTGACACCTGTCAGTGTGTCAGATCAAAATCATCAATGCAAGTTTATGGGTCCATGAAAAAAATCTGACTCAGATGACATCCAAGTGTGGTCTGATTTTCACAGATTATCAGAATGGAAAAGGTGGAGAAACGTTTTTGTTTTTTTCTCCACGCAGGAGAAAAACTGATGATACTAAGATTACACTGATCAAGCACTGATCAAAGTCTAATCCTGTAAAATCAGTCTGTTTTTCTTGAGTGTGGAAAAGTCAGACTTCTGAATGAATCATTGGCCTCAGTCCAACTGAGGATCCTCTAATACTTAGATGAGCCACTCCAACCCTGTCTTTACTATGGTAAATGTCTCTTAATCATAGGACTGAAGGGAATTTTATGTGCCACCTATCGTGTCTTTGTGTATTACCCTATATCACGTATCACTAAATCAGAGTAGTATTCCCTCACACTTTGAAGGAGAGGGTAGTGCTCAGGAGTGGCACTTCACTATTGACTTTAGTGGAAGAACAGTCAACCAAAATGTAGGTCACAAGATCTCCCTTTTTCATCTATCTGAGGATTTGCATACATGGAATTTGTGCCATATTTATTTAAATATGCTATAAATGTTTGTGATGATGTGGCACCCCAGGGTCTTAGTGCCACTGTGTCATTACTTCCCCCGGGTGGTGGTGTCACGCTGAGAGCAACAAGTGGATCTTCTCATCAGGCAGGTAAACCACACACAACATCTTCTGCCTCCAGGCCAGAAGGGGGAGACCAAGCCCGGGTTCAGGGTGAGCTCCCCTATAAATTCTGGTCTGGGGTGGAGACAGTTAGTTCAGTTCCCGAGAGGACTGTGAAGAGTACCTAGAGGATTGAGCTGTGCTAAGCTCATCCTAGGTATAGCCGATCAGTTCCTAGGAGGACTGAGGCAGGCATCCTGGTGGACTACAAGGCTGTAGAGCTCGTCCCAGGATCGCTGACTCAGTGCCAGGCCTAAAGCTAGGGTCTGAGGAGAGTCGCAGGAACACCTGGGGAGCTGAGCGACATTGTGCTCACCCCAGAGGAAATTGCAGAAAATGGACACCGGGTCCGAGACTGTGCAGGGTCTAACGTCCCGCCGGCAGTCAATACCAGAAGGTGGGGAGTTCCAAGTTCCTCAGCCACACCGTGCCTGGAGCCACAGCAATGAGGAGAGTTCAGGAACTGACACGCGAGACGTGGGTTAGAAAGGACTCGAGTTGCCTGTCATTCCGGCACCTCACAGGAAGAGACAGGGCCGGCAGCTTAGCTGATGCAGCAGCAGGAGCCAATACACAGAGCGCAATAAGGGAGCCAAAGACCCAGCCAGGTGAGAAGGAACATTGAGTTGCTCTTGACAAGGACTTCGTGGACAACTGCCTGAAGTCAGCTATTCCCGTAAAAGACTGAATGACCAACAAACAGTGAGTCTGCTTATTGCCTCATGCCTGTCATCCTGCGCCCTACACTTAAACTACCTACACCTGCCCTGGGGACCAAAAGCCCTACCCGTGGAGGCTCATCATCCCGGCTGTCACCTCCACCATCATCCCCAGCAGTCTGAACGGCAGCAGTGGCCCATATTAGCCACAAACCATGTCCCTTTTATTGACCGCCCAGGGCCACGGAGCCAGGTCTCGACCCCCATGACTCCCACAGCAGAACTGCTGCCTGGTTCTAAGTTCCCCACGGCCCTGGTGGGTGAGTCAATGACAATATTCCTTAAAGAGAACCTGACTCCACAAACTGACCCCTCTGCATCTTTAGACCTGTCCCTGCACCCCCTATTATCGTTTCTAGCCATCCCTTTTGCAGAAAAAAATCGATTTTGTAAAGTAGAGAAAAGTTTATATTTATCTCGTCCTGTGTGAGTTCTCTGTTTCTGAATTAGTCTCAAAGGCAGGCCTGTCTGCTGCAGCCTTGTAATTATGCACGCCCCCTCTCAGCTTAATGCCTTGGTAAGAGCCTGGCCGCACCACGAAAGGGGCGGGGCTAAAAAGCATCATACTGATAGCCCCGCCCCCTTTCATGACGCTGCCAGGCTCTTAGCAAGGCAACAACCTGAGAGGGGCGTGCATAATTACAAGGGAGCAGCAGACAGGCACGCCTTTGAGACTAATTCAGAAACAGAGAACCCACACAGGACAGGGTGAATATAAACTTTTCTCTACTTTACAAAATCGATTTTTTTCTGCAAAAGGGATGGCTAGAAATGACAATAGGGTGTGCAGGGACAGGTAGAAAGATGCGGGGGGGGGTCAGTTTGTGAGGTCAGGTTCCCTTTAAAGGGGTTGTATATAATATAGGGGATAACTTATAGATTGGTGGGGGTCTGAAAGTGCCACATGATTCAGATATCCAGTGGCATTGAGGTTTCCATTGATGAAGACTGGCCCCACTATCTTTGTACCACATATACCACACCATATCGTCAATTTTTGTGTTCCAGCAGTCTTGGAGGGATCTATTCACTGTGGGTTAGTGTCAGACCAATAGCCGTGGTTTTGTTTGTTAAGTTCACCATTCACAAAAAAGTTTGCCTCATCCCTCATCTGAAGGCAATTGCCTATGCTGTTTTGAGGAGCCCATGATGCCACTCCTCAGGGAAGATGCAAATAGGAGAACAACTTGCAAGTGGACACCTGAAATAGCTTTTCTCATGATTGGATACATCGGGCTATGAAGTACAAAGCTCAATGAGGTTACCAAACCAATTTAGTGCTTCAGTAAGGCTGCCTTCAGACTGCGGCAGCGTCCGGTCCGGGGCTGTCAGAAGTGACAGGCTGGAGCGGAGTTTTCCTCCATAGAATCCTGTCGGGCTGCACGGAGCTGGATCCCGGCGGGTGGTAATTAGCTGCTATCCGGCTGCTGTGTCGCCGGATGTATCCTGCAGAAGTGGGGATTTTCTGCCGATTCCAAAAACGTTGCATGCACCGGTTTTGGAATCGGCAGAAAATCCCGACTTCTGCAGGATACATCCGGCGAGCTGGCAGCCGGATAGCAGCTAATTACCACCCGCCGCGATCCAGCTCCGTGCAGCCCGACAGGATTCTATGCAGAAAAACTCCGCTCCAGGCTGTCACTCCTGACAGCCCCGGACCGGACGCTGCCGCAGTCTGAAGCCGCCCTAAGTCAGTAAAAAGTAGTTAGGAGCATTCAAATCATGAAAATCAGAAGGGTGCCCATACTTTTGCACCTGTCAAATTTTGAAATAATGCATATTTCACATTTTTGGTTAGTGCAATAAACCTCATTTCAAACCTGAAATATTACTGTGTCCATCAGTTATTACATATATCACATTGAAATAGCTTTGCAAAAACCCAATTTTAAACCAAAAAAAATGAGTACGATTAAGAGGGGTGCCCAAACTTTTTCATATGACTGTATATATATAGGATTTACTTTAATTTATTGGTGATACTACTACCTACATCGCTACATGGGAGAGGGTCATTTTCTACTGCACATTATTTATGGATTATCTGATAATTTTTCTCCAAAAATATATTTGCTGAGATTGGAGATATGTAATTTCCTGGGTTATGAGATTACTGGAACTTGCTCCGTTAAAATAATGTTACCATTTCCTCCCAAGGTTTCATGACAAGAAGAGGAAGAAACAAGATAATGAGATGTCTCTTCAGGTTGACCTTTGCTATACATAGAAAGTACAATTGTTCTGTGTGACCTCCTCTAGGACATCGGTTGGTCATCAGATAACCATTTATAGTCATCAAACCTTAACTGTATCCATATGAGAAGATATTTTGTTAACTATGGTGATGGCCTACGCTCAACAAATAGGCTGCAGTGGATGATTTCCATGTACCACCCCCATCTTCTACAAGACCAAATTGTAAGTGGGACAGTTGGTAATTTGATTACCCACTGTCAAATGCTATGGAAATCCTGAAAACCTGCACTGTGTCCGGCCCTTGAGGTCTGGAGTTTGAGACCCCTGATCTAAGTGGTAATGTTTCTCCTTGTGGAGAGTGACATGCCTGGTATGCCTCTATGAGGAGGCTTAGGACTAGTGATGAATGAGTAGTAAGATATCCGGGTTCGGATAGCTCTAACCGATTTCTTTGAACAAGTAACGAGTAATGATTTCAATGCAAGTCAATGGGGAACTCACTCAGATCCAAATACAGAAACAGTTCAAAGTATTTGGTTAGAGCTATCTGAACCCAAATATCTTACTACTCGCTCATTACTACTTAAAACCCATGCATTGCTCCTCTGGAAAATAAAATATCCAAATAACCTCTTGAGTATGCACGAGAAAGCCCTCGGTGACCTTTTTGGGAGCCAGGTCTGAGGTGGTTTTGTTAGTTGTGCAGCTAGGGTCTTTTAGTCTGTACAGGGACCAGTTAGGTGTGGCCACTCCTTCCCCTTTTCCTTTAGTCATGTGTGTAATTACGTTCATAACTTGAGGTACACATCTTACGCACCCCATCCCATTACATGCAAATCGAGGTCCTGGCTTAGTGTGCATTCCTTGGGCTATTCACCTCCACAGACTGCATGGTGCTATTGAACTGCGCAGGCCAGAACCAGATGAATTCATCTTCAGATGAACAAGGAAGATCAAAGTCCAACAATAAACGTCTTTCTACTAAACAGTTCTTTGGTATAAATTATGTACATCAGATAACAGCTACAATGCTTCATGTGTTTCACTTGCATTAAGCAGGCATGGGCACTTCTCAGTTACAATTAATGACACTTGTATCACATGACAATCCAGCCAACAATCAAGGGAGAATTTATCTTCCCTTGTGAGGGCCACACAAGTCAAGGTGAACACTATGGCCTCTCACAGCTACTCTCAATCCCCGACTGACTAATGAGGACTCTGCTCCTTGGGGTACTTTGATACGACTCTTCACTATAATCTTGAATGTCCACTGCTCATTGCAGCAGAATATGTGTCCCAATATTGCGACCATAGTTTGCTTTCACTGTTGAAAATTGAGCTTATTTCACTGTAGACAACTGTTATTAGCATCGTGCTGATACAATTCCTTCTCGTTCTATCCCCATTTACATGAGCCTTCTCCTCACTCTGGGTTTAATTCTGTACCATTTAATCGGCCTCCTAGCCTGAGTTCCAGTCTATCAAACATCTCATTACATTTCCTTGGTCCTTAAAGGGAACCAACCACCAGGATTTAGTGCTATGCATCAGGTGATTGACGTGTGCAGCGTGACATCACTATTTGAGTTTATTTTTTTTATTCCTCCCCTGTGGGCTTGTTTTTTGGCTGTAAACTGAACCCCTCCCCCTCACTCTCATCCTGACTTTCATTTTACTCTCACTATCATACAGCAACATGAAAGTGAAAATAAAATTAAAAGCTGGATGACAGGGAGGGGGGTGGGTGGTTCGACTTACAGCCAAAAGACAAGCCCACAGGGGAGGAATAAAAATAAAAAATAAACCCAAATAGTGATGTCACGCTGCATAGAACAATCACCTGCTGCATAACACTAAATCTTGGTGATTGGTCCCTTTTAAGACATATTGTGTGATGTCTTCCCTCCTTATACACAACACCTTGTAGCATGTCAGTCTGCCAATCTTCAGACTGTAGGTGGACTCTAAGGACCCCGTTACACGTAGCGACGCACAAGCGATCCTGACAACGATCCAACCTGGCCAGGATCGCTGGTGGATCGCTACATGGTCCCTGGTGAAATGCCACACAGGCAGACTTACCAGTGATCCCCATTCTGCGGCCGACACTCGACGGTCGTTGGGATCGTTCAGAGTCTCAGGCACAGACTGGGGATCGCTGGTAAGTCTGCCTGTCACACACAGCGATGCACGCTACCCAGCGGGAGCGCAAGAACCAAAAAATGGTCCAGAACGGTTTCCCAGCGGGGGGCCGATCGCTGCTATGTCACACATAGCGAGATCGCTGGCGAGGTCGCTGCTATATTACAAAACCTGTGACGTTGCAGCGATATCGCTAGCAATATCTTTGTGTGTGAAATACCCCATAAGGCTACATTCACATGGGACGTTTCTGATCCATTTTTTGTGGTGTGTTTCTTTTAAAACTGCACCAACAACGGATCAGTCATTGCATCTGGCAGTAAAGTGAAAGGGATTTTCAATTTGCTGTTCAGATGCTGCGTTTGTTGACTGCTGTGTTAGTGGTGCAGAAAGCGGATCCAGAAAATAATGAGCGTCAATTATTGCTCGTCTTTCTGCTGCACTGTCTACACCACTAACATCCAATTACTTACCCTCCCCGGTGATCCCACGGTGAGCGCCTTCCCGGCACTGGCAGGACATGTCTGTGAGTGGTACAGTATTTCCAGGATCTACCCATTCGACTCTTTCACATGGGGCCCATGTCCTGAAAGTACCGTACTACTCACAAACATGTCCTGCCAGCGCCCGTCAGTGTCCGGTAGAAAGACAAACCCTCCTTCCCCCCCCCCCCCCGAAAATGGAGCAACAAAAGCAACACAAATGGATGATGCATTTGTGATGCTTTTTTCCAAAAACAACCAACGATCAATTAAAATTCGGAGCAGAAACGCTTTGTTTGAACTTACCCTAACTGTGCACTCCCAGGAAATAGCTCCCCTCTCTGCCCACATAACGCCTCCCTTCCAAGGTCAGTCCCAAGCATTGTCCCTACATATGCCTGACCAAATACATGTCAACCATCCAACATGAAAGCACATTCAAAACCGCACACCGGACTGCACAACAGCTCACCTTCTGCAGGGGATTGTGGGCGGCAATTCCACTTCCTTACACACACAACCTACTAACCCATCTCAGTGAATTAGAATATCATTAAAAAGGTAGTTTATTTCAGTAATTCAGTCCTTAAAGTGAAACGCATATATTATATAGAGTCATTACAGAGTGACCTGTTTCAAGTATTCATTTCTGTCAATGTTGATGATTATGGCTTACAGCCAATGAAAACCCAAAGGTCACTATCGTAGGGAGGATGAAAGGTTAAAATCCTCGGTGTTTCATGAATGTGGCAGCTCCAAAAGCAACCCCAATGGCAGATGTGAGATGTGATATGATCGTTAGGTTGTGCAATTACTGTTGTCCTATAGCCATAGCATTAATCATAATGCAACCTGAACATCAAAAGTCCAGACTCATGAGAGGAAGAAAAATGAAACAAACGGCAGAACAAAGGAGTAATAAATGATTGTGTCCATGTAAGCAAAACAGTTAAAAATAGAAGAACGATGGAAAATTCCATTCTATAGTGTTTGCTGTTCTACAATAAATCCATTCCTGTACATTTATAGACCCGGATTCTTTCAGATTTTATGTTGTGGCGCAGAGTTTATTAGGTTTCCTGAAGTTGCATGCCGTACTTCTTTCATGGCTTATTGCTTTACTCATTCGTGTGACAATTTGTAATCAACTTAGTGTAAAGAACTATTCCAAAGTGACTGCAAAAATGAAACATCCTCTTTAAATCATCACTCCATGCATGGATATATTTGGTCAAAGGACATTTCAGTGATATAGCTCAAATTAAAATCCTAAAAGGTATGAATGTGTGTCTGGAGTAAAGATCCACTTCCTTAATCGCAATGTTGTCTCTTAAAGTACAGTAATGACCTCGCCCAATAACATAACTGGAAGCTAGGGAGTCCCGATGCAAAATATCCAACAGGGCCCCCAACTACTGCAGATCTTCAATAGTAATAGTCTTTTCCCATGGGCTAAAGAACCCATTCAGAGCATCTGGGCTCCCAGGCCCAAATTTGATTGCAACCCTAGCACCTATTAATGTTACTCCCCATGACCTTGTCCTGCACCTTTTGGCACAGGTGGTCTTGATCACTGCAGGAGTTTGTTGTGGACATTTCATGTGGTGAACCGCTTAAATACAGCCACCAAAATAAAGAAGGAACATACATGTGTGCTAAATTATGGGGACTTCAAGATGATATTTTTACAGATAGGTCAGGAGGAGACTACTGTCACGTCCCACCAGAGCCTGCTCCCTCAAATTCTGTCCCTTTGACTAGGCACCGCTGTATTCACACTGTATGTAGTAGTGGTGATAAAGGTGTTACAGTCCCTGGCAGAGCCTGCTCCTGTCACTAGACACCGCCGTATTCACACTGTATATAGTAGTGTGTGTTAAAGGTGTTACAGTCCCTAGCAGAGCCTGCTCCTGTCACTAGACACCGCCGTATTCACATTGTATGTGGTAGTGGTGATAAAGGTGTTACAGTCCCTGGCAGAGCCTGCTTCTGTCACTAGACACCGCCGTATTCACATTGTATGTGGTAGTGGTGATAAAGGTGTTACAGTCCCTGGCAGAGCCTGCCCCTCACTAGACACCGCCGTATTCACACTGTATGTAGTAGTGGTGATAATGGTGTTACAGTCCCTAGCAGAGCCTGCCCCTCACTAGACACCGCCGTATTCACACTGTATGTGGTAGTGGTGTTAAAGGTGTTACAGTCCCTAGCAGAGCCTGCTCCTGTCACTAGACACCGCCGTATTCACACTGTATGTAGTAGTGGTGATAAAGGTGTTACAGTCCCTGGCAGAGCCTGCCCCTCACTAGACACCGCCGTATTCACATTGTATGTGGTAGTGGTGATAAAGGTGTTACAGTCCCTGGCAGAGCCTGCTCCTGTCACTAGACACCGCCGTATTCACATTGTATGTGGTAGTGGTGATAAAGGTGTTACAGTCCCTAGCAGAGCCTGCCCCTCACTAGACACCGCTATATTCACACTGTAGGTGGTACTGGTGATAAAAGTGTTGCATGCGGACAGGGCCTGCTCCTGTCACAAAATACCGCTGTATTCATAGTGAAGGTGGTAGTGGTGATAAATGTGTAACCTCCCCGTCAGAGCCTGCTCCTGTCACTAGGTACCGCTGTATTCACACTGAAGGTGGTACTGGTGATAAATGTGTTGCATCCCGGCCAGAGCCTGCTCCTGTCACAAAGCACCACTGTATTCATGCTGTACGTGGTAGTGGTGATAAAGGTGTTATGTCCCCACCAGGGCCTGCTCCTGTCACTAGGCACCACTGTATTGATGCTGTAGGTGGTAGCAGTGATACAGGTGTTACATCCCCGCCAGAGCCTGCTCCTGTCACTAGGCACTGTTGTATTCACACTGTAGGTGGTACTCGTGATAAGGGTGTTGTGTGCCCGCCAGAGCCTGCTCCTGTTACTAGGCACCGCGGTATTCATTCTGTAGGTGGTACTGGTGATGAATGCGTTATGTCCCCGTCACAGCCTGCTCCTGTCACTAGGCACCGTTGTATTGATGCTGTAGGTGGTAGCGGTGATACAGGTGTTACATCCCCGCCAGAGCCTGCTCCTGTCACTAGGCACTGCTGTATTCACACTGTAGGTGGTACTCGTGATAAGGGTGTTGTGTGCCCGCCAGAGCCTGCTCCTGTTACTAGGCACCGCGGTATTCATACTGTAGGTGGTACTGGTGATGAATGCGTTATGTCCCCGTCACAGCCTGCTCTTGTCACTAGGCACCGCTATATTCACACTATAGGTGGTGGTGATAGGGAAAAAGTCTTCACAGGAGATTCTGGAGAGCGAACGCTTTGCTCATCCACTAGGATTAGAGTGGCTGGGACCTGTGGAGTTTTACAGTCTGACAATGTCAATGTGTGGGTGGTCCAGGTGAGTTCATTAGTTCCTGCGCTCCAGCCTATTGGAAAGTACCCCACCCTAAATATACCTTTGACCTTTTCCTGCAAGCTGCCAGAAATAGTTTTTGGTTCCCCTGTTAGCTTTTATTGCATCTAGTGTTTATCGGTTTGGTCTCTGTACTTTTTTGGACTTTCTTCTTGCTCACGATTTTGTATTGTCATCATCTTATGTTCTGACCCAGCTCCCTGAAAACGCTATTGAACCATGTTTTTGGCCCCTCTCTCACCTGCAGCTTTAATCCTGTTTGGCGTCCATTCCTGCCTGTGGACTGCTGCTTATCCATAGGCAGTTACCTCCTGGATTCTGCTACAATTCCAGATCCCTATGTAGGGGTTTAAGGGTCTCAGAGTTACTTGGGCTTCTGCCGAACTAATCAGCTTGAGCTGGTAGTTTTGGACAGACGTCACACCTACCATGGTTCTAACAGACGGACCGTGGGCACTCTCTACTATACAGTACACAGTACACCACTACTGACTCTGTGATCTTAACTTTCTGACACTGACTAGTATCAGGACACTACGTCTTGGGTAACTGTGCCCCAAAGAGTGTGGGTTCCAGGCTTCAGTGGTTAACACCACAGGGCACAGTTGGAATGGAGGAGCAGGGAGCTGACAGTTCTCTGAACCACCACTAACTATATATGACGTCCTGAGGATACAAGTGAAATTGAGACACGCCACCGACTTCCTGAAACATTTCTTAAATCCAGGAATATCTCACAGTTTTCGGGACATATGGAAGGGTTTCTATATGTCTCCATTCTGGAGAAACCCTTTCGTCATCTACTAAACAGTACATGAAGCCTTAGCAGTCAGCATGGGAAAGGTCAACACATCATACCAGCAGATCACATCACAATGCTCCTACCTGATGTCCTTTTGTGCCGATATTCTGACATAATATATAGTCCTCTATGCACCTGTATTACAGGAGCTCTTCCCAGTATACAATGGCTAAGTTCATACACGTGTATAAAAAATTGTCCATTTTTGATCCATATTGTCATCTGTATGATAGCTGTATGGCATTCATTTTTATACATCAGCAGTGAATAAAATTTACAAGCACAAAAGTTTCCTATATTAGTAATAGTACTATAGCCTGCAAAAAACAGATGCTATAAGGTAGAGGCATATGGGATCCAATTGATGACTAGGTGAGATATATTATTATTATTTATTTACGGTATATAGCGCCATTACATTCCATGGCGCTTTACATGCTAAAAGGGCAAACAAGGACAAGTCCAATAAATGTGGACAATTTGGTCGTACAGATACAAGATAAATCCAAATGTACAGAAGACTTGTGTATGCTGCAATTTTTTTTTCCATTAGGACAATTGGTGCTTGAAAATGAATGGCAATCTGAACAGCCCTATCGATTACCATTCATTAGAGTGCTGTCAGTTTTTTTCATGGACACAACTTGGACTGAAACTACAGTTGTGTGAACAAAGCCCAATTGTGTGTTCACAGGTTTTTTTTACTGCAAAATCTCTCCAAAAAACTTACTTTCTGCTGTAAAAAGTCTACAAAAACAAACAACAAAGAATCAACAATCTACAAAGAATCAACAAGTGGGACACAATTGTGAAGTGGAACGAAATTTATTGGATATTTTAAACTTTTTTAACAAATACAAAACTGAAAAGTGGGGCGTGCAATATTATTCCGCCCCCTTGAGTTAATACTTTGTAGCCCCACCTTTTGCTGTGATTACAGCTGCAGTCGCTTGGGGTATGTCTCTATCAGTTTTGCACATCGAGAGACTGAAATTCTTGCCCATTCTTCCTTGCAGAACAGCTGGAGCTCAGTGAGGTTGGATGGAGAGCGTTTGTGAACAGCAGTTTTCAGCTCTTTCCACAGATTCTCGATTGGATTCAGGTCTGGACTGTGACTTGGCCATTCTAACACCTGGATACGTTTATTTTTGAACCATTCCATTGTAGATTTTGCTTTATGTTTGGGATCATTGCCTTGTTGGAAGATAAATCTCAGTCCCAGTCTCAGGTGCACTAAAACAGAGACTTGATTACACACAGGTGGATTCTATTCATCATTACCAGTCATTTAGGACAACATTGGATCATTCAGAGATCCTCACTGAACTTCTGGAGTGAGTTTGCTGCACTGAAAGTAAAGGGGCCGAATAATATTGCACGCCCCACTTTTCAGTTTTTTATTTGTTAAAAAAGTTTAAAATATCCAATAAATTTCATTCCACTTCACGATTGTGTCCCACTTGTTATTGATTATTCACAAAAAATGAAAAATTTATATCTGTATGTTTGAAGCCTGAAATGTGGCAAAAGGTTGAAAAGTTCAAGGGGGCCGAATACTTTCACAAGGCGCTGTGTCACATATTCTCTCATTTGTGAAGAGGAGCTTTATAGGGTTTATTTTTTTACCATATACCGTATATACTCGTGTATAAGCCGACTTTTTCAGCCCAAAAATTGGGCTGAAAAGTCCCCCTCGGCTTATACACGAGTATATACTTTTGTGCTAGGTGGGGGCTGTGTCTGGGAGCAGGAGGAGGTGGGGGGAAGGCTGCAATATGAGCGGCTCGTGACGTGGAGCCGCTCATAACTTATTCATGATATGCACTGCATCCCCCGCCCATCCGCGGGGGGGAGCAGTGCATATCGCCTTACAGCCCCCCAGCACGGGGTATACAGCCCCCATCATCCCTCACAGTATGGCGCCCCCCCCCTCCATGCTGCCGCTGCTTAGTGTACAATAAATACATTGTTATTATCTCTCACCGGCCCGGTCTCAGTGCATTCTCCCTCCTCCCTGCGAGGCTGCGTGTCATGTGACCGGGGCTCACAGCGATGACGTCACCGGCCGGTCACATGACACGCAGCCTCGCAGGGAGGAGAGAGAATGCACTGAGACCGGGCCGGTGAGAGATAATAACAATGTATTTATTGTACACTAAGCAGCAGCAGCATGGAGGGGGGGGGCGCCATACTGTGAGGGATGATGGGGGTTGTATACCCCGTGCCTGGGGGCCTGTATACCCCGTGCCTGGGGGCCTGTATAGACCTCGAGCCTGGGGGCCTGTATACCCCGTGCCTGGGGGCCTGTATACCCCGTGCCTGGGGGCCTGTATACCCCGTGCCTGGGGGCCTGTATACCCCGTGCCTGGGGGCCTGTATACCCCGTGCCTGGGGGCCTGTATACGCTGTGCTGGGATCTGTATACCCTATGCCTGGGGGCCAGTATACCCTATGCCTGGGGGCCTGTATACCCTGTGCTGGGATCTGTATACCTGTGCTGGAGTCCACCCTCGGCTTATACGCGAGTCAATACATTTTCCCAGTTTTTGGGGGCAAAAGTAGGGGGGTCGGCTTATACACGGGTCAGCTTATACACGAGTATATACGGTAAGTGATATATCAGAAAATGACCCTCACATACTAGGCTAAATAACGACAGCCGAAACTAGAACTTTTTTCACTCTCCCATTCTTTTCTACATGCCAAGGTTGGAGAAATACAATTGAGAGTACAGTAGAGAAAATGCATCATTAGAAATGATTATCGGTACTTACAGGACTCTGACAGCAGAATCTTCCCCCTCCAACCATGTAGCAAATCAAAGACAAGTCCAGCAATACATTTCCATGGCCAGTCTATACCGAGAAGTCAGCGTTTGAATTGGCATGAGGGCACGTCTGACTAGTGGGCGCAGTCGCCTAGTGGGCGCAACCTTGTTCCATACAATTGTATTGAGCGAGGCCACGGCAACTAGATGGGGAGTCCGGCTACAGTGGCCTGGAGCATGCATTACCCATAACTGCGGTCCATTCCCGGTTTAGAAACAGCGAATCTTTGCAGCGCACAATGCATGTGCTGTGAGGATTAATAAGTCTGCAGTCACACAGAGTGATGGCAGAATTATCATTTTAGACCGGACAACCCCTTTAAACCTCTGTCACTCCAACTCTATCCCCAGCACAGAGCCGCCTTCCTCATGCTTGACTGATGGCTTTTATGATAGATTGAACTGACCGCAAAAAACAACCAAATGGAGATTGTACAAAAAAACTTGTTGACAGAAGGTCTATGCATGGATCACTGGGTGGGGAATATACACTGTGTTCCAAATTATTTTTTAAAATGGTCGGTGCAAATGACGATTAGTGTAATCAAAGTCACCACCCGTTAGAGTATACATCAAATTTTATTGAAGAATCCTCCCAATGATAACAGTAGAATCTTCAAAATGAAAAAAAACCTCTAAATGCACTGTTCCAAATTATTAGGCACAGTAGAGTTTCTAAACATTTGATATGTTTGAAAGAACTGAAAATGCTCATTTATTGAATTTGCAGCATTAGGAGGTCACATTCACTGAAATAAAAAAAACTAACTCCAAAACATCCTAACAGGCCAAGTTACATGTTGACATAGGAACCCTACTTTGATATCACCTTCACAATTCTAGCATCCATTGATATTGTGAGTTTCTGGAGAGTTTCTGCTTGTATTTCTTTCCATGATGTCAGAATAGCCTCCCAGAGCTGCTGTCTTGATGTGAACTGCCTCCCACCCTCATAGATATTTTGCTTGATTATACTCCTAAGGTTCTCTATAGGGTTGGGGTCAGGGGAAGATGGTGGCCACACCATGAGTTTATCTCCTTTTATGCCCATAGCAGCCAATGGCACAGATGTATTCTTTGTAGCATGATAATGGTGCATTGACATGCAGGAGGATGATTTTGCTTCTAAAGGCACGTTTTTGCTTTTTGTACCAATGAAGAAAGTTCTCAGAAACTCTATATACTTTGCAGAGGTCATTTTCACACCTTCAGGAACCTTAAAGGGGCCTACCAGCTGTTTCCCAATGATTCCAGCCCAAAACATGACTCCTCCACCTCCTTCCTGACGTCACAGGCTTCTTGGGACATGGTGGCATCCACCAACCATCCACTACTCTATTCATCTGGACCATCCAGGGTTGCTCGGCACTCGTCAGTAAACAAGACTGTTTGAAAATTAGTCTTCATGTATATCTGGACCCACTGCAACTGTTTCTGCTTGTGAGCACTGTTTAGGGGTGGCCGAATAGTAGGTTTATGCACCACAGCAAGCCTTTGATGGATCCTACACCTTGAGGTTCGAGGGACTCCAGAGGCACCAGCAGCTTCACATATCTGTTTGTTGGTTTGTAAGGCCTTTTTAGCAGCTGCTCTCTTAATCTGATGAACTTACCTGGCAGAAACCTTCCTCATTCTGCCTTTATCTGCACAAACACGTCTGTGCTCAGAATCAGCCACAAATCTCTTCACAGTACGATGACCACGCTTACGTTTACGTGCAATATCTAATGTTTTCATCCCTTGTCCAAGGCAATGCACTATTTGTTGCTTTTCGGCAGCAGAGACATCCTTTTTCTTTCCCATGTTACTTGAAAACTGTGGCCTGTGTAATATTGTGGAACACCCAGTTTTCCTTTTATTGGGCTCACCTGCCAAACTAATTATCACAGATATCTGGGATTGATTTCAATGATCCAAAGAACCCTGATGGTGGGTTTACACACACCAATTTATCTGTTCAATATCTGAACCAATCTCTGGTTGCAGTGAAATCATGGATACATTGCTCCATTTTGTGGCTGTGTACAATATGGAGCAATGTATCCATGATTTCACTGCAACCAGAGATTGGTTCAGATATTGAACAGATAAATTGGTGTGTGTAAACCCACCATGAGACACAATAGCATCAATGGGTTTCATTGAAAAAAAAATAAAATAAAACCCTATGACACTTAAAACCAATTTGCATAATAATTTGGAACACAGTGTACAGTATATACTGGACTGGCTAAAAAGGTCAAAAGCTAGAAAAATGCTATTATTATCATTATTCATTTATAGAGCACCATTGAATCCATGGTGCTGTACATGAGAAGGGGTTACATACATACATACAAGTTAAAAATACAATGAACAAACTTACATTGATAGACTGCCACAGAGGGGAGAGAGGACCCTGCCCTTACAGGCTTACATTCTACAGGGCAATGGGAAGGGGAACAGTAGGTTGGGTCTGCGCGGGTGGTGGTGAAGTGCCAGGTCCAATGATGGTGGAGCGCTGGGTTCTGTGGTGGACCACCAGGTCCAGTGGTGGTGAGGTGGCATTGTGGTCATTGTAGGCTGTTCTGAAGAGATGGGTTTTCAGGTTTCGCTTGAAGGTTCCGAGTGTGGAGGACAGTCGGACGTATTGGGGTGCAGAATTCCAAAGGATGGGGATGCTCAGGCGAAGTCTTGCAGGCGGTTAGATGAGGATTGTACAAGTGTGGAGGAAAGGAGGAGGTCTTGAGAGGATCGAAGATTACAAGTTGGATATCGGGAGATTAGTTCAGAGATATATGAGGGGGACAGATTGTGGATGGCTTTGTAAGTCAGTGTTAGTAGTTTGGATTGGATACGCTGGGAAATTGGGAGGCAGTGGAGGGATTTGCCGAGGGTAGAAGTGGAGGAGCAGCGAGGAGAGAGGTGGATTAGTCGGGCAGCAGAATTAAGGACAGATTGGAGAGGTGCAAAAGTGTTAGCAGGGAGGCCACAGTGGAGGAGGTTGCAGTAGTTGAGGCGGGAGATGATGAGGGCATGCACTAGTAGTTTAGTAGATTGAGGGTTGAGGAAGGGATGAACTCTTGAAATATTTTTGAGTTGGAGGTGGGAGAGCTTGAATGTGTGGTCTGAAGGAAAAGGCAGAGTCAAGGATCACTCCGAGGCAGCGGACTTCAGGTACAGGGCAAAGTGTGATATAATTTATTGTGATATATCAGGTACGGGAGGTGCGCGAGATAGGTGAAAGATGATGAGTTCAGTTTTGGTAGGAAGAGATCCAGGAGAGGGCAAGGTCAGTGATACCAATGAAAGAGAGCATCTGTAATAGGAGGCAGTGGTCGACTGTGTCAAATGTAGAGGACAGGTCAAGAAGGAGGAGGATGGAGAAGTGTCCGTTAGCTTTGGCGGTAAGTAGGTCGTTAGTAATTTTGGTTTCAGTGGAGTAGTGGGGCGGAAGGCAGATTGAAGGTTGTCAAAGAGAGAGTTGGATGAGAGGTGGGATAAGAGTACAGTGTGGACATGCTTTTCAAGATGTTTGGAAGCGAACGGGAGCAGCGATATGGGGCGGTAGCTGGATGTGGAGGTTGGGTCGAGAGATGGCTTCTTCAAGACAGGTGTAATTGTTGCATGTTTGAAAGCGGAAGGAAAGGTACTGGAGGTTAGTGATAGATTGAAGAGGTGGGTTAGGGCTGCGATAAGCATGGTGGTGAGGTTTGGGTGGAAGTGGGATAGGATGGGGTCCGATGCACAAGTGGTGAGGTGCGATTTGGAGAGGAGGTGTGCAAGTTCTCCTTCAGTGATGGAGGGGAGTGGTCTGATATACATAGGGGTTGTGATGGTTGGGTAGCAAAGACTTGTCTGATCTGATCGATCTTGTTGATTAAGTGTGTTGCGAAGTCTTATGCAGAGATACGAGAAGAAGGGAGGGTCAGGGGGCGAATGAGAGAGTTAAATGTGTTGAATAATTGCCTGAGGGTGTGGGATAAAGAGGATATGAGGGTAATGAAGTAGTTCTGTTTAGTGGTGGTTATTACTGACTTGAATGTGAGAAATGCTTGAGTGCTGTGTAGTTTTCTTGCAAATGTGTTTTCTTCCAGCGCCGCTCAGCAACCCCAGACTCTCAACGCAGCTTTTTAGTGGTGTCTGTGTGCCAGGGTTGTCTGTTGATTCGTCATGTTCTGCCGTGAACCAGAGGGGCAACCGCATCAATCGCTGCTATGAGTGTAGAGTTGTAGAAAGCTGTGGCATTATCTGTGTCATGGAATGAGGATATGGAGGATAGTAGTAGAATAGTGTCAGAGAGTATGTGAGTGTCAACGTGTGTGAGGTTTCTGCTAGGGTGGCGAGTAGGTGGACATGGGTAAGGAGGACAAGGATGAGAAGGTAAGAAGATGGTGACCAGATAGGGGGAGAGGGGAGGTTGGGGTTAGTTAGGGGGTAAAACCGGGTAAAGATGAGGTCTAGAGAATGTCCATCTGTGTGTGTGGCTGTGGAGGACCATTGAGAGAGGCCAAAGGATGAAGCAATTGACAGGAGTTTGGAGGCTGCTGACTGGTTGGTATCAATGGGGATGTTGAAGTCGCATATTATGATGGTGGGAATGTCAGCAGAGAGAAAGTGAAGACGCGAGATATAGAATTGGTCAAACAGTGCAGTGGTAGAGCCTGGTGGTCGATATATGATGGCCACTTGGAAGTTTGATGTAGAGTAGATACGGACAGAGTGAATTTCAAAGGATGAGAGCATAAGGGAGGGAGGAAGAATTGGGTTGAAGGTGCAGTTGCTAGAAAGGAGAAGATCCACTCCTCCACCATGTTTGTTGTCAGTGTGAGGTGTGTGGGAGAAATGAAGTCCGCCATAGCACAGTGCAGCAGGGGAGGCCGTGTCGGAGGGTGTCAAAGGGTATCCACTGGTTTATGCATTTCGGGTTAAAAACATTTATTTCTAGCTTCAAAAAAGGGTTTTGAATCCAAAACGCTTAAGCCAATGCATAGCATTTTTTAACTGTTCATACACATGTGGTCAAAATTGTTGGTACCCCTCGTTTAATGAAAGAAAAACATGGTGTGACATGGTGTGTACCACACTCAACATGAACCAGAGGAAGCGAAGGAAAGAGTTGTCTCAGGAGATTAGAAAGAATACAAGCATGTTAAAGGTAAAGGTTAAGAGACCAAGCAGCTTGATGTTCCTGTGACTACGGTTTCTCATATTATTCATAAATTTAAGATCCATGGGACTGTAGTAAACCCCCTGGACATGGCCGCAGAAGGAAAATTGATGACAAATCAAAGAGACAGATAATACAAATGGTAATAAAAGAGCCCAGAAAAACTTCTAAAGAGATTAAAGGTGAACTTCAAGCTCAAGGAACAACAGTGTCAGATCACACAATCCGTCATTATTTGAGCCAAAGTTGACTTCATGGAAGACTACCAAGGAGAACACCATTGTTGAAACAAAATCGTAAAAAAGCCAGCCTGGAATTTGCTATACTACATACTGACAAGCCAGAAAGCTTCTGGGAGAATGTCCCGTGGACAGATAAGACAAATAAATGTAACCATTTGGCAAGGCACATCAGCTCTATGTTCACAGACGGAAAAATGAAGCATATCAAGAAAAGAACACTTTTCCTACTGTGAAACATGGAGGAGGCTCTGTTATGTTCTGGGGCTGCTTTGCTGCATCTGGCACAGGGTGTCTTGACTCTGTGCAGGGTACAATGAAACCTCAAGACTATCAAGAGATTCTAGAGAGAAATGTGCTGCCCAGTGTCAGGAAGCTTGGTCTCAGTCACAGGTCATGGGTCTTGCAACAGTATAATGACCCAAAATACAAAGCTAACAACACCCAAGAATGGCAAAGAGGAAAACATTGGACTATTCTGAAGTGGCCATCTATGAGCCCTGACCTAAATCCTATTGAGCATCTTTGGAAAAAGCTGAAACATGCCATCTGGAAAAGACAACCTTTAAACACCAGACAACTGGAGGATTTGCCAAAATTCCTGTCGAAGGGTGCAGAAGTCTCATTGATACAGTTACAGGAATCGTTTGATTGTTCAAAAGCTTGTGCAACAAAATATTATGTTCAGGTAACATCATTCCTGTCCAGGCCCATTTCATATGTGTTTCTATTTTTTTTAATTCAGTGGCAGCAGGGTTGGAAAGCAATGTGACTTTCATTTGTTCATTTACATAGATTTTTTATTTACTATTACTTTTGTCAGATTCAAGCTATTTCTGTGACCATTGTGGGTTTTTCACTAAACGAGGGGTACCAACAATTTTGACCACGTGTGTATACGTTGTACTGAATATTCGTTTTAGTCTTATTCTATTAAAAGTTAAGTTTTACTGATTTTGCTCAATGGTGCTGGAGACCGGCCCTGAATTGACTCTTTGAAGCCATAAAAATATATTGCTGCAATGGTTTTGTAAGAGCTCCATGTACATCACTATTTTTGGGTGTGAAATTCTGCTTGAAGATTCCATGTAAAGTAACATTTTCCATGTCTTATGTTCAAGTCCATTTATAATCAATATGTTATGAAAATATCATCAATAGATGAATCAGTCTTAGGTCTCAAGTCGTCGCTCTTTTTTCTTTTGGCATTTTTATTTATTCACCAAATTCATTTTAGGCTTTTGAGCGATTTTATTCTACAGATGTTTTTGGCTAATTTTACGCATTAAAACGCATAACACGCTGCACTTGCGGCACAGTTGCGGCAAGCCCCATGCAAAGTCTATGGGGCTTGCGGTAAGGGTGCGGCAGGTGCGGTATCGGCACTTGCGGCAGGTGCGGCCGCAAAAAAAACGCAGTCAGCAGCAGCTTTTTTTTTCCGGCCGCACCTGTCGCAAGTGCCAATACCGCACCTGCCGCACCCTTACCGCAAGCCCCATAGACATTGCATGGGGCTTGCCGCAACTGTGCCACGGTTATGCGTTAATCGTGGCAGATGCGGTTTTTTCACCGCATCTGCCGTGATTTGAAAAATACGCTGATGTGAAAGGGGCCTAATTGACCCTTTTTGAAAGAGTTGCAATGCATTTGTAGAATTGAATTCTAGTACCCTAAGGCAGGGTTCCCCAACTCCAGTCCTGAAGATCCACCATCAGGTCATGTTTTCGGGATTTCCTTAGTATTGCACAGGTGATAATATAATCACCTGCACAGATGATGATTCCAACTTCCCACCCCCCATGTAATGCTAAGTAAATCCTGAAAACATGATCTGTTGGTGGCCGTTGGGGACTGGAGTTGGGGACTTCTCCCTAAGGTAGCACAAAATCTGTTTTTTTTTGTGGCATTGAAGATGAACAAGCGACATTTTAAAGGGTTACGTTACACCAAATTTCTCAAACATCATGTACCATTTTGGTGCCAAATTTATCTTTTTATCTTTTAAATAAAGCAGCTACATCAACCCTCTTGTAAATGTGTTCACAAATTGCTGCCAAATTTATTAAAAGGATTGACCCCTGAAAATACGTTATTACCTACCCACTGTAAAACTGACGCCCTGCAGATCAGTGCGGGTCAGAAAGCTGGGACCCGCCAAATCAACAGAATGGGCATTTTTATCCCTGTAAGACCATGCCCACACGTTGAGTATTTGGCGAGTTTTTACATCAGTGTTGGTAGCCAAAACAAGCAGTGGGTGATAACTACAGAAGTGGTGATGTGTTTCTATTATACTTTTCCTATGATTGTTCCTCTTCTGGTTTTGGCTACAAATATTGAGGGAAAGACTCTCCAAATACTCAACATGTGAACACAGCCTTACACTAGTTGGACAGTGTCTATACTCAACTGCAGCTCCACTGATTCCTCAAGGGGTTGCCAGAAAAATTCAAGCAAAGACACTAAAGGAAATACAAGGCAATAGGGTCATGTCTGGGAGAAAATGAGTAATATTGAATTGCAGAGTCCTCAGCTGGTGGTTGTTTACCCACAAGCACAGAAATACGTTCAATATTGGGGCAGATCCGGCCCTTCAAGATTGCAGAAATTGAAAACAGGAGATGAAGGGTTAAAATCTGCACTGCTGATGGACAAGATGAACATGATGTTGGGGGTGCAGAATTCCAGAGGATGGGGGATGCTAGGAGTCTTGCTGGCAGTTGGAGGAGGGATGGACGCCTTCAGAAAGTTGGATTTCAATGTGACAAGTCAGGTAAGTACATCCCAAGTGGTCTATCAGGTCTACGCATTTCGAAGTACAAATTTCCTCTTCAGGACAGAATACTGTAGGACAGTTAGGCTGCGTTCACACACTGCGCATTTTTTAGCGCTTTTTTACGAACGCTTTTCAAAAATGCGCAGTTGCGTATTGCCTGACAGCAAAGTGAATGTAAAATTCATTTTGCCGTTCTGACAGCGCGTATTTTCGCGCCGCGCCTTTCTGGGAGAAAGCGCCGGCATAAAAAGAATTGACTTGTCAATTCTTTACGCAGGTGCTCCTGCGTTTTCTCCCTCTGATGTCACAGAGGGGAGAAAGAATCCTGCTTCCTCCACCCCTCTGTGACCGCCCAATTGATTTCGCAGTGTATTAATATACACTGCAAAATCAAAGTTAAATAAAGACAAATGTATTAAAACTAATAAAGAATTAAATACTTACCTCTCTGCCGGGTGTTCCAGTGTCCGGGGAGCCAGGAGCCCCACTGGAATGGTCCTGCAAGGACCTGTGGTGATGTCAGAGGGTGTTCCGGTCATGTGATATGTATCACATGACTGCAAACGGCCAATCAGCGCCGGGAACGCCCCCTTTGACATCACGGCAGGTCTTTTTCCATCAGTACATGGCCTTCGCACAGCTCCAGATGGCGCAAACAAGCCGGCGGAGACGTAAGTATAAAATCTTTATTATTTTTTATACTTCTGGCTTTGTTTAATTATGATTTCGCATTGTATATTAATACACTGCAAAATCAAATGGGGGCTGGCAGATATGGCACAGAGGGGAGGAGGAAGCAGAATTCTTCCTCCCCTCTGTGACATCACTCCTCCCCTGGCCCGTAAAAAAGCGTAGTGTCTGAACAGCACTGCTTCTTTTTTTGTGTTTTTTTGCGTGAGTAAAGAACGCTGGTAAAAGTGCCCGCGCAAAAAAACGCAAAAAAAAAGCGCTATGTGTGAACATAGCCTTACAGTAGTTTCATTCCTGAAGTAGTTTATACTTCGAAATGCGTAGACCTAATAAACTACTTGGAATATATTTACCTGGCTTGTCCTCTTCACTGCCAAGTTGTAATGTTCGAGCCTCCCAAGGCCTCCTTCTTTCCTCCACACTTGTACATTCCTCATCCAACCACCTGGAAGACTTTGCTCGAGCATCCCCTATTCTATGGAATTTTGCACCCCAACACGTTCGACTATCTCCTACATTCAGAACTTACAAGCGGAACTTGAAAACCATTATAACAGCCTACAGCCTCCAATGACCCACTACCACTACTGGGCTCCACACCACTGGAGCCTGTGCTCCACCACCACTGGAGCCTGTGCTCTACCACCACTGGAGCTCCACCATTATCAGAGTTGGCGCTCCACCACCGAACGGCACTCTACCACCACTGACGCTGACCCAAGCCTACGCCTTCCTCCCCTTTGCACTGTGGAATGTAAGCCCGCAAGGCATGGTCCTCTCCCCTTTGTATCGGTCTGTCACTGTTAGTTTGTTCATTGTATTTTTACTTGTTTGTATGTAACCCTTTCTCATGTACAGCACCATGGAATCAATGGTGCTCTATAAATAAATAACAATAATCATTTTGTCCATCGCAGCACAGATTTTAACCATTAATCTCCTGTTTTCCAGAAAAGTTCAAGCGGCGCAGGCTCGACAGCCTCCTAGACAATGACCAGCGGTTGAGCATGTCACAATGACCCTCCATTATAGAGATTATAGTGCCCCATTCAGCTGATCGTTGGGTGTTCCTGCAGTCTGACCCCACAGATCAATAAGTCGTCACGTATTTTACAGGATGGCTGATAACTTCATTTTCACCAGACAACCCTGTAAGATGTTGGACACATTTAAGACAATGTTAGAGCTTTACCTGCAGTCCTATGTAAAATTATAAATATCACAATCATTAATCACCTTGAGTTGTCCATATGACAAGCTCAGCTCTGTACACCACTAGAGAGGACAAAGAAAGAAGGGAGAAAAGACACATAAGGTAAAGACACAGGACAGGGTGTACTAATAGGAAAATCTTGTTATTTTAATTTCCAAGAGAAATGTTATAACTTGCATATATTACAAAGAGAAATGACAGAAGGATATGTCAGACAGCGGACACAGACACATGCATGTCATCGAGATCACTGCTACGACCCTCTTGACATTGAGTGGGGTCGGCCATATAAACCAATTCCCGTTCAGCATCACATCCCCTCCGGTCACTACATTGTGGGGATTTAATGGACTGAATAAACCCAAAAATGACCTCAGATTGCTTAAAGGGATGTTCCAGGCATCACATAATTTTGCAATGACGATCCCTGCCCCCCGTATTTTACTTGGGGCAAAGACACATTGGGGCAGATTTACAAAAGTTTCCAAAACCATACCTCCAGTGCTGCCCCTAGTGACCAATCACAGACCAGCTTTCATTTTTTTTTTAAGAGCAGAATAAAAATGAAAGCTACGATCTGATTGGTTGCTTTGGCCAACAAATAAAATTTTTATTTTAAGTGGTTTCATAAATCTGCACCAATTAATCATTCCTAAGTGATATATTTTTTTTACCAGTCTTAAAGGGGGTGTTAATGGCGTCATCACTTTAGGTTAAGAAATGTGTTAGGGACACGATTATGTACCACTTACTGTTTTTCAATGGGGTGAGGATTAGGAACACGTCGGCTCAGATGTTCCTCTATTAGCCGCCATTTTTAGAGCTGGACAGTTTGTAAGGAAGGCTGCATTAATGAGTACAGGAGGAGAATATATAATAATATATGTAATATTATGTATTAATGACTACCATAAAAACACGTCCTCCCATAGTTGTGAAGAAAAAAAATCTAAAGTGGACAACACCTTTAATTGTGAGTATTGCCTCTGCCCGTATAGGTGGTAAACACAATCACTCAACATGTTAGTACATGTACTACCATAATAGAGCCTAAAGCCCGCCATACAAATCAGGTGGCTGTTGGACAAAAAATGGTTCAGCCGTAACCATCTTGGCCGTCTCAGGAGCGATCATCTAGTTGAGGCTCGTGTTCTCAGAAGGCTGCTGGAAGCCATGTTTGGTGGCGGTATATCTCTGGGAGAACAAAAGTCAGCTACCAGAAATTTGACATGCCGGATTGAGTTCTCCCCCAATGATAAATTGTCCAAACCTGTCAATATCGGCCGACAATAGTCTAATGTATATGGGGAGGGTGGATCTAATACTCGTTCAGTCTGAATATGTGCCACAATTATTACACAGGTGAACACCATGAGATACCGTTAGGGGATTTCGATGGAACCTTAAGGCTCTGTGCACACAATCCGGAGGCATTGTGTGTTGGACACAGCGCCTCTGGACCTGAGGGAACCCACGGGAATGTAGCCGCCCTGTACTCACCATCTGCGGTGGGTGAAGGGCAGCTTCTCCCTGCATTCACTCGCTGGAGATCACTTCTGACTGCACAGCACAAAACAAACTGTGGAGATGCGCAAGGATGCGGAAGTGGCAACCCGCATCACAGCTGAAAGCACGCTGTGGAGGGGAGCAGCACAGTGGGCAAGGGGTTTCTAGAAATCCCATCCACTGTGCTTGTATTGTACAATGCAGTGTTATGGATGGAGCGCAAACATGCTGCATCCAAAATGCAGCTATTCCGGATCGGGTGCATGCACCCTTAGACACTTTCTCACATTTTAGTCCGTTGAGTCTCACATCTATGTATGAATTTTGACTTTTTCACTGTAACCTTAGAGATTTGCCCACATTAGTTTACTTCATTCAAGTCTCACATCTGGAGCACGCCGCTGATAAACTTGGCGATGAAACTATGATTATATATAGCGTACAGACACCTGGAGAACATACTGTAGACAGACACTGGGATTTATTTCTGAGCTTTGACTGGAATGTCTTTTAAGAAATAATGTAAACTTTGGTTTATTATTGCTCAATACTAGAACTGGGAAGGCGAAGTGAATAACCAGATAGTGCTTTCCCATCATATTATAACCATTAGGTGCAACCATAGATACTAATGCAGCAATTTACCGCTACATGTGCCCTAGAACGTTTGGGGTGATAGGTTTACATTCCAACAGACGTCAATGGAAATTTACACAATGCTCGAGACTTGCAGATGAATGTTACACCATGGTGTGGAACAAAGTTTTTATCCGTGTCAGATCATACTCAATGACTGCTGTATTCACTGAGCGGCCATTAACTGCATGATGTCTCTGGAAGAGCTGAAGTCACCATGATACTGGGTCTCACTTAAGACTTTTCATGTTCTAATTGTGGTCGGGTATAGGTGGCAAGAACAAGAAAAATCAATTTGGGAACAAGTCAAGCCAAATATGTCACTTGAACAAGATAACCAAGCTATGACTTTCCTACTTTGGACACATCATAAGAGAAAAATCACTAGAGAAGGATACTATGGTAGGAAGAATAGAGGAAACAAGGTGAAGAGGAAGACCAGCAACCCAATGGCTTGATACTGCAAGATAACGACGTAGAAGACCTTGTTGAAGCGATCTTCCTACAGAGTGTTCATCCATCATGTCGCCATGGCCCAGCTGTTAAATAATAAAATAAGTAGAATTAAAGGCGATTTCCGCCAGGGATATCATCGCCAAGACCTTCCCGTTATCGAAAGGGAATTTCAATAATGTGCATAGGACAAGGGTTGGATTAAACTAAATTCCTCTAAACTTATCACAACTTTAGTCAACACTTTGCTTCTATGTCAAGTAAAGGCCCAAGTGAGGATGAGGAGGTCAGAACGGACCATGTAAAGGATGAACATAGGATGATACTATTCTGTATTTGCCAGTGCTGATTATAACGCTAGGAAAATAAATCATTGATGAGAGTCCTATGTGAGAAAGAGGTCAAAACTAGGTCATACTAGGGATTCATGAAAAATCTCTGTGCTTTTGAAACGTCCCATCACTTCCCATAAACATGAAAAATGTTATTTGTGTAAGTTGCTATTCTCCTGAACACAGCGGTGTATAACAATTATTTTCTTTACATGCCAATCCGTTACCAAGATAAGGCCCCGTCATCCTGGTATACAAATCTACGCTTTCTTTCTATCCAACTATCTGTGGTCTTAAACTCTTCACTATTGGGCATCATCCACTTGGCCAAAAAGGCTGAATTAACCTACAGGGAAGAGAGGGTCATTCCTCAAAAATGGAGAGAAGAAAGAACAAAAGAAAAAGAATGTCAGATACAGAAGACCAGCGGCAATTACATCGGTTAAACTACAAGTGATAGGTCCACTTTTATCATAAGCCAGTCATACAATGGGTGGGCAGATTTAGAAAAGTAAAAAGGGGTTAAAGACAATCCTGTAGTCTTGGCCTGGTAATATAGTGCAGCTCCAACCTCTTGGGTGAGACTAAAGGCCCCGTTACACGGCACGACATTGAAACGATGTCGGCATCGATCTTGTGGGCACGTAGTTGTTTCCGTCATAGTTTTGACATCGTTGGTGAGCTGTCACACGTCTAGATATCGTGGACGACTCAGCAACGATGTGGCGAGCAGGTATCATTCACACAACCCAGCAAACGATCCCTGCTCATTGCTGTGAATGGGCGAAGTCGTAAACGACATCGTTATCGCGGTGTCACACACAACGATATACCAAGTTGGCTGATCGTGGATCGTGTGATTTGAGAACATGTTCTCAAACCTGCGACCAGCGATCCAACAATTTATTGTAGTTGATTCTTGGTGTTGCACGCAACGACATCCTAACGATGTCGCTTGAACGACTCCAAACCCGTGATGTTTAAGCGATATCGTTAACGATGTTGTGCCGTGTAACTGTAACGGGGCCTTAAATTGACTACACAAATCAGACTAAACTTGGGCAAACACACCTATTGTCACGGGTCAATGTAAATATATTAGTCATCGCGCTGATGTTCATGCAGCAAATGTTAAGGGGATAAAATGATTGGACATGTTGAACTTTAGCATGCTCAGTCCTTTGTTTGCAAGGGAGGTATAGGATGGTTTTGATGCTTTTTTTTTTTACACAGGCAGATTCTATCAAGTCGATTGGTGCTGAGTTAGCTCCATAATTAATGGAGGAATCATTAGTAATGGGCAAAGTACTGTATGTGGATGAGCATTTGTTACAATGATCTTTGGTCCCAAGAAAGCTTGAATATTGTTGGAAGCACGTCCCAGTGTACATCAGAGGACGTGTTTCCAATAATCAATGATTATACTAGCGTTAGAAATGTTATCTGCTGACCTAGGAATGGTTGCTTTTGCATTGAGCAAGACTGTGGAGTTGGAGTCATGAAGTCGGATTGAGGGACACCGAGGAGCCAGGGGATGGAGGTTTGGCTTACTGATGGCGCATCAGGACTGTGGAGTCGTGGAGTCAGTGTCCATTTTCATGGAGTTGGATTCAGGGAAACTGAAGAGTTGGAGGTTTGTCTTACTGACTCCACAGCTGTTGTGGAGTCACATTTGACTTTTAGAGTTCCTACCTCCAATAGGAGGCAAGAGAGTTCAAGTCTACTTCCTGTCTGAAGAGACATTAGCACATTTATGGACAAAAAGGTGAATGAGTGTTCATGAACTTCAATCATGGACCTGAGTAAAATGGGCCTTTCGTCCCCTTCCCTATTAAAAGCATGTAGAGTATGTGTATAGGGAGGTAAAAAGGAACAGATGGTGGCCAGCAACTGTCGATGGTGTATGGGGATCATAGACTGCAAACTATGGCCAGGAATGGTGCTTTCCGGAAAATACATTTAATATAAACATGTTGAGATCTCTGTGTGACTGTACTGGTCCGGATGAGCGGCAGATGTTGCAGACCTTGGCCTATCGCTGCTCCTTTTTGGTTTACTCTTCCATGACCTGCGTCCTTGGCCCCGACAATAACGCTTTCAGTAAAATATTGTGGAACACCATTATTTCATCTTCACCCTCATTAGTCTCAGTCTGTTTCTCCTAAACATAATCCTCCCCTAATCTTCCAGCGCAGTCCTCGACGTTCTGATGAATAATAGGTGATTGCCATAAAAAGACGCAAAGGGAACAGGATACGCTTTGGCTGAAACCTCTAGAAGACAGACATGTGTAATGTCAGTGACTCAATGAATTACTCACTTGTCACACGATTGTAAAAACACCACAAATAAAAATGCCATATTCAGAAATTGTGCTGTCTGCAGGGAAGGAAGTGGTAAAAAAAGGCTCGATAGAATACAAAATGTTCTTCTAGAAAAAAGTACTAAAAATGCAGTCAGTGCAGCGGAGCAGCATAGAAAACCAATGCTGGAAATACATCCCAATGGTGGAGCAAGGAGCAAACCTGACCCTGCATCTAAAATACCCAAACTAACATCGGTACAGGACCTGGCTGCATTGTAATAAATGGGGGTGTCAAAAATCTATTCACACCATGCAGTTCTGTGAGTGCGGCATTTCTTAATGCTATCACATTGACAATCCCTTTAACATGAAGGATTTTATATAGTTAAGTTTTCTTTTGAAGAAGTAAAGCAAATTAAGCAACATTCTGTAGCCCAGAGCTGAATTCATAGTTCTGTCAACTGACACTTGGAAAAAAGTTGGCAATTTGGTCACATACTGTTAACAGGTTATCTAGAGAGCTTTACCGGTCAGGGCTGAATCAACCTTCAGCCATTCACATTGGGCGGTAATATGGGCTTACATTTCATTAGTATCGCCACAATAACCAGAACTCAAATCAATTTCCTCCAATTCGACAGCACATATGCAAGGAGTGAACCCTCAAAATTTAGGTTTAAAGGGAACCGGTCATGTAAAAATGCTACTAACCTGTGTATTTGGGGTTCATCTGCAAGTCAATACTGTTGTGACACAGTGTGGCCACTGAACAGAGTCCTGGGAGGAAATTCACTTTATTTCTCCCAGCAGCCTGAGGCTTTCATTCGTAGAGGTGCAGCCAGCATGGCTTCAGTCACCGGTCAGTGTACCGCGCCCCTTTGTACTGACTTGACAGGCGGCTCTGTTCTTTTGTAATCCTGAGCAGCAGTCAGGCCCTGATTACAGCTCACTAAGCAGATAATAGTGACTGAAGCCGCGCAGGCCACACCCCTATGACTGAAAGCCCAATGCTTCTAGGAGGAATAAAGTTAAGTTCCTCCCAACAGTGTGGCTCTTGCCAGATTCCCAGCCCCACAGTGTGCATACAGCATAACACACCACAGGGAGGGATCTGGTGCTGCGTAATATCATGTGACCTCAGCACTTAGGCAGAGCTCACGGAGATGCCCGAGAGCTGAGAGAGCGTGCAGACGCCGCCGCCCCAAAGTTATAGAGGAGGGACCCAGACCACACAGGAGGAGGGGTAACATCAGCAAAGCGTTCAGGTCCAGGGAGGAGAGTATACCGCCCGGACCCAAACTAATATCTAATAAAGTGTTTATTTCATTGTCCCTGGGGGGTAGGATAAGAGCCACCTTCACTAAATGCAGCATAGGCGCTGCTGAAGGTGGCTCTTTTAGCTTAATAGGCCTTAGGGTGGTGACAGGTTCCCTTTAATGTATATGCAGCATTAGGATTCCTAGGTTAGAGTTATTTTTATATCACAGGTTTCCTTTAAGTGCATTTAAAGAGACTATCAATATTTTTGCTATATAATTTTACAGCCGCATGATGCACGGGCTGAGACCCTGATTGCAGTGATGTATCACTTACTGGGCTGCTTGTCATTTTAATACAATCTGATTTTTCTTCTGCAGCTTTAGTCATGCTCTGAATACTGAGCTCTGTATAACTCCATCCACATAACTGATTTGGCAATTCCCTGTGTACAGACAAAGCTGCCAATCAGTGCTGAGGGCGGACTTGCACAGCTGTTGACTAAGAGGTACGAGACACCTTGTCCTGCAGTGATAATCTCCTCCTGGGCCCAGTAAGTGACACATCGCTGGAATCAGGGTCTCAGCCCCATTGTCTCATGTTGCGCTCAGATTACATAGTAAAACTGCTGACATATTCCTTTTAATCCCTACTTAGATAGGAGAGATGTTAACTGGCTTATGCAGGGTCCTCAAAGTGGAGAACTGCAGCACCGATATGGAGGGGGGCAAAATTAAAAAATTACAAGGAGCCTGGTAACTAGCAGGTTGCATCAACATTAAAAGCCAAATATGGCCGAATAATCTTTAGCCAGATTTATAAAATACAGGTGGGAAAAACGTTACATTATATCGCCATTCTAACTTGGATTCCACCAGTAAGCACACCAGCCTCATCAGGTACAAGACTTTAATAATGAATGCAGGAAGAAATGCAAAATCTGGTGCCAGATCTGCTTTAAACACAATTGGATAACATGTCTGGTCGGAGCAAAGTAACTTCAGACTAAATCTAGATTGAAATTAGTATATTCCCATATGAGACATTTATTGCGTAGCCTGAAAGATGAAGGTCTGGACTATCTGCAGCGTAGGAGACTCCCAACTCTCGTCAGGTAACGAGGTCTGTGTGAATGGGAACATTTCCTCTGCATTCACTTGTAAATGTCTAATATTGGAATACCCCATTCAAGTTTCTGAAATGGAGCGGTGACTTGAAACATATTTATTTTTTATTTTTATACCATGGTGTCGATAACTTAAAATATGGATACAAGGAAACCAAATCGATTTCCACACTTAAAAGGGGTTGTCAGCATTTTACAGTCCCTTTGTCTCCCCAAATCGGCTTATTGTGGTGGACCCACCAAGAGAAGAAAGCTACAATCCACAGCATGCATTTACCGGCCAAAGCTTTACATGGTGCCCATCCATCATCAATGTACCGAAATGGAAGGATGTCCCAAAACTAAGGACCTTTCCCCTCTTAAAGTCAATTTGTCAGCAGGTTTTTGCTATATAAGCTGAAGGACAGCATGCTGTACTGGTTGAATTGCAAAACAAAAAGCAACTGTGCTTCTCTTATCAGGGTCTGTGCAATTGTTTAGTTAAACCAATGGCTTTATTACCCTGTGAACAACATTGCAGGACTAGAAAGTAACGCGCGGGGCAGTCCAACACATTCCCTGCTGTGATTGTGCATTCACTGTGAGGTGTCATTCTCTGTAGAGAGCCTGATGTGGGTAGGGGCATCTATCTCAGCTCTGCTGTGTTCCTGAAAAAAATTGTGTGTGTGAGAACGGCCTCAGCCAATAATACATAATTGGATTCAGGGTTTCTATGCCTACATTACATTGCTGTCAAATGAGGTAGCAAAAACCTGCTGACAAGATTCCCTTTAAAGGGAACCTGTCAGTTTATGCATCCTGCCCGAAACGTAGGCAGCACATACTGGGTTGTCTGATCACAGCCAGGTATCTTTCACTCCAAAACGCTAAGGTGTCTCAGAAGAAAAAATACTTTTAATAGCCGCTGGAGCCCCAGCCACACCGCACTACCATGTTTCCCCGAAAATAGGACACCCCCAGAAAATAAGACCTAGTAAAGGTTTTGCTACACTGCCCAATATAAGGCCTCCTCCGAAAGTAAGACCTATCAGGTTTTTTTATTTCTTCTAAGCATGCCTGCCGAACAGAAGCATGTAGCTGTGATTCATACGGTATTGTTATTATAGTAGCCCACCGCCGCTATCCGCTGTATGTATTATGGGCTGTGCTCTGAGCTCACTGGCTCAGCACCATCCATAATAGCCATCAGCCAATTAGAGGCCAGCAGCTAAACTTGGCGCATGACGTCACATGGGGCCTCTGATTGGCCGGCAGCTGCTATTGGGGGCGTCCAGAACACATACAGCACACAACGGTGGCAGGTGGGTGTCTGTATGCGTGTGTCTTTTTTTTTTTTTTTTTTGCAGGTACTGTAATGGGGATATTGGGAGCTGCAATAAAACACCCCCTGAAAAGACCTAGCACATCTTTGGGAGCAAAAATTAAGACACTTATTTTCGGGGAAATAGGGTAGTTGGCAGGTTGGTCCCCGGCAGCTTCTTCCCACCCGCCGACAGTGACTGGCAGCTCTCTGCCTATACGCGCACATCAGCAGAGACCAGGGGTCAGGGGAGTGGGGGGTTGGGGGGGGTTGCCTTCATCTTCACCGCACCCATTGACCATCAAATGCCCACGTCCTTTCCCAGTACAGAACCTTCCATATAAATATGCATAATTTACAGTGCGTGCATACACGAACAATAGGAGAATAACACAACCCTAAATTTACATCAGATGCATGCCCCTCCTGTGATAAAATATGAATTTATTACTAAAAAATAAAAAAAAAAAAAAAACTCGCTCGGGAAGGCACAAGGATTGAAGAATTGCTCAAGTAAAAAAGTTCTGTAAACTGAGGATTTTTTTTTTTAGTTAAATCCAAAATGTGATTAAAAAAAAAAAAAAGGCAACTGAAGACGTCATCTCATGGGTTCTGTAGTCCGCTCGGAGTATGCGCCATGATATAGTCCAATGGTAAGGCAACGGCATACTCCTGAACAAAAGGTACAATGGTAGTGTAAGCGTTGATAATAGAATTAAATACAAATGCGTTATGCTGGATCTATGAGGCAATCATTTTTTTTAATCACAGTATACTAAAAAATAAATGTACGACCATTCGTGTACCACCGCCAATTATTGGCAACAGGTTGTTCCTTTTCTTAGGAGTAATTACTAAAAAGAAACCCTTAAAAAGTGTTAAACCTCCTTAAAAACGAGGAGAACGGAGTTCAGGGTTCTCGGATGGGGACGCCTAGGCCGTGTCATATTTCTGTAGAGCCTCCTCCAACTTTAGCGTCACTTTTTGGAAGAAGGTGATCTGTTGCTGTAAGAAATGTTGCATTTGTGACTTGAAGTCCCGCACGCGGATTTTGTGAAAATGTTGAATTTCGGCCAAGGTGGCGTAAGATATGATGTTACAGCGTTCTTGGATTTCGTTAGCTTTTTGTAGCTCCATCTTGCCCTCTTCGATGTGCTTCTTGCTTTCCCGGACTTTGGTTAGTGCCCCTGTAGAAGAGCAGACATGAGAGTTAATGGTCGGTGTCCCAATACAAGGTTCATTAGTAGGGGGAAATAAAGTACCGCCAGAGAAACACATTTCCCAAAAATAAACTGCCTGCACTAATACAATGTGAACAGGTGCCAACTGAACATAACACAACATTACAAAAAGAAAACAGTGCACTCTAATGCTAAGTCATGAAAACATGAATGTGGGAGATGGAAACAAAAAAATGAAAAATGAGAATATGAGACGCTTTGCATAGGCATATGGCCATCCGTATATCCGTCCAGTAGCCACTTTGAGACATGTCTCCATACTAGGTCCCTATGCTCTAGATCAGGGATCCCCAACCTGTCACATATGGCTCACGAGCTTGTGATCTGTGGCTCGCAGGTGTCTTCCAGCTTGGTGCGTTAGCTGCAGATCTAATAAACAGTTATGAAGAGCAGGTCTCCATATGGTGAGTTTTGTGAGTAACCACACAGAGAGCAGATCTGAATAAGGGTAAGGTAGGACCCCCTAGATCTTGGTATACTGCCTCTGTGATTTCTGTGGAAAGGCTTTGGATGTCATTATACCAGTAATGGGGCACTGGGTTCCACTACCACGAGGGGGCAGTAACTGGATGTGGCTTGCGACCCTCTTTCTGAGATGAATGTGGCTCTCAAGGTCAGAAAGGTTGGGGATAATGCCTCTCTCTGGGTTTAAATCACCTTCTCTTGCACGGGCAAGTAGGAACCTGCTGAGTGAAGGCTAAACACCTGATACTGGCGGGGGAGGAGTGCAACAAACAGAAGGCATGATCTCGTAAACAAACAAACTGCTGGTTCTCTTTAACCAAAGATACAATGCAAACAGGTGCCAACTGAACATAACACAATATTACAGAAAGAAATAGTTGCACTCTGTAATGCTAAGTGACAAAAACATGAATGTGGGAAATGGAACTGAGGAAACATGAAAAATGAAAAGCACTTTAATTGTCTATAGTATAGAGACCCAGTAAGCAGACATGCCTCGACGTGGCTACTGGGCAAATATACTGATGCCCATTTGTGTATGCCATGTGTCTTATATTTTCAAACCATAGACAAATTGACAGATGAAATGGAATCAACCTCGGCACTTTCATCACCGTCATCCCGCGAAGCAAAGCTGAAGCAGTCACAGTTGCATGTCCCAGCATAAGGGCTTGTTCACATCAGCAGATAACAGAACAAAACTGCAGCACGCACCGGCAGTGGAATCTTCACCTTTATTTCATATGTGGTTCGTCGAAAACTGGACCCGTTGAAGTTCTAACAAACAAAATGATCATCGTCCTCCTGGGCACCAACCTGTCGTCTCCCTCCCCTCACTGATTGGCGCGATGTTTTTGATGAAGCACATATGAAATAAAGTTGAAGATTCCACTGTCAGCGAGTGGTGCAGCTTCTTCTAGTATCTGCTGTCTTATATTTTCATTTTTCATGTTTCCTCAGTTCCATTCCCACATTCATATTTTCATGACATAGCATTACAGAGAGAAAGTGAAACACATCAAGACAATTTCCCCTAAATAACACATAGGTCCCTGAGGTATCAACACCTTGATAGTTGTTACGGGGAAAGCAGTGCGACTCTGCCATCATTACAGCACTCGCATGGATTGCTAACCGCTTTCCCAGAGAACACAGGAGCACTCGGTCGAGTGCCCGCTGATACGGCTGTCAGCCAAACAATCCTCTGAAGCATCGATTGGTAGTCAGTAATGATGAGCAAGCACTAAACTGCTCGTTACTTTGATTCGAGCAGGTCAGACGCTCTGACGGGGTCAACTGAAGTAACGAGTATAATGGAAGTCAATTAGTGATGGGCAGCCTCGCTCTCTGCCCCCATACAGCCGGCCAAAAACAGATAATTTCCGTAGAAGGGTGGGTAAGTTTTCTGTTTGCACAGCATCCGGACACATTTTACTCCATGAGAGCCACGCAGAGACAGCAGGCTCTCACTGGGGTGTCAGCTCTTATTGATCACTGAAGCCAGCCAGCTCTTTGTGCCGGTTCATTCACGATCACCACATTCAAGCACCCGCGATACTCGGCTTAGTACTGAGCGTACCTGAGCAACCCGATGCTCAATAGAGTATTAAGCAGTGGCGAGAACGCTCACTCATTAGTAGATCTAGGTTGGCCATCTAAAGTGTATGGACAACCTAACACAGGCCTTCAATACTGGATCGAATGGGGGCCAACTCCCGGCACCACTCATGGTTAGCGGATTGGAGACTTGGGCACCGCTGTACTGCAATACCTAGCATAGTTACTGGTTTGTAGACCAAGTGCACATAGGCAAGCAAATACTGATAATGGTCAAATACTTCTTTTGACACCTGATCATTTGATGTTAGAGGTCAAAAACATTTCCTGTTCTGGCTTTTGTCATGTTCAAGGTCTTCTTGGAGATTGTGGCTCTGATACAATACATGACCTGAATGTTGACTGGCTGGTGGATATTGATGCTTATGGCGATTCCATTCAACACTTGGTCTCCATGAATACCAGTAAAAAATAAAACTTAATTCAAGAGTGTAACCTCAGGCTTTGAGCCTGTAATGTATATGTAAGGCCCCTTTCACATCACGATTTTTGAGGATCCATGGCTATCTGTTGTAATACAGATAGCCACAGATTCGATTTGGCCCTCATGTATCCCTATGGGCACAGGTTGGTCCTTATTAGCCATCCATGTGTGCAGGGATCCAATTGTGTCTGCTTTTTTCACGTCCCCAAAATTGGAGACTGCTCTGATTTTGGGCACAGCGGACACAATCGGACATCATCGGATCCAACGCTGTCCGATTCAAATAACATGAGGGACTATGGAGCTCAAATCGGGGAAAAATCAGGATTGTTTCCCGGATCTGGTGTTAGTTTTAGTGTAATGAGCATGCTCAATACACTAAGTATTCTAAAGTACACTAAAACTGCTCTGCTCAGTGTAATTTCACTTTAGTAGTGTGTCTACATTCGCTATCTACATACACTGCTAAAGTGAAATAAAATAAAGCAATGTGTTAAAAATAAAAAAATAAAAAATGCTCACCTCTCCGCTGGCTGTCCGGGACCTGAGATGAAGACGTCTGAATGCTGCCAGGACCTTTAAAATGTGATTGGCCGGTAGTAATCAGGTGGTATGTGACGTGACATACCACCTGATCACTACCGGCCAATTACATTTTAAAGGTCCTGGCAGCATTCAGACGTCTTCATCTCAGGTCCCGGACAGCCAGCGGAGAGGAGAGCATTTATTCTTTTTTATTTTTTCTCTTTTATTTTGCTTTCACAATGTATGTAGTGTGAGGTAGCGCCCTAGGGAAACCCGCTTGGCACGGGGAAAATGACAGCAACGACTACATTTCAACGTAACATAACCAGCGGATTTATTAATTTCTGTCATAAACCGCTTTCAACACATAAACCATAACACTGTATTTCCATTTTCACATATAATATGCATATCCTTACATTGCATTATATGACATTCCCATATGACATTACATTACAGGACATTCACATACGTTTTCCCCAGAACTTCAAGGCGTCACCCACCGACCCTTGCAGACCTCAGTCTGGTTCTAAAGACGGCTATCACCGTCTATCACCCCGACAGGGATTATTCCCCATCCTATTGCACACGAGTCATCACACATGGCACTTTTTCATAACCATTATGACTCACGCATGACACAGCATTCATGGCATTTTTACATAAACCAATATGCTACCTACTCAGGGCCCACAATAGTACCAGGAACCTTGTCACTCAGTACACACAAGACCTCCATGGATCCACCGGGATCCAGGACACTTACATCTGGATCAACGGGACCATATCATGACTCACTCAGTCAGTCCCAAAGTCGGCTGTGGCCGCCTGTCTCTTGAGCCGTACTCTGTCTCTCACACCGCACATGTGACCGCCTGGCCCTTGAGCCATCCTCGGTCCTCATCACAAATATGACCGCCTTGCCTTTGAGCCGTCCTCGGTCCTGGACACTTGCTGGCATGCACGCATCTTTGTGCCACCGGCATGGAGCTGGCAGGCTCCCATCACTTCCAGCACCTCCTCACATGGCAGTGGTCTGGACTTCTCTGATTCCCATCGTCCTCTCCTCACTCAGACACCTGGCAGGTTCTTATTCAGGCTGCTCACTCACAGCTGCAACACAGTGAGTCAATCAGCACATCTTCACTCACACACAGACCTGAGATGTGATTAACCCCCTGTGCACCATTCAGGTTTAGCCCAGCAAAGCACTCATCCCCACAGTTTCAGCCGCTCATTAGGCTCATGAATGTATCGGATCTTCAGCACTCACACTCAGCTGTTTTACTCAGCTCATGAAAACCCTTCAGCTGTTAACCCCTGTACATCGGACAGGTTTCACACAGCACACACAATCAGGAAAACCAGCCCATGTGAACAGAGACCTGCATTGATAACCCGTGTGATGCACCCGGCCAGGGGCCACATCACCACAGTAGATACACTCGGAAAGCAAGACTTCAGCCCCAACATGTCACATGGGTGGAGGAACACAGCATTCTTCCTTCCCCCCCGTGTGACATAAGTGTGCTTTGCAGGCTCGGGCTTCTCTTAGCTCTTTCTGTGTTCGGATCCCTTAAAATCACGAAACCGGACACAGAAATGAAGTTCACATCTGGACCTGTCCATTCCGGTCAGTGTGTTCCTGCAAAAAACAGGATCCCCACGGACAGGAAAAAATCGTGATGTGAAGGAGGCCTAAACTGGGGAGTAAGTTTTCTTCTTGTGGAGAGAGACATGTCGGGTCTGGCATGCCAGTATAAGGGAACTTAAAAACCTGCTATGCTCATCTGGGTTATTAACCCTCCGTCACATACAATATCGGTTCTAACGAGTTCACATACAATGTGACTGTCAGGCGCAGGCTAAAAAAATACCTATATCTAATGTTTGCAATTTCAATGCTCTAAAAGTGATCAGTGACCTTCATAGGGATGTAATTAAAGAGACTACACATAATCAGGTGCAAAAAAAACCCATTTATTTAACATAAATATTAAGAGCTGTGCCTGCCAGGCCTATTGTATGTGACGGAGGGTTAAATATACAAATTGCCTCTTCAGAAAGGAAGAGGGCTTAAACTCTAGTGCCACCTATTGGAAGTAGAAATCCTAAAATTAAAAATCGAACCTTTAACAAGCCTTGTCATATGACTTCGGATAATAAAGGGCTCATTAAAGAGTCAATATTTTGACTTTTAGGACTGTTACTTCCAAATAGGTGGCGCTAGAGTTCAAGCCCTTTTCCACTCTGAAAAGGCAATTTGCATAAGAAACCTTCTGGTAATTCTTCATTAAAGAGGACCTGTCACCAACCATACATGGTGATCTAATTACAGCACTGAATGCAGCATGTCTGCTGCATTCAGGCAAGGGGTCCTGGAGCCCTTGAGCAGGCGAGGGAGACAATGATTGGCATCAGGGAGGCAGCGGTGGGCGGATTAAACATACAGGGGGTGTGAAACTGCCCTTTAGCTCCAGCCACAAGCCACCTCATATTTGGCTCCACTATGTAAGTTTTCAAAGTGTATTATCTCGGGGTACAGGGGGGCTCAAGGGCTGGGGAACCCCTTGCCTGAATGCAGCAGACAGGCTGCATTCAGTGCTGTAATTAAATCACCATGTATGGTTGGTGACAGGTCCTCTTTAAGAAGTCAGACCAAACCATCAGGATGAGAGACATCTCTGACACAGAATGGTACGTAGTTCTGGCACCTACCCTGGAAACAGCTTAGGACTTAACATACATAGCCGAGGTTGCAGTTGGTGACCCGCTGTTATGATGGAGACTTATAAGTCACATGCCCCTTCAGGTACCCTAGTGGCCTCACAGCCGTTTACTAATAGAACTTCTTGACATGTCTCAAATCCCCAGAGACCGATTAGAGCGGCGGCGATAGAAGAAAGCAGAGCTGTGGAGCTGAAGTCGTGCAGATGGAGCCCATTTTGGGTGGAGTCAGATTCAGGGAAATTGAGGAGTCAGATGTTTTTTCTTACTTCACAGCCATGTTTGTGGAGTCAGAGTCCATTTTGGTGGAGTTGGGCTCGGAGTCGGATATGTGGCTTACTGACCTCACAGCCCTAGTTGTGGAGTCAGTCTGTGTCCATTTTTGTTGAGTTGGAGTCGTAGGCTGTAGGATTCAGGGGAATTGAAGAGTCTGAGTCGGATGTTTGTCTTACAGACTCCACTGCCCTGCTAGTAGGTTATGGATGTCATATAAGGGAATCAACCTCTTGAGGACCAAATAATTTTTACATTGATAGAGTGAAATTTCACTAATATTTTCTACAATTCTCTTCGGTATACATTTATATTACAGGCCTAAAGCCTGAGATTAAACTACCGAGAGATTATGTTGTTTTGCTGGTGTTCGTGGAGACCATGTGTTGAATGGAATCACCATAAACATCAATATCTATACGCCAGCGGGTCACTGTTCAGGTCATGCATTGTATCAGAGCTGCAATCTCCATGAAGACATTGAACGTGACAAAAGCCAGAACAGGAAATGTTTTTGGCCTCCAACGTGAACTGATCAGGTGTCAAAAGAAGAAGGATTTCACATTGTTATACCTGGAATGTATTCCCTTCTATTATCTTCAGTTATTTCCTTTCTTCTGAGCAGCATCGGTCAGTGAGTAACAAGTCCCGTACCAACTAAGCCCCAACCAGGACTGAACATACAAAACCATCCCCAAAAAACAATAAGCATTGCTTGGTTTTGTTCCTCGTCTCTAGCAATTCACATTCATATGAAAAAGTCTAAAAAACCGGAAACTATGACAATAGCAAAATAAGAGAATGAAGGAAGACCTGGCTGCCAGATGGTCTCTCCATCCCTGTAAGAAGATCCTCGTCCCAAGACAATGATCCGGGGGATGGAGGTAGAAGGCCACAGCTTGACATGGATCCAACATGTCACCGGAAGAGGAACTATATGACCTGGTGTAAAGTTTGCTGTTCTCCTGAATCCAGCATAGTTTTTCTTTTGTTCCTGCGTCACTGTTCCCACAATAGGGCCTCATCTTCTCTGTATCTAAATCTAGCCTTATTAGCCAAATTGCTGTGGTCGTCATTAAAATGCGCAAAGAGACAATATGAGGACCACACCAACTTGCTAAAAAGTCTACACTTGTATAACAGGGAAGAAAAGGTCAAATATAGGTAATAAAGATGAGCAGGAGTGAAGGGGGAAGAATGGGCCAAATCTAATGAATGGAGAAGAGCAGGAGCAAACAGAGAAGAAAGGGCCAAATCTAAGGAATGCAAAAGAGCAGAGCAAACAGGAAGAAAGGGCCAAATTAATGAATGGGAGCAGGATAAACAGGAGAAAGGGCCAAATCTAAGGAATGGAGAAGAGCAGGAGCGAACAGGGAAGAAAGGGCCAAATCTAAGGATGGAGGAGAGCAGGAGCAAACAGGGAAGAAAGGGCCAAATCTAAGGAATGGAGAAGAGCAGGAGCAAACAGGGAAGAAAGGGCCAAATCTAAGGAATGCAAAAGAGCAGGAGCAAACAGGGAAGAAAGGGCCAAATCTAATGAATGGAGGAGCAGGAGTAAACAGGGAAGAAAGGGCCAAATCTAAGGAATGGAGAAGAGCAGGAGCAGAGAAGAAAGGGCCAATCTAAGGATGGAGAAGAGCAGGAGCAAACAGGGAAGAAGAGCCAAATCTAAAAATGGAGAAGAGCAGGAGCAAACAGAGAAGAAAGGGCCAAATCTAAGGAATGGAGGAGAGCAGGAGCAAACAGGGAAGAAAGGGCCAAATCTAAGGAATGGAGAAGAGCAGGAGCAAACAGGGAAGAAAGGGCCAAATCTAAGGAATGGAGAGAGCAGGAGCAAACAGGGAAGAAAGGGCCAAATCTAAGGAATGGAGGAGAGCAGGAGCAAACAGGAAGAAAGGGCCAAATCTAAGGAATGGAGAAGAGCAGGAGCAAACAGGGAAGAAAGGCAAATCTAAGGAATGCAAAAGAGCAGGAGCAAACAGGGAAGAAAGGGCCAAATCTAATGAATGGAGGAGCAGGAGTAAACAGGGAAGAAAGGGCCAAATCTAAGGAATGGAGAAGAGCAGGAGCAGAGAAGAAAGGGCCAAATCTAAGGAATGGAGAAGAGCAGGAGCAAACAGGGAAGAAAGAGCCAAATCTAAAAATGGAGAAGAGCAGGAGCAAACAGAGAAGAAAGGGCCAAATCTAAGGAATGGAGGAGAGCAGGAGCAAACAGGGAAGAAAGGGCCAAATCTAAGGAATGGAGAAGAGCAGGAGCAAACAGGGAAGAAAGGGCCAAATCTAAGGAATGGGAGAGCAAGAGCAAAACAGGAAGAAAGGGCCAAATCTAAGGAATGGAGAAGAGCAGGAACAAACAGGGAAGAAAGGGCCAAATTAAGGAATGCAAAAGAGCAGGAGCAAACAGGGAAGAAAGGGCCAAATCTAAGGAACTGGAGAAGAGCAGGAGCGAAACAGGAAACAATGCCAGATTGAGGGAGGAACACTGACATTACAGCAGGGAGAAAAAAGCCTATTTATGGAATTGACTCAAATGATAAATTGCCATGGACATCTGCCTATCTACAAAAGAGCAGGAGGAAGAATCCTGTAGGCTTCAGGAACACATGTACATGGACTGATTAACCTAACTGCACTGATCACCTCCCTACTGTCTATGGGGGTTGCGGCGATGCAGGTGACATCCTCGTGATTGAGAGGGAGTCAACGCATTTTCACTTATACTGTGATACAGACTATAATTTATTACACATACATACAGGTGCATCTCAGTGAATTACAATATCAAAGTTAATTTTTTTTTCAGTAATTCAATACAAAAATTGAAACACATTGTATAGTCATTAAAAACAATGATCTATTTCAAGTGTATATTTCTGTAAGGCTATGTGCGCACTTGCCGGGTTTTGGGCGGTTTACCTGTGTAAACCGCCGGTTTGTTTACATTAGTTTTATGTAAATTTATGTTAATCCAAACCGGCGTTTGGATTAACATTAAAACCAATGTAAACCGACCAAGGCTGTGCACACTCTGGCGGTTTACACAGCCTCATTCGTTGCTAACCCGCAGGTTTCCCAGCGGGTTAGCAAAGAATGAGCATGTTCTAAAAACCGGCGGTTCTGCAGCGGCTGCAAGCAGAATCATGTGCTGCTTCCAGCCGCTGCAGACTCGCCGGCGAGAACCCGCTGTGCAACCGCCGGCTCCCGCCCGTCACCCGCCCGGCTCCCACCGCACATACCCGCCAGGAAGCCGGTGGACGGCGCCGGAGCTTCCTGGCGGGTTCCGCCCAGCCGCCGCCGACCAACCCGCCGGTAAGTGTGCACTTACCCTAAATGTTGATTATGGCTTACAGCCAATGAAAAACCAAAAGGTCATTATCTCAGAAAATTAAAGTAGGGAGGATGAAGGATTAACAACTGCACGGCCGTATTCCATGAGACATTAAAAGGTGAATAAAATATTGATTTATTAGTGAACACGTTTCAGGGCTCCCTGAAACATGGCAAAATGATCCATTCCTCACCATTCCTCATGATCAGTGTTGCATGACCTAGAGTTAGTTCTCCAGCCCCTTCCCATGTTTTATTACCTCTGTGTAACCCCCATCATCTAGTCACTCCATCCACACCCAGCCAGTAATCAACACCTGAAACATCTTTAGGTGCACATATATTCTGAAGCATAAGTCTGATCCATGTATCTTTCAAACTACATCTTTCAAAGTACATTTTCTAAGTACAATGCTTAGAAATAGACTAGAAATGGACTGGAAAAGACTGGCAGGTAAAGAAATATAAATCCCCCACAATGTTTCCATTCTAATCTCTACCACCCTTACTACTTCATCTCATATTAACTCCTGCAATCCCTTCCACAAGTAAGGAACTAGTCATCAGTACACCCTTCCTCCCCAGCCATCTGACCTCCTCTTGACTACTATTTCTCCCCATACTGGCTGTATCACCTTGTCCTCGGCTCCACCATCCTGTCCAGGACTGCTAGATCTCATCCCCATCCACATCTCCCCTGGACTGTAGCTCATACCTTGGTGGCATCCCACCCCGGACTGACCCCTGGATGCCTCACCTGTCCCACGGCTGCTCCATCAGCCAACCCAGCAATCGCCTCTGTCAACCCCGACCGCCTCGACTGATCCCCCAACTTCCCCATCTTACCCATCCATCTGACACCCCACCTTACATCTCATCCCCTGGTCATCACCTCATCCCGTGACCGCTCCCCACTGATGACCATTCACCCACTACCACAACTTTCCCCACTCTGCTTCTGACCCCTGCTGCCACACTCACTCCCTGTTCTCCGTATGCAATGTTCCCGCTACTCCTCACTCTCACTCCCATCCTTCTCCACTTCCTACTACCCCCACTTATCCCCCCTCCCAGCAACAAAATACTGCTCTCACCCTCCATCCTGCCGAACCACCTCACCCACTTCACCGACCTTTTCATTCACTTTCAATCCTCAATCACCAAACAAACACGCCCGCCTCGCAAGCTCTCATGCTCCCACCTGCTAACCCTCGGCCTACTCCTCCTCCTTGCCGGTGACATCTCCCCCAATCCTGGCCCCCCCGCAACATCCCCACAACAACCTTCATCCCGCGACCCACCGCCAACCCTCGCAACCTCACCACCACTAGCTCTCGCAACCCCACCAACATCAGACCCATTACCCCAACCCATGCCCCACCTACTGCTCTACCCGGCGCACTCTGGAATGCCCGCTCAGTGTGCAACAAACTCCCCGACATCCATGATCTCTTTATCTCCAGGAAACTGTCATTCCTTGGCCTCACCGAGACGAGACCTGGCTCACCCCCTCCGACACGGCCTCCCCTGCTGCACTATCCTACAGCGGCCTCAGCCTGTCCCACACCCCCCGTCCCTCTGGCAAACACGGCGGTGGAGTCCAACTCCTGCACCTTCAGCCCCATCCCCCAGCCCCCATCCGTCACTGTCCCCTCCTTCGAAGCCCACTCAGTCCGAATCTTCTCCCCCTGCAACCTCCAAATAGCCATCATCTACCGCCCCCCCGGACCCACCGACTCCTTCCTTGACCACTTCACCACCTGGCTACTTCACTTCCTCTCCACTGACATCCCCTCCATCATCATGGGCGACTTCAATATCCCCATTGACACTCCCCGCCCAGCCGCCTCCAACCTTCTTTCCTTGACCACTTCCCTAGGGCTCTCCCAATGGTCCTCCTCTCCCACCCACGAACAAAGCCACACGCTTGACCTCATCTTTACCCGCCTTTGCTCCCTCTCTAACCTCACAACCTCGGTACTCACACTGTCCGACCACCATCTCTTGACCTTCTCCGCCCTCTCCTCCCCTGCCACACTACCCCCTCTCTGCAAACTTGATCACCCTCGCCGAAACCTAAAAGATCTTGATCTTCCTTTATTCTCTGAATCACTCCTCCCTCTCACCGACCTACCCTGCGCTGACGACATTGACACTGCCACCACCCTATACAACACCACCATAACGAACGCTCTCGACCTAGCCGCACCCCTCACTCTCCATGCTCCACGCATTAACAGGCAACCCTGGCACACCACCCTCACTAAAAACCTGAGACGGGCGTCCAGAGTCGCCGAGAGGAGATGGAAAAAGTCTCACACCCCCGAGCACTTTGCTCTGTTCAAGCAATCCATCACTGACTTCAAGACGGCACTCGCTACCGCCAAGCAAGTGTTCTTCTCATCCCTTATAACCTCTCTGTCCCGCAACCCCAAACAGCTCTTCAAAACTTTCAACTCCTTACTTCGCCCACCTGCTCCTCCCCCTTCTCCCCTCATCTCTGCTGAAGACTTTGCGACCTTCTTCAAGGAGAAGATCGACAAGATCAGAAGCAGCTGCGGTCCACTATCCCCACACCTCCCCTTTCCACCTACACTGCCCTCCTCCTCCATCAGCCACTTCCCCCCCATAACTGAAGACAACTCTCCTCCCTCCTGTCAAAATCACACCTCACCACCAGTGCCCACGACCCGCTCCCATCCCACCTCATTCCGAACCACACCTCCATTTTCATCCCAGCCCTCACCCACCTCTTTAACCTTTCACTTAGCACTGGTACCTTCCCCTCGGCCTTCAAACACGCCCTAATCACGCCTATCCTAAAAAAAACCTCACTTGACCCTACCTCTGTCTCTAACTATCGCCCCATATCTCTTCTCCCATTCGCCTCTAAGCTACTTGAACAACACGTCCACTCTGAACTGTCCTCTCACCTCTCCTCGTGCTCCCACCTCGACCGCCTACAGTCCGGCTTCCGACCCCTCCATTCCACCGAAACAGCCCTGACCAAAGTCACCAACGACCTACTGACCGCCAAGAACAAACACCACTACTCCATCCTGCTACTCCTTGACCTGTCTGCCGCCTTCGACACGGTTGACTACTCCCTTCTTCTCCGGATCCTGGAATCCCTTGGCATCACCCACCTTGCCCTCTCCTGGATCTCCTCATACCTAGCGGACCGGACCTTCAGCGTCTCCCACTCCCATACCTCCTCCTCACCCTACCTCCTTTCTGTCGGAGTCCCCCAAGGTTCAGTCCTGGGACCCCTACTTTTCTCCATTTACACTCTCGGGCTAGGGCAACTCATCGAGTCCCATGGCCTCCAGTACCACCTCTACGCCGACGACACCCAAATCTACCTGTCCGGCCCTGACATCACCTCCCTACTCTCGAAAATCCCTCAATGCCTTTCCGCCATCTCATCCTTCTTCTCTGCTCGCTTCCTTAAACTCAACATGGACAAAACTGAATTCATAGTCTTCTCCCCCAAGAAATTCCACCCCACCTCCTAACCTATCCATCTGCATCAATGACTGCGCCCTCTCCCCAGTCCCCCAAGCCAAGTGCCTCGGGGTAATCCTTGACTCCTCCCTATCCTTCAAACCCCACATCGAGGCCCTCACCACATCCCTCCGGCTCCAGCTCAAGAACATCTCACGGATCCGCTCCTTCCTCACCCACGACACCGCTAAAACACTCATCCATGCTCTTATCATCTCCCGCCTTGACTATTGCAACCTCCTTCTCAATGGCCTCCCGGCTAACTCCCTCACATTTCTCCAGTCTATCCTCAACTCCGCTGCCCGACTCATCTATATGTCCTCCCGCTACTCCCATGTCTCCCCCCTCTGCCAAGCCCTTCAGTGGCTCCCCGTCTCCAAGAGATCCCAATTCAAAACACTAACCATGGCGTACAAAGCCATACACAACCTGGCCCCACCATACATCTCCGACCTGGTCTCCCGATACCTACCCTCACGCAACCTCCGCTCCTCCCAAGAACTCCTCCTCTGCTCCTCCCTCATCACCTCTTCGCACAACCGAGTCCAGGACTTCTCCCGGGCATCTGCCTTACTCTGGAACTCCCTACCCGAACACGTCAGACACTCTCCTACCCTGAGTAGCTTCAAGTGTCACCTGAAGACTCACTTGTTCCGTCAAGCCTACAACCTGCCATGAGACCCAGGCGAACGCCCCATACCTGACATTCCCCCATCCTACTGTATCCTAACCCGCCCCTCAGACTGAGCCCTCGTGGACAGGGTCCCTGCCCCTCCTGTACCTGTACGTCCTGATCGCCTAGATTTAGTGTACTTGTTCTTGTCTCCCTTATCCTCATGTAAAGCGCCATGGAACCTAATGGCGCTATATAAATAATAATAATAATAATAATAATAATAATAATATACATTTGTCCTGAGAAAGGGGCCAGGGAGCTCTGAAATGTGTTGACTAATAAATGAACATTATATTCACCCTTTGATGTCTCGTGAAATACGGCAGTGCAGTTTATAAATCTTCATCCTCCCTACTCTATATGCACCACGCTGGGGACTGCAGCAGCTGTGATCTGCTTTTATAGTGGTTGTGACTCTCACAACCCCCAAGTTGAAGCCTCTGATACCTATTTAGGTCATATTTTATCTCTCAGCCCCATTACTCTCCCTACTTTAATTTTCTGAGATAATGACCTTTGGATTTTCATTGGCAGTAAGCCATAATCACCACCATTAACAAACACTTGAAATAGATCACTGTCGGTAATGACTATATAATATATGCGCTTCACTTTTTGTATTGAATCAACTTTCTGACCATACTCTATAATTCACCGAGATGCAATATAATTCTATATATAGGAAAAAAAAAAAATCACTACAGCACTCGGTTACTACCAAAAATGTACATAGGTCTTTATAGGAGGATTAAATTTAAAAACGTCCTTTTTTTAAAGACCTCAATATTCTTATCTTTTTATTTTCTGGGATTCTTGGTACATATATTGGCCAATATCTGTTTGCTCATCAACCACTCCACGGTGACCCCAGATCTGATGAGTCCTACGCTGACATCCCTGTCCTCCCTATGCCACTTCTAAGTGGGTGGACACCATCTCAATCTCAGACCACCTGGGGTAATATATTTATTATACACAACAAAATTATAGCAGCCCACTGTTGACGTCAATAACATGCATACAGTGATGTTTTTAAACGATGGTAAAGGTGTTTTTCTTGAGAACAAAATAAACACTAAATTTTCAAAAAAAACTCAGATGGAAAAAATGTTTGGGGGAGAAACACATCTTACATTAAAGGTTCTTAGCACATGTTTTGCCCAATATACGCCTGCCCACCAACCACGGCAAGGTGACCTTAAATCTGGTGGGTCCCTGTCTACTCTATAAACCCCTCTCGTACTCTTGGGGTCTCCGTCATGTGGGCAGCAGCATACCAGATGGCCCCTGTGGCTTGATAGGGAGGAAGGATAAGAGATATATATATATATATATATAACACACACACACACACACACACACAATATATACAGTACAGACCAAAAGTTAGTTTGGACACACCTTCTCATTCAAAGAGTTTTCTATATTTTCATTACTATGAAAATTGTAGATTCACACTGAAGGCATCAAAACTATGAATTAACACATGTGGAATTAAATACTTAACAAAAAAGTGTGAAACAACTGAAAACATGTCTTATATTCTAGGTTCTTCAAAGTAGCCACCTTTTGCTTTGATTACTGCTTCGCACACTCTTGGCATTCTCTTGATGAGCTTCAAGAGGTAGTCACCGGAAATGGTCTTCCAACTGTCCTGAAGGATTCCCAGAGATGCTTGGCACTTGTTGGCCCTTTTGCCTTCACTCTGCGGTCCAGCTCACCTCAAACCATCTCGATTGGGTTCAGGTCTGGTGACTGGAGGTCAGATCATCTGGCGTAGCACCCCATGGAGGTGTGTTTGGGGTCATTGTCCTACTGAAAAATAAATGATGGTCCAACTAAACGCAAACCGGATGGAATAGCATGCCACTGCATGATGCTGTGGTAGCCATGCTTGTTTAGTATGCCTTCAATTTTGAATAAATCCCCAACAGTGTCACCAGCAAAGCACCATCACACCTCCTCCTCCATGCTTCATGGTGGGAACCAGGCATGTAGAGTCCATCCGTTCACCTTTTCTGCGTCGCACAAAGACACGTTGGTTGGAACCAAAGATCTCAAATTTGGACTCGTGAGACCAAAGCACAGATTTCCACTGGTCTAATGTCCATTCCTTGTGTTCTTTAGCCCAAACAAGTCTCTTCTGCTTGTTGCCTGTCCTTAGCAGTGGTTTCCTAGCAGCTATTTTACCATGAAGGCCTGCTGCACAAAGTCTCCTCTTAACAGTTGTTGTAGAGATGTGTCTGCTGCTTGAACTGTGGCATTGACCTGGTCTCTAATCTGAGCTTCTGTTAACCTGCGATTTCTGAGGCTGGTGACTCGGATGAACTTATCCTCCGCAGCAGAGGTGACTCTTGGTCTTTCTTTCCTGGGGCGGTCCTCATGTGAGCCAGTTTCTTTGCAGCGCTTGATGGTTTTTGCAACTGCACTTGGGGACACTTTCAAAGTTCTCCCAATTTTTTTGGACTGACTGACCTTCATTTCTTAAAGTAATGATGGCCACTTGTTTTTCTTTACTTAGCTGCTTTTTTCTTGCCATAATACAAGTTCTAACAGTCTATTCATTAGGACTATCAGCTGTGTATCCACCAGACTTCTGCACAACACAACTGATGGTCCCAACCCCATTTATAAGGCAAGAAATCCCACTTATTAAACCTGACAGGGCACACCTGTGAAGTGAAAAACATTTCCGTTGACTACCTCTTGAAGCTCATTAAGAGAATGCCAAGAGTGTGCAAAGCAGTAATCAAAGCAAAAGGTGTCTACTTTGAATAACCTAGAATATAAGACATACTTTCAGTTGTTTCACACTTTTTTGTTAAGTACGGTATTTAATTCCACATGTGTTAATTCATAGTTTTGATGCATTCAAGTGAATCTACAATTTTCATAGTCATGAAAATAAAGAAAACTCTTTGAATGAGAAGGTGTGTCCAAACTTTTGGTCTGTACTGTGTATATACACACATATATACAATGAAGGCAGCATTCCAGGAAGAGGAGTTTTCACCAACATTTTATTGGCCTAATGTTGGTAACTGTGGGCCAAGAAAAGGTTGTCGAGAACTCCTATTCCTGGAGTGCTGCCTTCGTTGTTTTTTGATATACGGACTTACTGCAATTCTAAGGTTGTAGCAGGGCTGTGGAGTCGGAGTCGCTGCCCATTTTGGTGGAGTCGGAGTTGGAGTCGGTAGAAAATGTTCCGACTCCGACTCCTAAAATATATAATAGTAGTTCAATGCAGAATGTGCTGAATATTATTATTGTGATTTATTATTATGTTCTATCTAAATATCTTGATTATTATGTCATTATAATGATTAAAGCCTAATGTTAGCATTGACCTACAATAATTTTATCACTTAAAAACGAGCCATGACTGAAGGAGTCGGAGTCAAAGGAGTCGGAGCCAGGGAAATTCAGGAGTCGGAGTTGGAGTCGGTGGTTTGATTTACTGACTCCACAGCCCTGGGTTGTAGGGAGGATTTTTTGCACTCCGACCTGTGCTCATATGGTAAAGAGCTGCTCTATCTTTGTCTCTTCTATTATACATACATATACGGTATGTATGTATGTATGCATGCATGCATGTATATGTATATATTTGTATACACACATACATATACACGCACTGTATACTGTATATATCTGTATCTAGAATTACCGTACTTAGGGGATATCCTTTTATTACAAAAACGGAGTAAGGAGCCATTCAGGTGCCTGTAGTGGTGCTGTGGTAGGGAAATCTCAGAAGGTGAAGCGCTATTCCCAGAGTTTAGACCCCGACAAACCCCAGCACTACTACCTGCATAGCTGGCCTCTTAGGAGATGGGAATACCCCTTAAAGAGGGTTTTCAGGCTCTAGTACACCTTCACATCACCACATCACATGAAGCACGGGGCCGGGGAGCAGCCGTTCACACATCAGCTGTGTCACGCCGGATATTTCTAGCTGCAGCCCCACAATTATATAGGGAGGAGCGCTTGTCAGCCGCACAAAGGACATGAATGTCACAGCGAGGACATTAATCCACAGCAATGACTGGGAGTTTACAGCACCGCCACAGATTACTGTACCAGTCGGTTGTCATTCGATACACTGTAAACCCCTCACACCTTCCTCTTATAAAAGTCAGTCATAAACTGAGGCTAAACATAGTCAGCAACATTTAAAGGGCACCGACAAGTAACGAGCGGTGAGCCACACACAAGTCCTTCACTCGTCCTGTGCTCACCAATAATGGCTGTGATCCAGCTTTCCCAGGCTCGTGACTGACAGCTCCTACTCTTACGTCGTGTGCACATAGCTGTGTGTCTAGACCTTTGTCAGGCACAGTATGGGGACGTGCGGCCCGTGGTGGTCGTCACCCAGCTGACTACTCAGATTAATGGGTGACAGTCATAATAGGAAATGCTATTTCCCTGCAGATATAAGGCTAACCTGCACTTGAATATTGTTAAAATCATGCCTGCCTGCCTTAATTTAGCAGCGATCATAGCAAGAAAAGTAACTAATTTCCTCCCTGTAGCTGCGGCTTTCAGTGTCAGGGGCGGGCAGGGAGCTGATCCAGTCACCACACTGGATGGAGTTGATCTCCGGCTCTCCTTTACTGCAGTGTCTGTGTGCACAGCACCGGCTGTCAATCAAAGTGCCATGGAGGGATTAGAGTGCTCACAATACAGTGACCGCTGCTCTGTGAATTGCCTCGATGACAAAGTGAGGATAAGGTAATTTTCTCCATGTATCTGTGCTTCCAATAAGGCAGCCAGCCATGATTTTAATTGCCATTTACCTACAGATTAAAAGGAGTTGTCCAAAAATCTGTAAAAATGACTGTTTCCTTTCCAAAACGGTGCCATCCCTGTCCTCAGGTGTTGTGTGATATTACAGCTCAGCTCCATTTAAGTGAATGGGCTTATGCCGTAATACCATATGCAACCTGTAGACAGGGGTGGCACTGTTTCGGAAAGAATGCTGTAAAGTTTTCCAAATCCTGGATATTCCCTTTAACATTATATCTGCAGGTAAACTGCTTTTCTCAACATGACAGGCTCCCATTAATTAGATTGAATGTTTATTTCTTCTTATGGTGGGTTTACACGTCCCAACATCGGTCTGATATTGGATCCAACGCCGCGGGAGCGCGCTTTTCCTGGGCAGAATTCCAAGATCGCATAGGAGATGTTACAAAGCGCGATATCGGCATACAACGTCTCTACGATGTCTACGCCCCCTTTGTACGGCCGACCCAGGAACGACTATTTAAGGGCCCTTTCACATCAGCGTTTTTCGTAATTCGCGGCAGATGCGGTGAAAAAACCGCATCTGCCGCGTTTGCCGCATAACCGTTCCACTTGCGGCGCGGTTGCGGTTTTTCCCATAGGAAGTATAGGGGGACTTGCGGCAGATGCGGCAAGTGCGGTTTTGCGGTTTTTTTCGCTGCCGCACCTGCCGCAAGTGCAAAACCGCACTTGCCGCATCTGCCGCAAGTCCCCCTATACTTCCTATGGGAAAAACCGCAACCGCGCCGCAAGTGGAACGGTTATGCGGCAAACGCGGCAGATGCGGTTTTTTCACCGCATCTGCCGCGAATTACGAAAAACGCTGATGTGAAAGGGCCCTAACATGGGAGAGAATAGGGGACATTGTACTCCACATCGTAGTTGGGTGTTTACACAACACGATCCGGCTCCAACCTCCATCCAATATCGGCCTGTTGGAGAGCACGCTCATTTGTTCCTCGATATCGTTTTGGCATCGTATTGGATGTTTAAACCATACAACGCACGAACGTTATCGGGTCCAACGCACGAACCACGTGACTTTTGGTCGGAGTTGGACGCCGATATCGGGACGTGTAAACACACCATTAGATGTTGGAGCACAGACCTCTGGATGGCTGTCTCTGCCATTATGCAATTAAAGGGGCGGTAGAAGAAAAAAAAAAAATGACAAAAACAACCACTAAAAGCTTAACAGCTACTGTTGGGTGGCAAGGACATGTGCCAGCAACACCAGCAGCAGCTGCTGGCTGTAATATACAGCAGGCATCTCCCTCACATGGCTGGGATCAAAGCTACCTCTGATCCTGGCTGTTTAATTCCTATAGGTACATTCACATGGTTTTTAATGGCTGTTATTGAGTGGCGCTGGCCCAAGAAGTGCTACCCAAACGCTCAAAACAATCTCCCTAAGGAACAAAAATACACCTCTTTTCACAGTTTCAGGCTTCTGAGCATCTCTTAAATGCGTAAAAAGGGACAATCAGGACAAAGTGACTGTTCAAACCAAGTACAGCCGCTCGGGGCATCATGGCTGGGCCAAACATTTAAGGCCACCTCTTTGTTTCCCCTCTATCTCCTCCCTCCCCTCTTTGATTGAAAAGCTCTGGCTTCATAGAGACAGCGAGGGAGGAGAGAGAGAAAACAAGCAGGTGCTTAGGTGCACTTATATGGATTGGCCCCGCCGCGATGCACCGAGCGCCTGTGCTTGGTTTGAACAGTCATTCTGTGCCTCTTAATTCCCAGTGAAAACACCTGGTAGGAGAAAAAGTGAATATCACTTATATACAGCTCCTGGCACAAAATGCTCCATACTAGGCACGGTCCAGTCAAAATGCTGCAAAAAATGCTTCATAATAAAAACTACTGTTACAGCTTATTCTAATATATAAATGGGGTAAAAAGAAATGAGGCCCCCCCCCCCCCCAAAAAAAAAAAACCCAAGTGTTCTCTTTATGGATAATTCATGATGTGAACAGACATGGGTCGGGTAACCGCTCGAAAATCTCACGGAGGATCTGACTGATGTAATCCCGCATTTACTGGTGTGACGTCAAGGAGAAACGCCCGCTGTTCTCCTGGGATTTGGGGAGCACAGTCACTTTGGTCGGGGCGCTGAGCTTAAGATATCAGACTTCTTCACATAAGACAAGGGAAATACAATGTGCAGCCTAGTAAAGGGGTTGTCCAGGCTTAGAGTATTCAAGAGCTACCATCAGGATGCCTGGTATCCCACCGATCAGCTCCAGCAGCCCCGCCGATCGCCATGTGATGGCCTATCCTGAGGACAGTTCAGCACAATTATATGCCTGGACCAGGGCTGTGGAGTCAGAGCCCATTCTGGTGGAGTCCGGTATAAAAGGGACAGACTCCAAAAATATAGAATGAATTGGGCAATGTATGCTGAATATTATTATGCTCTAAATATCTTGATTATTTTATCATAATAATGATTAAAGCCTGATGTTCACAATGAACTGCAATAAATTAATCACTTAAACATGAGCCATGTATGAAGGAGTTGGAGTCGGAGGTTTGGCTTACTGACTCCACAGCCCGGGCCTGGACAACACCTTTAAATGTGGGGTTGTGGTACATGGATCCACCATTCCACCCATTGCAGGTCCACCAGAGATGGTTCTTAAGGCTGGGGTCACGCTGGTGTATAGCATCTGATGATTCGGCCATGTGGGAGCATCGGATGCGATATACTAATCTATACAAACTCTGCTGCGAGTGTGACCGAGTGTCATTCACTGTGATCTGATTCTCTCGCATGCGATATCTGGAGCACAGGTAACAGGTGAGAGGAAGGTGGAGAACTTAATGCCTCCATCCGTTCACTGCCAGTCTCAGTGTATACTGGATGTCATGCCAGTGCAGTCCAATGTTTCACTCACATGCATAGACTTGTATAGGTGCGCGCTGTCCGATATATGCTACCAATTGCAAAATGCATACTTTTTTTTTTGACATGCTTAATTGGCATGAGGAACAAAACCGCTAATGGGCACTGCCACATAGAAAAACATTGGATAGCATTCGTCCAAGTTACATGCAAATGTGAGTGAACTATAAGGGTCAATAAAGCACAGTCGAAAATCAAATGCCAGACCTTTCTGTTTTCAGGGGAGACAAGTGCCTGACAGCAGGGTGGCACCAGCTTTTTCCTCTTTTCACTATGAAACCTCACGATATCTTGGCTGAGCCGAAATTCACTGCTCAAAATAGTAAAGGGAACACTTAAACACCACAATGTAACTCCAGGTCAATCACACGTCCGGGAAATCAACCTGTCCAGTTATTAAGAGACGCCGATGGTGAATCAATTTGTTCCATTTGTAGAACAGCAGGTATTAATGATAGCAGGGTACCCCATATAAAGGAGCGGTTCTGCAGGTGGTGACCATAGACCATTTCTCTGTTCCCATCCTTTTTTGGATGTTGTTTTGGTCACTTTTGCATTTTGTCATTGCTCTCACCCCTATAGGTAGAACAAGGCGATATCTACAATCCACAGAAGTTGCTCAGGTAGTGCAGCTCATCCAGGATGGCACATCAATGTGAGCTGAGGCAAGAAGGGGAGATGTGTCTGTCAGCATTGTGTCCAGAGCATGGAGACAGGCCAGTACACCAGGAGATGTGTGATGGGGGTGTAGGAAGGCAACAACCCAGCAGGACGGCTGCCCCCTCTTATGTGTCATGAGGAACAAGAGGAGCAGTGTCTAGAAATAACACTGGGCCCACTGCACCTGCATATGGTCTCACAATGGGTCTGGGATTCTCATCCCGGTACCTAAAGGCAGTCAGGGTACCTCTGTCTAGCACATGGAGGCTGATTGACTTGGGGTTACATTGTGTTGTTTATTTTTTTGATTGGGATGGGGGATATGTGGCTGTTGTATGTATACTGGCTGGTCCATCATTCATGGCGGATTGGCCAGTATAGAGGCGCTTTACAGGATTCTTTGCAGTTACTTTTGTTATTTTTTAAGCTATAAGTTGGGGTTTTCTTGTCCAAGTTCTCAAGCACATTTCCATAAACCCTCTTTTTGGCTGGCATTGCAGGCTGTTATATTATAAAATCATTTTTAGCCACGTTTGGTATGTATACACACACACACACACACACACACACACCTCCAGGTTTTGCAATAAGGAGAACCACTTGGCTCAGAGCTGACTTTACATAGGATCTGAAATATAAACTTTTTTCATTATCCGCACTGATGGTCTGATCACAATTCAGCATCAAGTAGATCTACAGACTCTCCAATCACTACGACTTTACCTCTCCTGTCTTAGGTCATGTGCACACAGTGGGTTTTGATGCATTTTTTAATGCCATTTTGACAGACTCCTGCATGCCTATTCTTATGCCGGCAAAGTGATTGAGAATCCTGCAGGGTTGCCTATTTATTCCTTGCAGATTAGGTGCAAAAAAAATAAAAAATCTGCAACATGTCAATGGTTGGGATGTTTTTGTTCACCCATTGACTTCAATGTTATCATGAAAAAAACCCGCTGCAAAAGCGTAGGTCTGTTTTTCCTGAATGGACTGCCAAAACGCATGTTAAAAAAAAAAACACACCATAAATGCTTAAAAACTACCGTATTTTTCGCTTCATAAGACGCACCCCCTACATTTGATGAAGGAAAAGAGGAAAAAAATCATTTTTAATGTTAAATGGAGTTCGCCTTATAATTCCAGTGTCTGTCTTACAATCAGTATATACAGTGCCTACAAGTAAGTCTTCAGCCCCCTGCAGATTTAGGTGGTTTGATAAGATGTAAATAAGTTAGAGCCTTCAAACTGCAAACGAGAGTAGGATTTATTAACAGAAGCATAAATCTTACAGACCAAAAAGTTATGTTGCTCAGTTGAATTTTAATAAATTTTAAACATAAAAGTGTGGGTCAATTATTATTCAACCCCTAGGTTTAATATTTTGTGGAATAACCCTTGTTTGCAATTACAGCTAATAATCGTCTTTTATAAGACCTGATCAGGCCGGCACATGTCTCTGGAGTTATCTTGGCCCACTCCTCCATGCAGATCTTCTCCAAGTTATGTAGTTTCTTTGGGTGTCTCATGTGGACTTTAATCTTGAGCTCCTTCCACAAGTTTTCAATTGGGTTAAGGTCAGGAGACTGACTAGGCCACTCCATCACCTTGATTTTTTCCCTCTTGAACCAGGCCTTTGTTTTCTTGGCTGTGTGCTTTGGGTCGTTGTCTTGTTGGAAGATGAAATTACGACCCATCTTAAGATCCTTGATGGAGGAGCGGAGGTTCTTGGCCAAAATCTCCAGGTAGGCCGTGCTATCCATCTTCCCATGGATGCGGACCAGATGGCCAGGCCCCTTGGCTGAGAAACAGCCCCACAGCATGATGCTGCCACCACCATGCTTGACTGTAGGGATGGTATTCTTGGGGTCGTATGCAGTGCCATCCAGTCTCCAAACGTCACGTGTGTGGTTGGCACCAAAGATCTCGATCTTGGTCTCATCAGACCATAGAACCTTGAACCAGTCTGTCTCAGAGTCCTCCAAGTGATCATGAGCAAACTGTAGACGAGCCTTGACATGACGCTTTGAAAGTAAAAGGTACCTTACGGGCTCGTCTGGAACGGAGACCATTGCGGTGGAGTACGTTACGGCACGGGAGGAAACTTTCAAAGGCTGTCCAGGCCGTGGAAGGGTAACAGTAGTTCCATAAGCCTTCCACTTCCGGATGATGCTCCCAACAGTGGAGACAGGTAGGCCCAACTCCTTGGAAAGGGTTTTGTACCCCTTGCCAGCCTTGTGACCCTCCACGATCTTGTCTCTGATGGCCTTGGAATGCTCCTTTGTCTTTCCCATGTTGACCATGTATGAGTGCTGTTCACAAGTTTGGGGAGGGTCTTAAATAGTCAGAAAAGAGATAATTAATCCACACATGTGAAGCTCATTGTTCTTTGTGCCTGAACTACTTCTTAATACTTTAGGGGGACCAAACAGAATTCTGGTGGTTTGAGGGGTTGAATAATAAATGACCCTCTGAATTAACTTTTAACGCTTAAATTTAAAAAATCTTTTTGGCTGCAGTGCATTTCCCACTTCCAGGCTGATCTACAGTCCAAATGTCACAATGCCAAGTTAATTCCGCATGTGTCAACCAGCTAAATTTGCAGGGGGTTGAAGACTACTTGTAGGCACTGTATGTTCCCCATCCTGGTATATATATCTCCCATGCTGGTACACATAGCCATCATGCTGACACTGCCCGTCCACATAAGGCTGGCACACTGTCCCCATAAGGCTGGCACAATTAAAATAAATTATCATACTCCCCTCTCTCCTTGCTCCCTCGTTGTCCGTGCCATCCCTGCTCTCTGTGCTGTGTCGGCATCCGGGTCCTGTGAGCAGCGCGCAGGTGATGACGTCACTCTGCAGCGACGCTCACAGGACCCGGATGCCGGCAAAGACAGCGGGGATGGCACGGATGGCAGGGAGCAAGGAGAGGGGTGAGTATGATCATGCTCCCAGGGATAGTCAGTGCTCTCCACGATTTTATTGCGTGGAAAGCACTGACTATCCACATGGGACCGTAGCCGCTAAACTGCGGTCCTGCTCCTGTAATATGGGCTGCTCCCGCTGGTGATTGACAGCGGGAAGCACTTCATATTACAGGAGATGATGAGCGGCCCCAAGTGACCACGGGGCCGCTGCTGCAGCCTCCTCCAGCATCCTGACAGCTCCAGGACACCGTTCCACAGCCCCCCCTCCCCAACAGTATTGTGTCACATTATGAGACGCACCCACACTTTCCCCTAATATTTGGGAGAACAAAAGTGCGTCTTATAATGCGAAAGACGGTAATTGCATTTGGTGCTCTTTTCTGCCAGGAGATGCCGATTTGGTGCAGAAAATTTCTGCACCAAATACTCAACGTGTGCACATAGCCTTAGGATGCCCAAACACCTTAAAGAGGTCTAGGTTGTTGCCACCAGATCTGAGAGCAGCATTATGTAGAGAGAGACCCCGAGTACAGTGATGTATTTCACATCTGCGTTTTACAAAATCAGGCAGATTTCTGATATTCTTGCAAAAAACGGATCTGGCACGCTTGCGGCAAGATTGCGTTTTCTCCTAATGCATTTATGTATATAAGTATTTATCGGCTTTTCCAATTCATTCATAAAAGCCGGTGGCTCCTGTCAGTGAGCTGCGAGCGGTAATGTACGCAATTAACATACATTACATTGCTGGGCAAATAAGGAGCTGCCCCAGGCACTTACGCTAATTGCGTACTGAAGCCGCCGCTCTCCATGGTGCTGAAGACTTAAGCATCTGCACCATGGCCAGTATACAGGAGTTTCAAAGTGCCCTGGCCATGGTGCAGATGCTTAAGTCTTCAGCACCATGGAGAGCGGCGTCTTCAGTGCGCAATTAGCGTAAGTGCCTGGGACAGCTCCTTATTTGCCCAGCAATGTAATGTATGTTAATTGCGTACATTACCGCTCGCAACTCACTTACAGGAGCCACCAGCTTTTATGAATGAATTGGAAAAGCCGATGAATACCGACTGGCCAGAAATATAGCGATTAACCCCTGAACTACCAATGAATTAAGGCAGCATGTCTCTAGGGAGTGTGGACACTCCCTGGAGACATGTTGCCAACATATAAAAAAAAAACACATTAACCCTTGATTCACGGTGTTAATAGTCGCATATGCAGCATCTGTGCTCATATGCCGCACAGATGCTGCATATGCAGTTTAACCCCGAAAATTAGAAAGAGGTGCCCAGCAGCTGGGTGTTTAATAATTATCCTGCACCGCTGCCACAGCGGTGCAAGATGATTGAAATTACCGCTTTACCGATACAGTAATCAATCAAACTCGCCGGCTTTAACAGCCGGTGAGTTTGAAGCGATTTTGCCAGCACACTCATGCGAATATCGCACAGTGTGCTGTATGGGGGCGACTTTAACTGGCACCCATATACTTTTAATGGCCAGTTGCGCAAGGAAATTGCGTGCAATCGCAGATTGCACTCGCATTTCCGTCTCATTGCGAGTGTAATGTGAGAAAAATCGCATTGATGTGACCTGTATCATTTAAAGATACAGGTCTGAGTGCAATGCGATTTTTTCCTCACATTACACTCGTGCGAGTCTTGCGCCAGTGTGCCTCCAGCCTTTATAAAAAAAAAACAAAGCGGAATTCTGCCGGATTCTCACATCGGAAGATAGAAAAAACCTGAACATCATAAGTACATGTTTGCCTGATCTGCCGGAGGTTTCAAAACCGCAGATGTGAAAGTAGCCTTGGGCAGGTTCCACATATGCGTATTTGGCAATCCGTTTCAAAATGGACGGACACTGATCCGTTTTTTCTCAGTGGTGATGGACTTGTCACCATTTTGTCACGGATCCGTTTGTCTGCATATTTTTCACATCCCCAAAACACAAAAAGGTTGTATTTTTGGGCTTGCATGAAAAACATGCAGACAAACGGACGCTCATGGATCCATGACTATACGTCATGAATTAAAATGGAACTCTATGGGAAACAGATCTGTTTTGCTGTACTGAGCATGCTCAGAAGGTACAGCTCCTCCCACCCCTCTCTGGTGACTGATCCGTTAAAAAGAATTGCGTGGACTTCCTTTTGCACGGATCTGTGTCTGTCCATGCGTATCCAGGGAGTTGCATGAATTTCATGCAAACAAACAGATTGCAAAATACACAAGTGTGAAACTAGCCTTACTGAGCGGCTGGCTGTAGATGAGAATATCCCTGTTATCTGCTGCAGATCAAGCAGTGCTCTGAATACGGAGTTGTGTATAACCCCACCCACAGCACTGTGCATAGGCAGAAAGCTGCAAATCATTGTTGGGGGCGGGGTTATACAGAACGTTCTGTTGACATCATTTACAGAAATCCTGTATTTTAATGAAGAGAAGAGAAAAAGCAGCTAACAAATCTGAGGATTGAAATGTTGCATCCTTCTCTTCCCTGACACAATCTGTCAGAGGATAGTGGCAATTAAGGTGCGATGAAACCGATCAGCAAACTCCCCAATGTGCACAGGGTCTTGTTGGATGATCATGGCAATCATGGCACAGGTTTTTACTGAGATTATGGCACAATGAATTTTTATTCTGCTATTAAAAGAACTATTATCTGCAGTTGTGCCAATAATCCACAACATGGCGTCTAAACATATGTCAGGGAGACGGAGAGGAGAATCCTAACAATCCAGATCAGCACATCTGTCAGGCTCATTCTGCCATCACACTCATTTCCTATTGCACAGCTGGATTATCCCACATATAAAGGCAAATAAGGAGAATCTGTGCAAAAGTAATGTTAGGAATATCCATTACCTCCACTGACCGCTATTCTCTCGCAGTTGTCAGCACCACTTCACAGGGCAGGCTGCAGTATTTTGGATTTGTGGCATAGACAGAAATGTGTGTCATCCACCTGGCTGGGATACAGTCCACCGAGACCAACAAGAGAAAGTGAGATCCGTCCAACACAAAGAATCGGCGTCTAGTGTTTCACGGCGGAGGTCAGAGCAAGGGAGAGGCTGCACGCTGCTCCGCAAACTGCGCCCAGACTGGGGCGACTCAGGACAGCGAAGCCTTCACTTCACAGGAAAATCAACACCCAGCAATGGAAAATAGCTGAAGTCAGTGAGCTCACACAAACGTGACTACAGTAATCTACTGAAGAATTCACTTCAGAAACATACAAGTGCTGATCCTGAGTCATATCCTGTATTATACCCCAGAGCTGCACTCACTATTCTGCTAGTGCCATCACTGTGTACATACATTACTTATCCTGTACCGATCCTGAGTCCCATCCTGTATTATACTCCAGAGCTGCAGTCATTATTCTGCTAGTGCCATCACTGTGTACATACATTACTTATCCTGTACCGATCCCAAGTTACCTCCTGTATTATACTCCAGAGCTGCACTCACTATTCTGCTGGGACAGTCACTGTGTACATACATTACATTAGTGATCCTAAATTACTTCCTGCATTATCCTCCAGAGCTGCACTCACTATTTTGCCAGTGCTATCACTGTGTACATACATTACTTATCCTGTACCGATCCTGAGTTACACCCTGTATTAATACTCCAGAGCTGCACTCACTATTCTGCTGGTGCAGTCACTCTGTACATACATTACTGATCCTAAATTACATTCTGTATTATACTCCAGAGCTGCACTCACTATTCTGCTAGTGCAGTCACTGTGTACATACATTACATTACTGATCCTAAATTACTTTCTGTATTATACTCCAGAGCTGCACTCACTATTCTGCTGGTGCAGTCACTCTGTACATACATTACTGATCCTAAATTACATTCTGTATTATACTCCAGAGCTGCACTCACTATTCTGCTGGTGCAGTCATTGTGTACATACATTACTGGTCCTGTAATATATTTCAAGCAGCATTCACTATTCTGCTGGAGGCACTGTGTACATACACTACTTATCCGGTATTACATTCAAGTGCTCTGCACTCACTATTCTGTTGGTAGTCACGTTGTACATACATTACTAATCCTGTATTCTTCAGAGCTGCATTGACTATTCGGCTGGAGGCACTGTGTACATAACTAGTTATCCTGTATTATACTCCAGAGCTGCACTCACTATTCTGTGGGTACAGTCACTGTGTATATACAATACTTATCCTGTGTATGGACAATGGTCCCACCGGGAGATAGGAGCTGTGGGACCTGGAGAATTGTGAGTGCAGCTCTAACCTCCTCCCATTCATTGGCAGAGTTCTTCTGCACAGCAGGGTTGTCCGTTATTCTCTGGATCGGTGGGTTCACAGAGACAGCTTAACTCCACAGGTCTGCATTGTTCATTATGATTTCTGGCACCGCAGAGGCCGGCTGACTCGGAGGTGAAGGGTGCAGTGACCACCTCATTAATGTGATGGGTGCAGTCATATCACCGCTGATACTTGTAGTGCATCCAGCCACAAGCAGCTCAGCACGAGTGAACCTCAGCCTCCAGCAGACACATGACCCAGGGCAGCCCTACAGGAAACATCAATCATCTCACTGAACTGAGGCGAATATTAAACTGCTAGAATAGCAATCCCCTAACACAGCATTACCCCTCACCGCAGGGCAGGTCACACATTTCTTAAGATTTTGCTGTTCTGCTCATTTGATTCAACTGTAGAAATTAATGCACAAGCTGCAGAAATATCCCCGTCCTCCTAACAGATGGACTCCTGCATCATGTGAATACGGCCCCATCATAAGCTGCAACGTTCCTGGCTGTTAGAAGACTACAAACAGGTCTCCATCAGCCTGGACCTTACACTGTGGGGACCGAGTCTCATGGTTAGAGGATAACTCACTGATTACAGGGAGCCCACAATCCTGAGAACACAGCTCAAATGCCCCAGCTGATAGGAGCAGTTATCGCACATGGTCAGCCTCTGCTTCATTCATTCATTGTGTACAGGACTGCCACATATACACAAATACAGTAAGTCCAATGGATAAAGATCGGTGTGCATCTCTGACCTCTGCTCCATTCATTGTCTATGGGACTGCCACATATACACAAATACAGTAAGTCCAATGGATAAGGATAAGTGTGCATCTCTGACCTCTGCTCCATTCATTGCCTATGGGACTGCCAAATACAGGTGCATCTCAATGAATTAGAATATCATCAAAAAGATCATTTACTTCAGTAATTCAATACATAAAGTGAAATGCACATATTATATAGAGTTATTACACACAGAGTGATCTATGTGAAGTGTTTATTTATGTTAATGTTGATGATTATGGCTTACAGCCAATGAAAACCCAAAGGTCATTATCTCAGAAAGTTAAAGTAGGGAGGATGAAGGGTCTGAGAGATAAAATATGACCTAAATAGGTATCAGAGGCTTCACCTTGTGTGCTTGTGAGAGTCACAACCACTATAAAAGCAGATTACGGCTGCTGTAGTCCCCATCGTGGTGTGTATAGAGTAGGGAGGATGAAGGGTTAAAAACCACTCTGCTGTATTCCACGAGAGATCAAAGGGTGAAGGTAACATTGAGTTATTGGTCAATGCGTTTCAGGTCTGCAGTAAATATGAAAATATTGATGGAAAACCGCATAAAAATACTGCTTAGAAGACCCCATAAAGAATCTTGAGTGAACTTTAGATGTAAACGGAGAAGTCATCAGATCACGAGACACATTTCACAAAAGGTATTCTATGCTCAACGTGTGCAATAATAATTCAAAGAAATAAAAAGGTTTCATGTTGTACAATGTGAGGGTCCACCCGTCAGGGGACCTTGTACGCCCCATCTGGTACTAAAAAAAGCAGTGGGTGAGAAGCCGCGAGGTGCGGAAATGATAGAGCAAGCAACAGGCTTCAATGGAGAAAGCTGAACCCACCGGGTGGACACTAAAGCATGTGTGCACAGCCGGATACAAGGAAACGGAGGTGTCAGGAGGTTTGGAGCCCTGATTATTAACCAGGTAAGTTAGACAGAGGCAAAAAAAAAAAAAACTAGTCAACATCTAACGAAAAAAAAAAAAAAAAAAATAGGGCTGCCATCATTGATAAAAATGGGACAGGTGCGAACTAGAAAGAAAAACAGAAATGATAATACATTAGAGCAGAGGGCATCAAGTAACACTGAGGAAGTGATAAACTATAGAAGATGTGATGACCAGATACATGATTAAGACTGTGATAAGATGACAGTACAGGTGTCACTATATAAAAAATAAATAAATGGGGCAGATGAAGACCAGATCAATATATGTGATCATCATCACTGAAGGATACATAGAGATGTGAAGATTACACCGAGTCCTCCGGTGGCCACATTGTACTCATTAGAGTCCTCATCACTCAACATTAAACCCTGTACATTAAGATGATGTCTGGGGTATCTGGGCCTCGTCTCCGTCAGACCATTCCTCACACTGCAGATATACACGTACTAATGTTAATCTGTGCACTGCTGTGGGCAAACAAGCAGTCATATGTGTTATTATATAACCTAAGCTTGTAAATTAGGACAGCAATTCCCTTCCAGACAAGTGATCTCCAAAGTGATCAAATATTCAAGGGCAAAAAGCGGTATCCAGTCCAGCCACACCGACACCGCAGAGTATAACTGCAGGTGGGTCATCTCCCCAAATCAGCAATGTCAGTGCTGACCACACCATGAAACACTGCCGGACCCTCACACCCCTCAATGTTGACCAAGGAACAAAAACGTTCATCGCCTTTTTTCGTGGCCCAAATAACACTTTTTGCCGAGTAATAGTGTAGTGTCTGGGTGACGTCGCCCCCGATCACATCAGGCCATGGGGATATTTGAACAGATGACAGCAGCACGGTGTGAAGTATCAGAGGAATTTCACCGACCGCTGTGATCTCCGCCGCCTGCCAATATCCAGAGACCTCTCTGTAGAAAGAAATAACACGCTCTATAGTGTAAATCTGGACGGCTCACAGACAACAAAAAATACCCAAAACAAAACTACATTTGTACCTACAGAGGGTGCAGAGGCAAGAGTTCTTGGGTGGCCACCACTCTGACAGCAGCGCCCAACAGGGGACCACCCCTAACCTCGGTGCAGGTCTCCACGGTGGGACCTGCATCCATCACACCATATGAAATGTCCGAGATGGAAATGAAGTAGAGGTGAGGGCTGACGTAAGAAAGTAAAAAACCCTTTAAGGTCTCATTCATACATGGTTGTAGTCAAACTCTTTAGAAACACGTTTTTTCTTTTTGGGAAGGAAGGGGGGGGTTAAGTCAGAAGCTTCTTTTAATATTCTCTATTGACCCTACCCTAGCCTCTGTGGACCCTGCCATACCAACGTATGACACTCCACATAAAATGATATCACTCGACCATGGCAGTAAATTGGAGGTAGCAGCAGCCGTCACCATGGATGACCTGGATCACAATGGTGGAGCAGAGGTACGAGAATATGAGGGGAGTATTAGAAGGTTTAATGCTTTCTATTGGTGGATAGGACCCTTTAAAGGGGAACTCCAGTGAGAGAACTTTTTAGTACAGTTCCTGCCCTCCTCCATGATGAAGCAGAGCTGTACACTGCAGTTCTAGAATCTATAGGTCTCTTATAAATAAATAAAATCTTACCTGCTCCTCTGCTGACTTCCCCTCCCCAGACAGAGAATTTTCAGCCTGGCAGCTTCTTGTAGGCGCAGAAAGCAGGAGGTGTGTCAGGGGCGTGGATGCTGGGAGCTGCAGGATCATCCTACATTCCAGCCCAATCACATTTCTGTATAAGGAGTGGGTGTGGCCACTGGCTCAATGGTCATAATACAATCCAGCCCCCGATATACCATCCTATGTGACAGGGGTGTCCAGGCTTGAAATAGAAATCATGTCACCAAGCAGATACAAATACATGCTGTAATCCTCTGCTGTATGATGATGCATAATGTGCGCTGTTATTGTGAGGCTGGGAGCAAAGGCAACGCATCATTACATTTATCGATTCAACTGTGCATGGTCTCCCCTCCTCCATAGGAACATGGAAGCTTCCTGTCCTCTGAAACGTTCCATGGATCACCATCATCACTCCTCACTGAAATGTAGGAAGATCCTGCAGCCCCCAGGGTCCATGCCCTCTGAGACACCTCCTGCTCTCTGCATGAAGCTCTCAGGCTGAAATTTTATGTCCCATGAGGGAGGGGGGAGATCAAAGGAGTAGATATGATTTTATTCAATTATAAGTGATCTATAGATCCTGGAACTGCAGTGTACAGCTCTGCTTCATCATGTAGAAGGGCAGGAGCTGCACTAAAATGTACTCTCTCCCTAGAGTTCACCTTCAAGACTCTCGCAATATACAACCATAGGGTCATAGTCACACTAATAAGGAGCAAAAAAAAAAAAAAAAGCATCCTGGTATAAGCCGCTCAATGGGAGGGAGGGATGATGATATCTTATTTGAAATAAGCAGAATCCTACATGTTGTCCACGGCAGTATTAGAGTCTCGACATGCTCCGTGGTGGTGGAAATACAATGGCCTGGTCCATCAACACTGGCGCTTTGCATTCCTGTTGAATTGTGCACTGGACAAAGAAGCGTGCACCTCCCAATGAATTTGGTGTCATCTCTAAGCAGCCATGCACCACTACATGAAATGTACTCCGCTCAGGCACTTGTGGTAGAAAATCAAAACATTTCTCATCAGCTGCGCTCAACACCACCTTCTCCAGGACGAATCCCACTTCCTTCAAAAAGTTGTCAAATTTGTCCGGAAGAGGCTTAAAAATACCAAAAAGTTACAATATCGAGTTATTTCAAGCAGTTTTATCCCAGGAGTATACTGCTTGATAAATCATCCTTAATGTGTAAGCCAGGGCTATGGAGTCAGAGTCAAGGTCTGTTTTGGTGGAGTCAGATTCAGGGAAATGTCGGAGTTGGATGTTTGGCTTACCGACTCCATGGCCCTGGTGCAAATAATATACTTATGGATAAAAGATGAGCACCACCATCGTAACCTTCTTCAGCACCAATGAAGGATCTTGTTGCTAATTGGCAATGGTTATGCCTACTCCTTATAGATGGGCACCATTTTTGGCACAACATGCTGACATCTATTATATAATCACGAATGGGTTTTTTGCCCCTTTTGAGACCGCTCTCGCTGCGAGTCAGCGTGGTCATGTGGATACGAACGAAGCAGCGCGAAGCATTGGCCGCGAAGCGGCCATTGCGAGTCAGAGACTCGCTCTGCTAGAATCCCGATGCATTGTGCATCGGGCACCCATCTAGTTTATAAATAAAGGCAAATAGTGATGAGGAAGCCCTACCATGCTCGGTACCCGTAACGAGAAGTTGGACAGGCGCCACTCGAGTACCCCGAGTCGTGTTCATCCGAGCATCTCAATGCTCATTCCGAGTACCAAGACCCTCACCCCAGCAAGTTAGTCCTCACTCATCACTAATGGCAAGTATAGGACAGCAAGACGATGCTGAAGTTGGTTTCTTATTCGGCCATTTTTTATTTTCAGATTTTTACAGGTTCTCCAATAAAAAGAAAACATTCTAAGTATATAATACTATGCAGTCATGTGCCCTGTTGTGAATACACTTAAAAACAGATACAAAAATTAGAAGACTGGCACAAAAATGGGCATCAAAGTGGGCACTGAGGTATGGTATTGAAGGGGTTAAATGGCTTTGGGCCACTGATCTGATACCTTGTGTTGCACCACATCAAATTCATGTCACACCAGCCTGGCCCAAATGGCTTCTGGGCATCAAAGTGGGCAAATCGCCCATTTTCACAGATTGCAATAAGTAACAATCACCCATTTTCTTGATTTGCCCACTTTGATGACAGTTTTGATGCCCAGAACCCATTTGGGCCAGGCTGGAATGACATGAATTTGATGTGGGGCAAACACTAGGTATGTAAATCAGGTGTTAGATCAGTGGCCCAAAGCCATTTAACCCCTTCAATACCATACCTCAGTGCCCACTTTGATGCCCATATTTGTGCCAGTCTTCTAATTTTTGTATCCGTTTTTTAAGTGCGTTCACAACAGGGCACATGACTGCATAGCATTATATACTTAGAATGTTTTCTTCTTATTGAAAAACCTGTAAAAAAAAAAAAAAACCCAACTATCCTTCCAATACACCATAGAGAATAAAAAAAAAAATTCAGTCAAACGTCAAGAATCTTCATCCTTAGCGATGTCGGATTACCCTTCACCTCTCTGGAATTCTGGAATCCCACAGCCCCTGCCATCAGCCGGGTGCCAAGAGTCCTAAGGATAGGCTATTAATGTTTTAGCCATAAAAAAAAGAACCAATCATGGCCTGATTAGCACAGCAGAGATTTTTGTTTCCCACTTTCTCTTTATGTACTACTTCTGGAAATGTGACACATATACGTGCCTTTAGACATTCATCTGTGCCACTGATATGAGGTGAATGGGAATTTCCCCATTGTTAAACTAATTACATGTACATATTACACTGCGTGTGTCAGCCCAACCACAAGTACATACTGGTCACAGACAAAACCGAGCCAAGTCACCTTGAGACAAGCATGTAAAGCTGCTGACAAGAGGACAACACGAGTGGAGGAGTCATAACAGCCCCAGACCGGGCGCTATCTCAAAACCTGTGCCCCATCATTGCCCACATAGGTCTGGGCCACTATTACAACTCCTATGGGGAATCCTATACAGCCAAGCCTGATATAATAAGGCACATGTCTGAGGAAACCCACCAAGCAGGGTGACCCCCCCCCCCACCCCCCCAACAAGCTGTCAAAATTGTTTTCACTCAGCTTTCCTAGAACTGGATGACTAGGGAAAATGTCACCAGTGAGGCAAGAAGAATGCCCCAAGAATTCAGTACTTCTTGATGAGGTTAGAAATGAGGACAAGGGATTATGAAGTCAAGATTAGAGAACCTAAAGTAATAAAAAGCAGGGCTGTGGAATCGGAACTGATTTTGGTGGTGTTTGAGGCGATATTAAATGGACCGACTCTGAAAATATATCATGAATTGGGTACAGTAGTTCATAGCAATATATGCTGAAGGTTATTATGAATTTTCTGTTGTATCATAATGATTAAAGCCTGATGTTCACATTGTACTACAAAAAAAATGTATCACTTAAACATAAGCCATGTATGAAGGAGTCCAAGTCGTATCCAAGGAAATTGAGGAGTCATGGTGGGTTTACATGCCGCGATATCGGCGTCCAACTCCGACCCAACTCCCGACAAAAAGTCACGTGGGTCGCGAGTTGGACCCGATATCGTGTGCGCGTTGTACGGTTTGAGTGTACAACGCGATGCTGGAACGATGCCAAAACGATATCGGAGTTGAATAGCAGAGCTATTCAACTCCCCGATATCGCATGGCCGTTGTAGCAGCATCGCAGCGTGTGACAGCCCAACTCCGATGTGTACTCGCACCTCACCCATTAACTCCCATGTTAAATGGTCGTTACTGGGTTGGTGGGCTTACACATCGGAGGGACGTTGTTTCCCGATATCGCAGCGTGTAAACCGCCGATGCGATATCGGGAAAAGGGCTGAAAAAATGCGCGCTCCCGTGCCGTGGCCTCCGATATCGCCGCAATATCGGGATGTGTAACCCCACCATCAGAGGTTCAGCTTACCAACTCCACAGCCCTGATAAATAGGTCTTACAACCAAGTCACTGGGGAGCTCAGAACCAAAACAAAAAATGTCACCACCATGAACGGTATACTTGTGGTACATACAATAGTAGTATGAAAAGTGGAAGCTCTAGACACAGATAGTGCCCATTGATCAGGACCCAGTAAATCAGCCATGACAGTCATTCATGGCCGCAGGATGGGAGCCCTAAAGGTACCGTTACACAGCACAACGTTGGAGCGATGTCCGCAACAATCTCGTGGGTGCGCAATTGTTGCAGACGTTGGTGTGGCTAGATATTGTAGACAACTCACCAACGATGTTGTGAGCAGGTATCATTCACACAACCCAGCAAACGATCCCTGCTCATTGCGGTGAACAGGCAAAGTCGTAAACAACATCGTTATCGCGGTGTCACACACACCGATACGGCAGATTGATAGAGTTGATATCATCAGGTTTTACAACATGTTCATAAATCTGTCAAGTCCGATCCAATGATTTGTCGTTACAACTTGGCAGAGTCACATGCAACGACGTCCTAACGATGTCGCTGGAACGCCTCCAAACTCATGACGTATCAGCGATGTCGTTGACAATGTTGTGCCGTGTAACGGGGCCTTAAGAACGACCTCCTGGCGTCCATGGATCCTATTTTGATAAGGCACTGTAACGAGGACATTGTGTCAAGCCAACTAATCAAAAGACCCACGGATACCGAGAGGAAGGGGGTTGTATTCACAGCTTCCATCCAGAGGCCACAGATTGTGGATGTTGCTGATGGACCGGAACCTACAAAACGATTTGAACAAACTCTAGTTCTAGATGGTCATACCCAGACCAGACTTCAATAATAAAACCAACTTTTTGCAGTAAAACCCCTTGTAACTCGTTTACATGGACACAGAGGGCAGCACAACTGTCATCCATCCGGTCCCTCTTGGTGTGCAGGTCTGGGGCTACGTGGTGAAGTTTCGCATGATACTGAGGTCAGAAGGATGCATTGCGACATGACATCTAATGACTTCCTACGGTGTCACATTGCGACATGTTGGATTTCCTGACGCTTGTTTTAAATTGCTCACGACTCACATGCCATGGTTTCAATGAAACGTTCATGCATCTTCACAGCTCTAAAAAGTTGGACAGCATGTTGCAGAGATTTTGGGTCGTGCTGGAAACTGCTTGTGTCGTGCAGCACTAGCCAAAACCCCATAAAGGAGGGCCTGCTTTGCAGGTGTGTTGAGCACAGCTGTATACATATATATACACACACACTGTGTAGGCTGGTACAGGACACATTGTGCCCAGAGAAGACTCAATAAAACATCAACTTCTGTGCAATATGACACTTCTACACAAACATCACAAGAACATCACATCTCTGCTGAGCTTTGTCTATGGCTACCTGGTTAGTGTGGTGGCATGACAGGAAGGTCATAATGTCCCCTCTGATTGGCAGTGTGATCAACACAAACACCAATGCCAAGAACACAATCCTGCAGGATATTTGCTTGCGCTTAGCCACCACAGACGAAAATGTAAATCACAAGCTACAAATAATCAAGCACCAACAAGCCACTGACAATTCACACTATTTTGGTTATACGACTCGATGTCCCGTAGACCCAGCCTTAGAGTGGAAATGTAGAAAGTGGCACAATCTTCCCCCGATGCTACCCAACCTGTAAGAGAAGAGACATAGTATCATGATGTTACCTCTCTGGACGTGGATGATGTCAGGGAAGTTGGCCAGGTGACCCTGATACACGGCTAACAAGTCCATGATGGGGCTCAGGTCCTGGCGAGGTTGCTCGGCAAACATTTCCCCGATGGCATCATAGGCATCCGCCGTGAAAGACATCGCCTGATTCAGTCCACCGGAAAAGGCCTGCTGGTCGATTTCAAAAGCCTGTCCCAATCCCTTGAAGGCCATTCCCACTTTCTGGTACTCCTTCTTGAAGCCTGATGCTTGCTTGCGGGAAAACTCCCCTGCGGTGTGGTTGAGTAAGAGGACTCCCTCGTCCATCCTTTTGGCAAATGACTTGAAAGCGTCCAGCTTGGCCTCCACATCTTGCGGTTCTAGGATATCGGCCCCTGGCATAGTGCTGAGGGTCAAGAAGAAGTTGGCCCCCACCATTTCGTCCTTCTCGCACTTCCGCTTTCCTTGTTTCCACGCTTTCTCGTCAGAGCAGGTTAGGAAGTGCTGGAAAGCGTCGCAGCGGGACAGCACCGGGTGGCTGCACATGTGGTCCATCCACCACACCAGGCCTTTCCGCCTCTTGGAGATAAAGTCCTCCTCAAAGCGTCCGGTGGCTTGTTTTTTCGGGGATGCGGGCACGGAGATGACCGGGAACTTCTCCAACAGACGGGCATAGAGCCAGTCGAAGTGCTTGTACCGGCGGTGGACTTGCTGGCCGGTGTGGCTGGGTAGCAGGCGGTATGAGATGTAGCTCTTCATGCCCTTGAACTTGGTCTGTTTGGTGGGCTCGTCTATGGTGCAGCCAAAGGGGTACGGGTTCTCCTGCCACTCCGGCCCATGCGGACCCTGCACCACACACAGCTTGTCCCCGTCCCGCACAAACCCCGCCGCCTCCCCCAGTACGAAGGCCTCGCCGCCGCTCTTCACGAAGGCCGAGAAGCGGTTGAGGTTGCGGCTGACGGTGGCAGAGCCCTTGGCGGCCTGGGAGGACACGGAGGCGGCGGTGGACGTGGTGGTGGAGTAAGAGCCGGGGATGGACATGCGGTACCTACTGCCATCGTAGTCATGGAAACTGCCTCCATAGTAACCGGGAGTCGGGGCGTCATCCGCGGCGGTGGAGCTGCTGTCGTCCCACTCGTCGTCCCAGTCGTCATCGCTGGGCTCAGGCTGGCTGTGCTGGTACCGGGAGCTCGGGTATCCCGGGGGCGCAGGCTCGTACCCACCGGGGGGCAGGTTAGCGTACCGGGAGTCAGACGGAGGCGGCGGCGGAGGGGGAGGAGGAGCGGGGGCGTCTGCACGGACGATCTCCACGTACGAAGCCGGGAACAGCCCCCGCTCCCCGCGGCTGTTCACCCCCTCCAGCCAGCCCTCGATGTCCTGCTCGCTGCACAGGCTCAGACCCTCCGCCTCCCGCAGGGACACCTCGCCCGGGTTCTCGGCTCGGAAGTCATAGAGAGCGCGGGCCCGGAGAGCCATGATGGCGGCTGTGAGGAGGGAGCGACCGCCGGACACTGAGCCGAGACCGGGGAGACGGAGCCGAGCCGCGGCCTAACCCCTCCCCGACTGCGGCCTAACTCCTCCCCGGATCGCGGCCTAACTCCACCCCGGGCCGGCCTCTCCTGCTCCTCCCTCCTGGACCGGCCTCCTGCTCCTCCCTCCTGGACCGGCCTCCCCTCCTCCGGCTTAACCTCCCCTGGACAGGCTTACCCCGAACGCGGCCCTACTCCTCCCCGGACCGCGGCTCAACTCCTCCCCGGACCGGCCTTCCCCGGATCATCTACTTCTCCTCCGGCATCTCCGCCCCAGAACGACCTAACCCCTCCCCCGACAGCGGCGTAACTCCTCCTGGCCTCTCCGCCCCGGTCTAACTCCTCCCCGGGCCCGACCGAACTCCTCCCCGGGCCGGCCTTTCCTCAGCCATGTACCGTACTTTTCTCCTCTCATGGGCCGGCTTCTCATCAGTTTTCTCCCCTCTCTTCCCAGGAGCCGGCTTCTCCTCACACGACTGGCCTCTTTACCTCCCCCGGGCTTCCACTCCTCTTTCTCCTTTCGGCTTCTCCTCACTTTTCCCCCAGTCTTCTCCTCCCATGGACCATCTTCTCACTTTTCCCGCCTATTCTCCTCCCATGGGCCGGCTTCTCCTCACTTTTCTGCCCTCTTTTCCTCTCACGGATCAGCTTTTCCTCACTCTTCCCCTATCTCCTCCCTTGAGCCGGCTTCTCCCTTTTCCCCTCTCCTCCTCCAATGGGCCAGTTTCTCACTTTTCCCCTCTCTCCTCCTCCCATGGGCCAGCTTCTCACTTTTCCCCTCTCTCCTCCTCCCATGGGCTGGCTTCTCACTTTTCCCCTCTCTCCTCTTCCAATGGGCCAGCTTCTCACTTTCCCCCCTCTCCTCCTCCCATGAGCCGGCTTCTCACTTTCCCCCCTTTCCTCCTACCCCAGCCGACTTCACCTCACTTTTCCCCCTTTCCTCCTTCAACCCGACTTCTCACTTTTCCCCCCCTCTCCTCCTCCCATGGGCCACCTTCACCTCACTTATTCCCCTCTCCTCCCATGGGCCAACGTCTCCCCTCATTTCCCCCCTCTTCTCCTCCCATGGACCAGCTTCTCACTTTTCCCCTCTATCCTCCTTCCATGGGCAACCTTCTCCTCCCTTTTCCCCCTCTCTCCTCCTCCCATGGGTCAGCTTCTCACTTTTCCCCATCTCTTCCCATGTGCCAGCCTCTCACTTTCCCCCCTCTCCTCCTCCCATGAGCCGGCTTCTCACTTTTCCCCCTTTCCTCCTTCAGCCCGGCTTCTCACTTTTACCTCCCTCTCCTCCTCCCATTGCCCGGATTCTCATCAGTTTTCTCCCCTTTCCTCCTCCCGTAGTCCCACTTCCCCCCCCCCACCCCCCCGGCTTCTCCCATGGACCAGCTTCTCACTTTTCCCACCTATCCTCCTCCCATGGGCCACCTTCTCCTCACTTTTTCCCCTCTCCTCCTCCTATGGACCTGCTTCTCAGTTTTCTCCCCTTTCCTCCTCCAATGGGCAAGCTCTCCTTACTTTTCTTCCCTTTCCTCATACCATGAGCCGGCTTCCCCTAACTTTTCCCCCCTTTCCTCCTCACTTTTCTCCCCTTTTACTCCTATGGGCCTGCTTCTCATTGCTTTTCTTCCCTTTCCTCCTCCCATGGGTCAGCTTCTCACATTATCCCCTTTTCCTCCTTCCATGGGCCGATTCTCCTCACTTTCCTCGCCTTTTTGCCGCCTATGAGTTGGCTGCTCCTCAGTCTTCTCTCCTTTCCTCCTCCCATGGGCCGGCTTCTCAGCTTTCTTCCCTTTTCTCATCCCATGGGCTGGCCTCTCCTTACTATTCTCCCCTTTCCTCCTTCCATGGCCCGGTTTCTCCTCACTTTTCTCTCCTTTCCTCAAACCATGAGCCGACTTCCCTTCACTTTTCCCTCTTTGCTGCTCCCATTGGTCAGTTTCTCACTTTTCCCCCCTTTCTTCCTACTCCAGCCGACTTCACCTCACTTTCCCCCCTTTCTTCCTTCAGCCCGGCTTCTCACTTCCACCCCCCCTCTCCTCCCACGGGCCGTATTCTCATCAGTTTTCTCCTCTTTCCTCCTCCTGTGGACCGACTTCCCACTTTTCCCCCACTCTTCTCCTCCCATGGACCAACTTCTCACTTTCCCCCGTCTCCTCCTCCCATGGGCCAGCTTCTCATTCCCCCCCCCCCCCCCTTTTCTCCTCCCATGGACCAGCTTCTCACTTTTCCCATCTATCCTCCCATGGGCAACCTTCTCCTCCCATGAGTCAGCTTCTCCTCACTTTTCCCCTCTCTTCTCCCATGGGCCACCTTATCCTCACTTTTCCCCTCTCTCCTCCTCCAATGGGCCGGCTTCTCACTTTTACCTCTCTCTCCTCTTCCCATGGGCCGGCTTCTCACTTTTTGCCCCTCTCTCCTCCTCCAATGGGCTAGCTTCTCACTTTCCCCCCCATTCCTCCTCCCATGAGCCGGCTTCTCACTTTTTTCCCCTTTCCTCCTACGCCGGCCGACTTTACCTCACTTTTCCCCTTTCCTCCTTCAGCCGGCTTCTCACTTTTACCCCCCTCTCCTCCTCCCATGGGCCGGATTCTCATCAGTTTTCCCCTCTCCTCCTCCTATGGGCCTGCTTCTCCTCAATTTTCTCCCCTTTCCTCCTCCAATGGGCAAGCTCTCCTTACTTTTCTTCCCTTTCCTCATACCATGAGCCGGCTTCCCCTAACATTTCCTCCCTTTCCTCTCACTTTTCTCCCCTTTACTCCTCCTATGGGCCTGCTTCTCATTGCTTTTCTTCCCTTTCCTCCTCCCATGGGTCAGCTTCTCACATTTCCCCCTTTTCCTCCTTCCATGGGCCGATTCTCCTCACTTTCCTCGCCTTTTTGCCGCCTATGAGTTGGCTGCTCCTCAGTCTTCTCTCCTTTCCTCCTCCCATGGGCTGGCTTCTCCGCTTTCTTCCCTTTTCTCATCCCATGGGCTGGCTTCTCCTTACTATTCTTCCCTTTCCTCCTTCCATGGCCCGGTTTTCCTCACTTTTCTCTCCATTCCTCAAACTATGAGCCGGCTTTCCTTCACTTTTCCCCTCTTTGCTCCTCCCATTGGTCAGTTCCTCACTTTTCCCCCCTTTCCTCCTCCCATGGGCCTGGGTTCTCCTTTTCTCCCTTTCCTTCTCCATAGCCAGCTTCTCCTCACTTTTTTCTCCCATGGGCTGGTTTCCCTCACTTTTCTCCCCTTTCCTCCTTGGATGTTCCCCCTTTTTTTTTTTTTTAAACCTCTTTTTATTGGTATTTTCCAAAAATAAGACATTACATACAATAAACATATATTATTACATTAATACAATGTCGTATGTGGGTACATCATCATTTATACACTGTCAGATTCTCTTCAAAAGGTAATATATCAGACATCAAGTTCTCAACATGCTATACTCGCCGGCTGGATACAGGTATCAAACATCATGCTTTCAGGGTTACATTTCTGGTTTACTTTTTTTTTTTTTTTTTTTTTTTTTGGTAATCCCTCACAATTTCAGTTTACCTAAAGTTCCCCCTAATTCTTCCAATAGATACCATGAGGTTCCTTGTAACGGGAATATCAATTGTCTGATCTTTTCAACTGGTAATTGAGATTCCATAAATCCCCTCCATTTTCCTATGAACGCTTTGGTGAAGTATTCTTTATCCCGTAGAGCTTCTCTCCTATCTATCTCTAGCGCATTGGTTAGGCCCGTTATCACTTCTGGTTTCCCAGGTACATCAGGTCTAATCCAATATGTCAATAACAAACGTTTTGCCAGTAAAATCAATGTATGTGCCCCTTTCAACCCTCGCCCCTTTCCTTGTGGTGCCTCTAGGTCCTGAAATATCCATCTTTCCGGAACTAGGTCAAAATTTATCTTGCATATTTGGGAACACATGTCTCTAATTAAGGTCCAAAATTTCTGTACCTTTGAGCATGACCAAATACCATGTATCATATCTGTCTTGGCTTGACCGCACTTAGGACAACTGTTTTTCCTATCAGGGTTGTTAGCTGATGCCGGTATATTAAAGCCATATACCAGCCCATGAATTATGCGGAAATGCGTGTCACGCCACTGCTCGTTTAGGACGTTGCGTCTTACTTTGTTCCATCCCGATAGGATAGATTCCTCCACCCATTCGCCCTCTAAGAATTTACGCCATTTTTGGAAGGGTGTCAAAGTTCCTCTGGGTAGTAACGTTTCTCTTATTATCCCATATAATTCTGATATGGTGAGTTGACATACATCTAACATTAGTATCCTGTCCCAGATATTACTTTTAGCCTCTTTGTTCAGATCCTTCAAATTGACCATTATATGATGTTTTAACTGAAGGAACTGTAAGTCTTGTGCTCCTCCCAGATTATAGATCTCTAGCACTTCGTGCTTTGACATCCATCTAGCTTCTGATCGATGAATTAGGTCGCCCATCTTATTTATCCCATTCCGTTTCCATTTAACGAAGAGTGCGTTTTCTCTTCCCATTGGGAAGTCTGGAAAGGCCCAAGGATTGAGATATTTGGACACCTTCCAGGATAGACCTCCTTTCTTTCTAACCGCCTTCCATGATAAGATAGTGTCCCTGAAGATCACTGATCCTTTTATGTGTACCGGTAAATTAGACATTGACGTATGGAGTAGTGAACATCTCTCCCAAGGCTCACAGTAGGCCACCTCTAACTTTTTGTCCGAATATCTTTCAGAATTTTTCAACCACTCCACTACATGTCTGAGGATACATGCTAGGTTGTACCCCCTGACATCAGGGAAGTTCGTGCCCCCTCTCTCCTTCCCTCTTGTCAAGTTTCCCAAGCTTAATCTCGCCTTTTTGCCCCTCCATAAGAAACTTGTGAATGCTTTATTTAATCTGGATATATCCACCCTTTTCAACAACAGGGGAAGAGTCTGCAGAGGATATAATAGTCGAGCAAAACTTATCATCTTCACTAAGTGACTGCGGCCCAATAGTGAAAGTGGTAAATCTCTCCATTTTTTGAGTTCTTTCTCAATTTTGTCAACAAGTGGGCCATAGTTAAGGGCATATGTTTGTTCTGAAGTCCGTCCCAATTTCAACCCCAGATATTTGACGTATTTCGGTACTATTGGGATACCCAGCTTCTCCAAAGTTCCCCCTCCCGTCCCCCCCCCTCTAATTTTTAATATTTCGCATTTCGTCCTGTTTAACTTGAAACCCGAGAACCCCCCATACCCCTTGATTGTATTTAAGAGCATAGGGAGATCTCGTTCAGGGTTTTGCATAAATAATATTATGTCGTCCGCGAATAAAGCGGATTTCAATTTCTGCTCCCCTATTGATATACCTTCAAAGGAGTTACAATTATTTATATATCTTGCCAGGGGCTCTAAGGCCAAGTCAAACAGGAGTGGAGAGAGCGGACACCCCTGCCTCGTGCCCTTCTGGAGAGGAAATGTGGGCGAGAGGAAGCCCGGCGTATGGACTCGAGCAGTTGGGCTAGAGTATAGGGACCCCAGATATTGTCTGAAACTCCCCTGTAGCCCAATGCGATCCAATACCAGACCCAGCCATGGCCATCTCATATTGTCAAACGCTTTTTCTGCGTCCAACCTGACCATGGCTGGGTCTCCCGTTCCCCCTCTGCCCCCAAATCTAACCGAATCCAGAGCCAGAAGTGCTTTGCGCACGTTTGTTACTGCTGACCTCCCTTTAACAAATCCCGTTTGGTGGCTTTCAATTAAATTCGGTAGTACTCTTGCTAATCTGTCTGCCATTAGTTTGGACAATATTTTAAGATCTAAGTTAATTAGGGATATGGGTCTAAAATTCGCTGGGTCCTCTCCCCCTCCCTCCCCTTTTGGAAGTAGTTTGATATAAGCCGTATTCATGGCACCTGTTATGGGTTCTCCCGTGAGTATGTTGTTGTATAAACCCGTCAAGGTTGGTGTCACTTCCTCTCTCAACAGTTTATAGAATTCCCCAGTAAAGCCGTCTGGTCCCGGGGCCTTCCCATTGCCTAGGTTTTTAATTGAGTGATCTACCTCTTCCTCCGTAATTGGTCTATTCAATTCCTCCAAATCAAGTTCCGTAATCATAGTGAGGGGAACCCTATCCAGCCATTCACTTCCATTCCCGTTAGGAGCATCTGAGACCTCATATAGCTTTTTATAATATCTTCCCAGTATGGAGTTTATTTCTTTGGGATTTGTTGTACTATGCCCCTCCTTGTCCCGCAAAGCTCTGATTGGGTTAGGCAGTCTCCGACCCTTTGCTAACCCTGCCAACAGTCTACCCGCTTTATCACCGAACCTATTAAGCTCCGTTTCCAGTTGGCCTTTCGTTAATTCTTCTCTCCTACTGGCCCACATCTCAAACTCTGTTTTAGCATCCACCCAGTCTTTTTTGTCTTTTGGGTCTTGTGAATTTTTGAACTGTCTATAGGTGGATGACACTTTTCTACTAGCTGTAGTGTATCTCTCCCCTACAGACTTTTTATGTTTAGAGGTATGGGCCAGTACGAGACCTCTTAATACTGCCTTCCCCGTTTCCCAAAATAGGCGATGATCTGTTTTGTGTTCTATGTTGTCAGAGGCAAAGCCACTCCACCATTCCTTCAATTGTGTCTTAAACTCTCCATCTTTCGCTAATTCCCCCTCTTTTTTCCCCCTTTCCTTCTCCCATGGGCCAGTTTCTCCTCACTTCTTCTCCCATGGGCCGGTTTCCCTTTTTCCCCCTTTCCTCCTCCCTATGGGACGGCTTCCCCCACTTTGTTCCCCTTTCCTCCTCCCATTGGCCGGTTTGTCACAATTCCCCTTTCCTCCTCCCCCAGCCCGACGTCTCGCTTTTCCTTTTCCTGCCATAAGTCGGCTTCACACTTTTCCCTACTCTCCTCCTCCTATGGTCTAGTTTCTCATCACTTTTTCCCCCTTTCCTCGTCCTATGGGGGGCTTCTCAGTCTTCTCCCCTTTCCTCTTCCTTCCGGCCAATTTTTTTTCTCCCCTGACCCGCCTCTCCTCAGTAATCCCCCGTCCTCGCCTCCTATGGGCCGGTCATTCCATGAAATACCCTTCTCAGGAGGTGGTGGGTCCATTCCTTCTCCAGGTACAGTTGTGGCCAAAAGTATTGACTCCCCTGCAATTCTGTCAGATAATACTCAGTTTCTTCCTGAAAATGACTGCAATCACAAATTCTTTGGTATTATTATTTTTATTTAATTTGTCTTCAATGAAAAAACTCAAAAAGAATTGTCCTAAAAACAAATTGGATATAATTCCACACTAAACATAAAAAAGGGGGTGGACAAAAGTATTGGCACTGTTAGGAAAATCATGTGATGCTTCTCTAATTTGTGTAATTAACAGCACCTGTAACTTACCTGTGGCACCTAACAGGTGTTGGCTGTAACTAAATCACACTTGCAGCCAATTGACATGGATTAAAGTTGACTCAACCTGTGTCCTTGTGTGTACCACATTGAGCATGGAGAAAAGAAAGAAGACCAAAGAACTGTCTGAGGACTTGAGAAACCAAATTGTGAGGAAGAATGAGCAATCTCAAGGCTACAAGTCCATCTCCAAAGACTTGAATGTTCCTGTGTCTACCGTGCACAGTGTCATTAAGAAGTTTAAAGCCCATGGCACTGTGGCTAACCTCTCTAGATGTGGACGGAAAAGAAAATTGATGAGAGATTTCAATGCAAGATTGTGCGGATGGTGGATAAAGAACCTCGACTAACATCCAAACAAGTTCAAGCTGCCCTGCAGTCCGAGGGTACAACAGTGTCAATGGCGTCTGAATGAAAAGGGATTGTATGGTAGGATACCCAGGAAGACCCAAATTCTTTATACATAAAAAAGCCAAGCTGGAGTTTGCCAAAACTTACCTGAGAAAGCCTAAAACATTTTGGATGAATGTTCTCTGGTCAGATGAGACAAAAGTAGAGCTTTTTGGGCAAAGGCATCAACATAGAGTTTACAGGAGAAAAAAAGAGGCATTCAAAGAAAAGAACACTGTCCCTACAGTCAAACATGGCGGAGGTTCCCTGATGTATTGGGGTTGCTTTGCTGCCTCTGGCACTGGACTGCTTGACCGTGTGCATGGCATTATGAAGTCTGAAGACTACCAGCAAATTTTGCAACATAATGTAGGGCCCAGTGTGAGAAAGCTGGGTCTCCCTAAGAGGTCATGGGTCTTCCAGCAGGACAATGACCCAAAACACACTTCAAAAAGCACTAGAAAATGGTTTGAGAGAAAGCACTGGAGACTTCTAAGGAGTCCAGACCTAAATCTCATTGATGGTTACCGGAAGTGGTTGATCGCAGTTATTTTGGCTAAAGGTTGTGCAACCAAGTATTAGGCTGAGGGTGCCAATACTTTTGTCTGGCCCATTTTGCAGTTTTGTGTGAAATGATCAATGTTTTGCTTTTTGCTTCATTCTCTTTTGTGTTTTTTCATTTAAGACAAATTAAATGTAGATAATAATACCAAAGAATTTGTGATTGCAATCATTTTCAGGAAGAAACTGAATATTATCTGTCAGAATTGCAGGGGTGTCAATACTTTTGGCCACAACTGTACCTAGGGGTCCCTCACCACTTTCCATTCCTCCCCTTCCCAGATATCATTGGAGCTGTATGGAACTTGTTTTTTTTAGGGCGATCTGTAGTTTTTATTATCACCTTCCTACAACTTTCCTATTCTGCCACCTACGACTTTCTGCAATTATTATATACAGATTGACGTAATTAAAAGGATCCATGAACTAGAGTAAAATAAAGCATAACATTTATAGTGTCCTAATCCCAAATAATAACCTGTTGTGAGGTATACAGGCCATGGCTAGTATATTCACACAGACGGAGATCTGATGTTATATGGAATCAGATAGTTCGCTGGGACTTGAAGCATAACAGGCATTTATTTACATTTTTATTTTTTTTCAAAAATTCTTTTATTGAGTAGAAAGAGTATTTCAAAAAGTACAAGTTTGTCAAGTGTTAACAAAGACATGTTGCACAAGGGGATTAAACATCGGAGTATTAAACTTTATAAACCAAGCGCTCTCATGCCATCATAACATTATTTGTCGTTCAGGATACTTGCATGACGTATTAAAATATAATATGGAGGTTCTAGTATATAATATAAATGAATAACCGTGGACCCGCAAGGGTCAAGAAATAAAAGAAGAAGAAAAAGTTTAAGAGAGAATGATAGGAGATAGATAGAGTCTAGTAAGTTTGTAGAGAAGAGGAGGGAGTCAGATGAAGCGTAGAAGAATATAGTATGTTCAAAACTAGTAGCCAAAGAAGAGAGGGGTAGGGATCAGGAGGGGGGGTAATGGATTAGGGTGAAACAACTATGCCAAGTCACCATGTATAGAGCATGGAATTTTCCCTTTCCAAAAGGGATCAGATTAAGCAGAAAGAGTATAAAATCTGGAGACTCGCAGAACATAAGCCAATCCATCCAAGTGCAAAAGTATTTACTCAACTGAGAGTCAGAGTGGGCAGAGAGTTTCTCCATACGGCAGATGTGATCCATCTCTTGGAGCCAGTCCGCCATGGTAGGAACTGACCTAGACTTCCACTTCCGGGGTATCACAGCTCTAGTTGCAGCCAAACAGTGTCTTAACAAGCCGATTTTGATGTCTCTAAACGCGCAGGGGATCATGGAGAGTAACCCAATCTTTGGCAGGCATGGGAAATGAATCCCTGTGATTTGTTCATGTACTCGGAATACCTGTTGCCAGAGAGATTGCACAGGCGGACAGCCCCACCAGATATGGAGCAAGCCACCCCCAGACGCATAACAGCGCCAACACACGTCAGGAATAGATGGGTAAATTCAGTGGAGTCCTTGTGGACAACGATACCATCTGGTTAAAAGTTTAAAGTTTGTTTCCTGCACCTTACAGGGCAGTGACATTTTGTGCGCACACAGGAAAGATTTAGCCCAATCCACCTCCGATGGCACTGCGCCCAATTCAAGCTCCCAGGCAACCACATACCACATTGGGTCTAAGTCATATGAGCAAGTCAGGATATTGTAGATCTGTGAAATGATGTGCGACGCTGGTGAGGATTGCAATAACAGGGCTTCAAAAGCAGTTCGCTCTCTGGTCAGATCAGACAATGAGCCTAGTGATGTTAAAAAAGACTGTAGCTGAAGATAGGTAAACCAATGGAGCCGAGAATCCGGAAAGCTGTCTCGAAGCACCGATAAAGCGGGTGCCCCCATGAGGTTCTCACAGACGCAGGTTTTCTGCGCAAGAGACCAGCCCATGAACCTATCCACGTCGACCGCCGGCGGGAAGTCGGGATTACCAAACAGAGGAGTCAAAGGTCCCACCATAGTGGAGAGGTTGAGTCTAGCACGCACTCCATCCCAGACCCTGAGAAGATCTCGTGTAAGCGGTGAATCCAAGATGCCCTTAGGATGCTTAGAGTCAAGGATCCAAGGAAGTGATGTTGTAAGCCAGCCGGAAACATTTGCCTCCATGGTCACCCACTGCTTTGTTTCAGCTCCTCTAAACCAGTCTACCATTCTTGCTAAAACTGCCGCCGTGTGATAACGATGAAAATCCGGAAGGCCCGCTCCCCCTCGGGATTTACTCCGCGTCAGAAGTTTAAATGCTGAACGGGGTTTCCCCTTACGCCAGACAAAAGACATCGAGATAGCCCTGAGCTGGTTAAAGAAGGACTTGGGAACAGAAATGGGTACTGCTTGAAAAATGTATAACAGTTTGGGCAGAACGTCCATTTTCAGTACACTGATCCTACCAAACCAAGTCAATGTCTTAGTGCCGTACGTCAGAAGGTCATTAGTTAACCGTTGTAGCATAGGTTTGTGGTTCAGGGCGTACAGGAGCGAGAGGTCTGCACTCAGATAGACCCCAAGGTATTTCAAAGGGCCTGAGCACCAGCGGAACGGGAAAGTGTCTCTCAACTGGGTCCTGCAATCCGGTCGAAGGGAGACATACAGTATCTCGGATTTTGAAACATTAACTTTAAAGTTGCTGACCTGACTATATCGATCAAATTCTTTCAGAACTGACGGGAGAGATATCTCAGGGTCAGTAATGTATAGCAACAGGTCATCAGCATACAAAGCCAATTTGTGAGATTTGTTGGCAATCTGTATCCCATGAACGTCTGGGTACCGTCGTATGGCAGTCGGTAAATGCTCCATCACAAGGGCGTATAGCAGAGGAGACAGTGGGCAACCCTGGCGCGTCCCGTTCCTAATATCAAAGGGTTTACAGAGGGTCCCGTTACAACGTACCTTAGCTGTCGGAGTAGTGTACAACACCATCACCTTGTCTCGAAACCATCGACCAATTCCATTCCAGGAAGGGCCAGCTTACCCTGTCAAAGGCCTTCTCTGCATCGACCTATAACACAAGGGTCGGGATTTTTAGTTTGTTAATGTGGGAAATTGTAAGAATTGTCTTAATGGTGTTATCCCTGGCCTCTCTCCCAGGCACAAAGCCGACCTGGTCGTTGTGGATCAGCCGAGGCAGAGAAGGCCCAAGGCTAGCAGCCAGTAGCTTTGCATATAATTTGACATCTACGTTGATCAGAAATATCGGGCGGTAATTTGAACAAAGCTGGGGATCCCTTCCGGGCTTGGGGATTACTGTGATGGTCACTTCCAAAGATTGTTTTGGAAAGGGATGTTCTTTGGAGACGACATTTTACACTTTGGTCAGGAAGGGGGCCAGATCTGTAGAGAACTCCTGATAAAATTTGGTAGTGAAGCTGTCCGGGTCAGGGCTTTTATTCGGTGGGGAAGAAGAAATAGCTTGAGTCATCTCTTCCAGGGAGAATAGGGCATTTAGTTCAGCACCAGCATTGGGCATTAGCGCTGGGAGGGGCATGTTGGAAAGGTGTTGGTCTATCCTCTGCAACAGTCTGGATCTGCATTGGTCATCCGAACCGCTAGCTATATTATAAAGCGATTTATAATAGAGCTCAAAGGCAGACGCTATATCAGATGGGCAATAGACGATATTTTTGTTAGACGTCCTCACAGATAGGATGTACGTGGTCTTTAGTCTGGGATGAATAAGACGGGCCAAGGGACTGCCGCACTTGTCAGCAAACTCATAGTAGTACTGATGGGAGCGCTCCCGGAACCGAGTATATGCCTTGTCCAGGGATGCTCGAAGGTCCTCTCTGAGTTTAGTCAATGTCAGGAGGGCGTCACATATGAGGGAGGATTTATGTTGTGTTTCTAGTTCCTGTATACGAAATAGTAGGTCATCGATATGCTTGGATTTCTCTTTTTTAATTCTGGACCCCTCCCGTATAAGGACTCCTCTCAGAACACATTTGAGGGCCTCCCATTGTGTCGGAAGCGGGGTGGGATCTGAGGTGTGGTTCCTCAGGAAATCAGAGATAGATTATTTCATTGCTTCCTTTACCTCCTTGTCAAGGAGGAGATTAGGGTTTAATCTCCAATTCCTGACCCTAGGGGGACTATCTGGAGGAAGGAGTGTCACAAACACGGGGGCATGGTCAGACCACAGTACTGAGCCTATAGACGCAGAGGGTGACAAATTCAGCAAGGTGTGACTCAGAAGAAAGTAATCAATCCGGCTATAGGATGAGTGCACTGGGGAAAAGTGCGTGTAGTCCCTGTCTGTAGGATGGAGTATGCGCCAGACATCAACAAGTCTGAGGGAGTGTAAAGCAGATTTAAAAGTACTAATGTGGGAGTGAAGTATCACCGACTTACCCGCCGACGTGTCAAGCTTTCTGTCCAAGGGAATGTTAAAGTCCCTCCAATGATCAAACGCCTGTGAGAGATTGATTCCAGCTTTCGGAGGTATCGGGTGCCCGTGGTGACCTGGCCCTATTAGGGAGATAAACATTTGCAACTGTGTAATCTTGATCATAGAGCTTAAAGTTGACCAAAAGATATCTGCCGTTAGAGTCAATCTCTGCCCCTGCCAGAACTCCAGGAAAGTTTTTATGGAATGCGATACTCACACCTTCGACCTAGAAATAGGATTGGGGGCATGAAACCACTGAGTGTAGTACTTGTTGCGAATTTCGGGAACATGCGCTGTTTGAAAATGGGTTTCTTGGAGCAATAGCACCTGAACACCCATTTTAGACATGCTATACAGTATCTGGCTGCGTTTCTGGGGGACATTAAAACCCTGCACGTTCAGTGAAGCAAACTTTATGGAAGACATGGCAGCCATTCCTCCGTTTGGTTAGGGAGAGGGTGAGGGACAGGAAACAGAGAGGGGAGGAAAGAAATGGTAGAAAAGACGTGGAGTAACATAGAGAGTTAGACAAGACAAGAGAAAAGGAGAAAGAGAAATATGAGCCTATTAACAGGATAGGCTACGCCATGTTCCTAGGACGAGGCGAGAGGACTGTAGTGTATTCCGAAAAGTTCAGAACTGTACAGTCAAACTTGAAGTCAAGTTTCCCTAAGTGGGTAGTGACTAGCAATGAGATCGCCAATGGGATCCCCAGCCAGACACCTCCCCCAGGGAACCAGCTCTGTTTAATCAACTAAAAAGTACAAACTAGAAAGGGAACTGCAAGAAGAAACGGGTGCTATACATATTAACATGTATTCATATCTTCATCCCACCGGCATGTGAATTATGAGCAAACAAACAAAACAGGAGCTCAAAGTCGTTAAGGTGAGTCCAGTAAATTTCTCGGGATCCAACCCCTTTGGATTAAGCATAAGTACCTGTCGAGGGCAGCAGGAGGGGGACAGGTTGTACACGATGTCAGCACTTCTATAGGAACTGAAAAGGGGGAAATCGTATCATGGGAAAAGCAGAGAGGAGGAAAAAAAAGGGGGAAAAAGAGGGGGAGGAACAACAGCGGTGAGGGAGGGGAGAAATTAGGTATATGGGAGGGAGAAGGGGGGGGGAAGGAAAGGTGATATAGGAATTACTGCAGTTTCACCTTTGATAATTAATACGCAGGATGTCAGGGGGACAAGAACCCGTCCAGCCGAACACCCCAACACATCCATAGTGTGGCTCGTCTCCACCAAGAGACAGGTGAGGAGGGTAGCGACCACATTAAGAGCATCCCGAAGTGAAAGATCATAAAACAACGGAAAAAAAAACAGAAATCAAAACAAAAAAAAGGGGAGGGGAAATAAATCTCTCTCTCCCTCCCCTCAACCCCCCCTCCCCTCCCGGTTAGTTCTCAGGGACCATAACACTAGGCAATCAGTTCACTTTCCTCCAGGATTGGGGACTTCTAGTGGCTTACTCCGAGGTCCGATTGAGGATTGTTTTTTAAAGTTCAGTTACTGTTCAACGTGGCGCGGACCAGGAACACTCCTCCTCCTTGACCTCCGCGATAAATGAGGTCTTCCCCTCTCTGTCCCCCCACGACTCAGGAGGTATGGACTTGAAGGCCAGTCCGGGATGGAGATCGCAGGTAGATTTAATCCTTCCAAGAATGTGGAAATATCTGTAGGGCCATGCAGCAAGAAGAGGTTTCCAAGATGACGCACCTGCAGCTGAAAAGGGAAACCCCACGAATATGGGATCTCTCGTTCCCGCAGGGCCTCAGTGACTGGTCGACGAGCTCTGCATTTCAACAGAGTCGCCCTGGAAAAGTCAGCCATAAATTGTATTGTTGCCCCATCAAAGTCTAGTGGTCAGGGACGTCGCTATGCATTAAGAATCGGGGCTGCAGCCCTGATTCTTATGCATAGAGCCCCGAATCTCGCCGCCCCGGACCCAGCGCCGCTACCTGCTGATAAAATAAGGGGCGGCATCTGCGGAGGTGCTGAAGGGCCGCTCTATCAGATACTGCCTTTGGCAGCTCTTCTCTCCCTGACATGCTGCAGTATCTCCTGCAGTGCCTCTGCCGCTCTATGCTGCGGGAACCTGCACTTTCATGTGTGCACTGTGCAGCAGCTTTTACCCTCCTCCTTGTCCAGCAACTCACAGAGGGGGCGTGTCCTGCAGGAGAAGAGCACTGGCCAATTAACCTCTCACAGCAGACTGAGTGACAGCAGAGCTGATTGGCTAGTGCTCTTCTCTTCCTGCATGGCGCGGTCTATGAAATGAAGAGGTGAGAGCCGGCACATAGGAGAAGTCACCTCTGCTGGAAGATCCAGAGGAGAAGCAGCTCTAATCCACCAGATGACAGCTCTCCTGCTGGACAGTCCTGCTAGAGAGTGGGGGAGGTGCTCAGCTGCTGGAAGCAGGTAAAGCACATGTACACCAGCCTCCACCCCTGCAGCACAGAATAGTGTGTGTCTCCATGTGTCTGTGTGTGAGTTGTGTCTGTGTTTGGGTTGTGTCTGTGTATGTTGTGTGTGGGTTGTGTCTGTGTGTTGTCTCTGTGTGTGTGTGTGTATGTTGTCTCTGTGTGCGTGTATGTTGTCTCTGTGTGCGTGTATGTTGTCTCTGTGTATGTTGTCTCTGTGTGCGTGTATGTTGTGTCTGTGTGGGTTGTGTCTTTGTGTGCGGGTTCTGTCTCTGTGTGCGGGTTGTGTCTCTGTGTGCGGGTTGTGTCTCTGTGTGCGGGTTGTGTCTCTGTGTGTGGGTTGTGTCTCTGTGTGTGGGTTGTGTCTGTGTATGTTGTGTCTGTGTATGTTGTGCCTCTGTGTGGGTTTTGTGTCTCTGTGTGTGGGTTGTGTCTGTGTGTTGGTTGTGTCTCTTTGTGTATTTAGGATATATTTTGAGTATAGTGAAGTGTGTATATACACTTGTCCTACATGCATGTTCTGTGTATATGATGTGTACCTGCTGTGCATCTGTTATATAGTATGTGTGTACTCTGGACATGTATGATGTATGTAATGAGCATGTATTATCCAGTACATGTGTGCTGTATATAATGTAATTAAACCCTTTCACCACCTTTGACATTCATATACTTCAAAGTATGGGGAGGCTGCTGTAATACTGCTGGGGCCTGTATATACCACTGGGGAGGCTGCTGTAATACTGCTGGAGCCTATATATACCACTGGGGAGGCTGCTGTATACCACTTGGGCTGCTGTAATACTGCTGGCAGGCCCGGCGTCAGTACCCGGCGCACCCGGGCAAGTGCTTGGAGGGGGCCCACCGGGTCCCTGAGGGCTAGGGTCACACTTGCATTGTGACCCTAGCCTGACGCAAGTATTGTCTGCTGCAGCGCAGAGCGTTTAATGCAATGCGCTGCCAGCAACGGAGCCCATAGAAACCCGATGTTTACATTGACAACCAATGGTTGACAAGGTAAACATCGGGTTTCTCTGGGCTCCAGCGCATAGCATTAAAAGCTATGTGCTGCAGCCGAAAATACTTGCATCAGGCTAGGGTCACAATGCAAGTGTGACCCTAGCCTCAGGGGCCCCTGAGCACACTGCCCCCACAGCCAGGGCCATATCCAGGGGGCAGCTGGGGGGTCATTTGCAGGGAGGGAGCACTCAGCCTCCTGCAGCTCCGGAGAACTCCCTCCATGGGAGCCGACAGAGCTGCACATTCTGGGCTGACAGGACCTGTCAATGGAGGGTGGAGTCAGGGGTCACATGACCAGCTCCTCAGTGTATGCAGGACTTTGAGCATCATGATGGCCAGCATAGCAATTAGGTGAAGTTTATGTGTGGATGTAGCAGAGGTGAGTGTGTACTAGGGGTATGGCAATTAGGTGAAGTTTATGTGTGGGGTCAGGAGTGATTTACAGTGTGAATGTAGCAGAGGCGAGTGTGTGCTAGGTGTATGGAACGGAGCCGAGTGGGTACTAGGTGTACGGAGCGGAGCCGAGTGTGTACTAGGTGTACGGAACGGAGCCGAGTGGGTACTAGGTGTACGGAGCGGAGCCGTGTGTGTACGAGGTGTACGGAGCAAATCTGTGTGTGTACGAGGTGTATGGAACGGAGCCCAGTGTGTACGAGGTGTATGGAGCGGAGCCCAGTGTGTACGAGGTGTATAGAGCGGAGCCCAGTGTGTACGAGGTGTATGGAGCGGAGCCCAGTGTGTACGAGGTGTATGGAGCAGAGCCCAGTGTGTACGAGGTGTATGGAGCAGAGCCCAGTGTGTACGAGGTGTATGGAGCGGAGCCCAGTGTGTACGAGGTGTACGGAGCAGAGCCGCGTGGGTACGAGGTGTACGGAGCAGAGCCTCGTGGGTACGAGGTGTACGGAGCAGAGCCGCGTGGGTACGAGGTGTACGGAGCAGAGCCGCGTGGGTACGAGGTGTACGGAGCAGAGCCGCGTGGGTACGAGGTGTACAGAGCAGAGCCGCGTGTGCACGACGTGTACGGAGCAGAGCCGCGTGTGTACGAGGTATGTGTACCAGTGGTAGCCCCCCGCGGATTCCGCTCCTATAGTCTCAGCCGCCTTTGCCAGCAGCATTCTTCTCCAGAGTCTCTTCTGCCGCTGTCTGCATTCTGCAGCTCAGCATGGCGGGGCACGATGTTGTCATCACTGTGCTGATATGTGCAGAGCGACCTGAGGAGACCGGAGCAGCGAGAAGAAAGGTGAGGAGAAAGAGAGATCCGGACGGCCAGACATTCCGCTTGGCTGCGGTGCCACCCATATGGCAGTGCGGCTCTATTGAGCTGCTTGCATTATTTGTGTGCTTGAGGATGCTTGCGTATTTACCAAGCATCCTCAGACGCACAAAAATGCAACATTTTGCATTTGAAGGGTATTTTTAAAAAGCGCAAGGGAATGTAAACGCATTTTAGCCCCCTCCTAACAACGTGTAATATACTCACTGTCAGGAACAGCTCTTGCTGGTTTCGGCAGTCACTGTTCCTGTAAGGCTGCCTTCACATAGGCGTTTTTTTTAAAATGTGGCAGTTTCGGTAAAAAAATCCGCATCTGCCGCATTTTCCGCCTGGCGGCTGCACTTGCTGCACGTTTGCGGCAAGCCCCCATGCATTGTCTATGGGGCTTGCGGTAAGTGATATGTACTAAAGGGGGCCCACTGAGACTTTTTCGCCCGGGGCCCACAGAAACCTGGAGCCGGCCCTGACTGCTGGGGCCTATATATACCACTGGGGAGGCTGCTGTATACCACTGGGGCTGCTGTAATACTGCTGGGGCCTGTATATAACCACTGGGGAGGCTGCTGTATACCACTGGGGCTGCTGTAATACTGCTGGGGACTGTATAGACCACTGGGGAGGTTGCTGTATACCACTGAGGCTGCTGTAATATTGCTGGGGCCTGTATATACCACTGGGGAGGCTGCTGTATACCACTGGGGCTGCTGTAATACTGCTGGGGCCTGTATATACCCCTGGGGAGGCTGCTGTATTACTGCTGGGGCCTGTATATACCACTGGGGAGGCTGCTGTAATACTGCTGGGGCCTGTATATACCACTGGTGCTATTTTTTCCTTAACACAATAGATAGAACTGTATCCTAGAGGAGTGGATCAAAGTAGTAAGAAAACCCTTTAGGGCTTATTCAGATAAGCGCTTCTCCCCGAACACTAATCGCTTGCTTTTAAAGCACCCAATTTTCACCGGGAGCACGCCACATTCACGTCAATGGGGTCAAGAAGATACTGCTAAAAAAACGTCATTATAGAACATGTTCTTTAATGGCGGTTTTTGACAGCGAAATTCATGCACTTTAAAATCACAATATTAACGCCAGAAAAGCGCTCATGTGAAAGAAGCCTTAGGATTACTTGGATGTTGGTCTAATACTGTTATATTTTGTGTATTTATTGAGTGCATGTTGGCAATCTCTATAATGTTTTAAAGCATTAAAATTGTTAATATTATATATGTAGAGTGTCACTGGTTATTTAAGTACATTTTACTTGGGTTTTATTTAAATTTATTCTGAAAAATGCAGCTCAGTGGGCCCGAGCCCCGGATGTTTTTTGTCCCTAGCAATGCCCCTGCTAGTGGTCCCTTCATTCTGGCCTGTTTCATGATATCCTCCTTAAGGTAGTAGTGATGGGCCTGAGGGCTTTATGAGCTCTGTCGAAAGCTATGGCAGTGTCCACGGGTCTGTCCAAAAGAGTATTAAACATAGATCGCAAGGTGGGCACAAGCTCTAATGGGCCTGTCGCTTCCGGGAGACCGCGAATCCTGATATTGTTACGACGGTCTCTGTTTTCAGAGTCTTCAAAAAGATCAAATAAGCAGGCTAGTTGTTCAGAGTGGCGGTCTAGGATCTGCTGATGTTCCGTCAATGTAAGTGTATTAGCTGCTGTTTGCGTCTCCACCTCCGACACCCGTTCTGAGACCTGGGCGACTGCGGTGTTAAGACCTTGTATCTCAGCCTTACAAAGATTTTCCAGATGGGCAAAATACACCTTTAAGTCTGATTTAGTGGGTATATCGTACACGCGTGATCGCAGATCTTTAGTCCTCTAGGACAGATTCAGGTAATTGGGCTACCACTGATGGGGCAAACGAGGCTGCATCTGACACGGATGAGGTCCCAGCATTTGTAAAAGTAAGTTGGTCTTCTAGGGGGTCCGCAACATCAGGGAGGGATCCTTCAGAATGTTCAGAAAGATAACGCTGGATGTTGCCATCCTTAGCTTTAAGTTTGGATGCTCCTGGGGTAGCGGGTGTAGGTGGGGTTTTTTTTGGGTCCCATCTTAAGAAGGAAAAAAAAAAAAAAAGTATAGGAAAGGTGATGTAATACCCTGCTGGTATATCCCCTACAGTCCAAGAGAGGGACACTTCAGTAAATGGAGGTTATCTCCTGCAGACAGTCTGAGGGAATGAAAAATTCACTTATCTGGTGCAGCAGGGATGGAGACCGCTGATGTAGGGACTGGAGTCTCCTGAGAGCAGGACAGCCAGCGCAGGCGGTGCATGTGGGGTCGTCGGCAAAGTGGTGGTGCTGCCCCTCTCAAGGTGATTCCCCTCTCAAGGTCCCGTTTCCCGCCGGCCTCCAATTCCCTTGTGGTCTCCTACTATGCTGCTGTGGGGCCGAGAGTTAGGTGCAGGGGTCCCAGGTAGTCTATTTGCGGTGTAGTCTGCTGGAGCATCTAGCCAGCGATATCACTCCACTTCGCAGATTCTTACCACCTGTCAGATTCCCGCCAATCTGAGGCTCCAGGACTGTGCACTATGGCGACGTCTCTTCAGGTCCCATTCTCCCCACGCCGGTGATCGCAAGAATGCGGTTAGGGGCTTCAGCTACTGCTTAGTAGCTCCTGGGTACATGGAGATAAGATCAGCGGTGCAGTTCGGTGCTGGGTTCCCGGGTCGGGGCAAGCAAGGGTCCTCAGGAGCAGTTAGTGTGCACGTCCAGCCGGCCCATTGCTAGGCCACGCCCCATTTACATTTTTATTTAATATTAATGGAGAGCAAATGATTTTAATAAACTTTCTAATATACTGAGTCTCAGTTACTAACGACTTACTCACTACCAAAGCCAACAGACAGTTCTCCGTCCTCCTTCTTCTAGACCTGTCCTCTGCATTCTACACAGTCGACCACTGTCTCCTATTACAGATGCTCTCTTCCATTGGTATCACTGACCTTGCCCTCTCCTGGATCTCTTCCTACCTTTCCAACAGTACATTTAGTGTCTCCCACTTCCACACTACCTCCTCACCCCATTCCCTCTCTGTTGACATCCCTCAAGGCTCTGTCCTGGGGCCCCTTCTTTTTTCAATCTATACCCTTGGTCTGGGACAACTCATAAAGTCCCATGGCTTCCAGTATCACCTGTACGCTGATGATGTGGCGCCCTGACATTACAGGTAGCCACAGAACTACCTAAGGCATGGAAGGATTTCCACAGCAGGTACCCGCAAATGTGGCACCCCAGAGTTCATGTGCCACAGTAACACCAGAAAGGGTTAACTCCCCATACAACCCACAACACTTCACTAGCGCCTCCAGGCAAGAAGAGGGAGCTAAAGATGCTTTCCTATATATTCTGGTGTGGAGAGAAAGTGGCAGTTCAGTGCGGGGCAGCACTGAGGGAAGAAAGGACCTGGATCTAAAAGAGCTGTGTTAGGCTCACCCCATGGTCCACTGTCCAGTTCCAGGCCTAGCCAGGGTCTGAGGAAAAGAAGCAGAGGAAAACACCCGGGACACCGAGTTACCCTAAACTCACCCCAGAGGAGTGCACAGAACGGATACCGGATCCGATGCGGTGCTTGACACAAACAGCACGGTGAACACCGGATTAGTGAAGATCCCACATCTTCATTGTACCACAGCGAAGCAACATGGCGGGGTCAGGAACATAAAGATTAGACTCAAGTTGCCTAGCAAGTTGTTACCCATGAGGGGAGACAGGGCCGGCAGCCTAGCTAGAACGGCAGCAGGGCCACAGACACACAGCGCAGGAGTAGGAAGCCAAGAACCTGGACAGGGTGGGAAGCAACCCGGCCCCGGTACAGACTCCATGGACAAAACTTACTGAATACCATCTACAGTAAAGGAAGACTACAAAACCGTGAGTCTGTGTGATCATTGCGCTCAAGCCCTACTCTCCCTCACAAACTGTCAGCATCACTACTGCCCCAGAGACAAGGCTCTGCCCACGGAGAGCCGTCACATCACAGGCTGCCATCCATCATCCCCGGAGGTTCTGCAGCAGCGGTGGTCACCCTGACCACATACCACGGGTGGTGTCACGACTTTCTCCCCTGTAAATACCCCCAACCTTTACTTCTGGGCTCGGGACACAGTCTGGACCAAAGACTGCCGTGATTCCCCGTGATACCCCAGTCTGGCACCGAGTACTCGTCCCAGTGGGCTCCACACATACACACAACACCTTCCACCCCAGACCCGTAAGGGGAGCTCCACTTGCTGTCTTTAAGTGAGATCCCCTATGAATACTGGTACTGGAGGCAGAGTTAGCTATTTCAGTATGCAAATGGATATTTCAGTATGGGGCAGTACTGAGGAAGATGTCCTGGTGTGTCGTAACCGTGCTAGGCCCGAGCCAGTACACTCGCCTAGCCAGTGTGAGGGCCTGAGAGTGAGGTCGAAGTCAAGGCGTGAGAAAGACAGAGTAAAGGAGCAGACTGGGGGCAGAGGAGCCATACCGGTTCACCCCAGGAAGCAACCCGGACACCGGAGTCCGAGTCTGCAGGAGAGCATCAAGCCCAGCAGAAAACACTGGTTCACTGAGGAGACTCCAGTCTCCCAGACACCTGTAACGCAACCAACGGAAGCCAGGGACTGCAAGAAAAGTTATAGCAGTAGCCCACACAAAGGTTCTCGACACTATGACACGGTGAGAGAGAGTCACAGAGGAGGTCAGGCCTAGTTCTACACAGGTCAGGCCACTTCATTGAGGGAAAAGAGACAAGGAGGCCTTATTCAACACTCACTGTGGCAATCCAGAAGTGCTTCACGACCACCTGGAACGTACCCTAGACAGTGCCTGCCGTAACACCAGTAAAGGTACAGAAACGATTCCCAGAGTGTGTCTGTTTGTCCATCCCTGAACCTGTCAGGCCTAGAGACTGTAGCAGTCCCGGCTGTCTAACCGCCTCCCTGTACAAATGTCCATCATCTCATCACTGTCCCGGAGATCCCCTTCCGACTGTGCGAAGCTGTACTACCCCAGCTGCCCGTCCATCATCCCCGGAGGTCTGCAGCACCACTGGTGCCTTCACCAGATACCACAAGTGGCGTGACAAGACTTTACTTTATCCTTTTTATTATTTTTTCCCCCTATTTACCCAGTGACCCCTAAGGTTACGGGCCTGGGTATCGGCCACTGAGACATCACCCAAGCACTAACGCCCGGGTACCGAGTTCCCAAAGACCCCTGGGCGGGTCAATGACATTCAGATCTATCTCTCTGGCCCAGATGTCACCTCTCTCCTGTCCAGAATCCAGAAGTGTCTATCAGCTATATCCTCCTTCTCCTCTCGCTTCCTAATAGTCAATGTAGACAAAACCGAACTCATCATATTTCCTCCATCTCACGCACCTTCCTTACCAGATCTATCTATCACAATAAATGATATCACACTTTGCCCTGTACCTGAAGCCTGTTGCCTTGAAGTAACCCTTGACTCTGCCCTTTCCTTGAAACTGCACATCCAAGCCCTTTCCACGTCCTGCCTCCTCCAACTCAAAAATATTTCCAGAATCCCTCCTTTCCTCAACCCTCAATCTACTAAACTACTAGTGCATGCCCTCATCATCTCCTGTCTCGACTACTGCAACCTCCTCCTCTGTGGTCTCCCTGCTAACACTCTTGTACCTCTTCAATCTGTCCTTAACTCTGCGACCCAACTAATCCTCCTCTCTCCTCACTATTCCTCCACTTCTCCCCTCTGCAAATCCCTCCACTGGCTCCCAATTCACAAACGTATCCAATTCAAAGTACTAACACTGACTTACCACAATCTGTCCCCCTCATATATCTCTGAACTAATCTCCCGATATCAAACAACTCGTAATCTTCAATCCTCCCAAGACCTCCTTCTTTCCTCCACACTTGTATGTTCCTCATCTAACTGCCTGCAAGACTTAGCTCGAGCATCCACCATCCTCTGGAACTCAGCACCTCAAAACGTCCGACTGTCCTCCACACTCGGAACCTTCAAGCGGAAACATATCTCTTCAGAACAGCCTACAGCCTGCAATGACCACAGTGCCACCTCACCACCACTCGACCTGGTGCTCCACCACCATCAGACCTGGCGCTCCACAACCATCGGACCCCGCGCTCCACCACCACCAGAGTAGACCCAACCTACTGTCTCTCTCCCTACTGCCCTGTAGAATGTAAGCCCGCAAAGGCAGCGTCTTTTCTCCCCTCTGTATCGGTCTGTCACTGTTAGTTTGTTCATTGTATTTTTAACTTGTTTGCATGTAACCCTTTCTCATGTACAGCAACATAGAATCAATGGTAATCTATAAATAAATAATAATAATGTTTTGATTTAGAAAATGTGCAATGTTCCCAATGAATGGAAATGCTTAACTCATGTTTTTGAACACACTTCTCTATTATTTTGAACACAACTGTATGTCTACATCCTGGTATATATGCTCCCCATCCTTGTATATATGGACCCATACTGGTGTATGTGCTCCCTATCCTGGTATATATGGGCCAATCCTTTTATATATATGTCTACATCCTGGTATATATGAGCCCATCCTGGTATGTATGTTCCCCATCCTGTTGTATATGTCCCCATACTGGTATATATGTTTCCCATCCTGTTATATACGGGCCCATCCAGTAATATATGTCCACATCCTGGTACACACATGGTCAAAATTGTTGGTACACCTGGTTTAATGAAAAAAAAAATGGTCACAGAAATAACTTGAGTCTGACAAAAGTACCGTAATAATAAATAATAAATCTATTAAAATGAACAAATGACAGTCGGACATTGCTTTTCAACCCTGCTTCCACAGAATTTTTAAAGAATTAAACTCATGAAATAGACCTGGACAGAGATGACGATACCCCTGAAAATAATGTGACAAAAGGAACATGTTAAATCAAGGCATGTCCACTAATTAGCATCACAGGTGTCTACAATCTTGTAATCAGTCAGTGGGCCTGTATATAGGGTATAGATACTCACTGTGATGTTTGGTGACATGGTGTGTACCACACTCAACATGGACCAGAGGAAGCGAAGGAAAGAGTTGTCTCAGGAGTTAGAAAGAAAATTATAGACAAGCATGTTAAAGGTAAAGGTTATGACACCATCTCCAACCATCTTCATGTTCCTGTGACTACAGTTGAACATATTATTCAGAAATTTAAGATCCATGGGACTGTAGCCAACCTCCTTGGATATGGCCACAGGAGGAAAATTGATGACAAAATCAAACAGATAAATAAGACGAATGGTGACAAAAGAGGCCAGAAAAACATCTAAAGAGATCACACCATCCATCATTATTTGAGCCAAAGTGGACTTCATGGGAGATGACCAAGGAGGACACCATTGTTGAAAAAAAATCATAAAAATGCCAGCCTGGAATTTGCTGAACTACATGTTGACAAGCCACAAAGCTTCTGGGAGAATGTCCTATTGACAGATGAGACAAAAATGGAACTTTTTTGGTAAGGCGCATCAGCTGCATGTGCACAGATGGAAAAATAAAGCATATCAAGAATAGAACACTGTCCCTACTGTGAAACATGGAGGAGGCTCTGTTGTGTTTTTTTGTAGTTGATGATGAGGTTTGTGCACATGTCAGGAGGAATTTTGGTCCATTCCTCTTTGCAGATCATCTCTAAATCATTAAGATTTTGAGGCTGTCGCTTGGCAACTTCAAGCTTCAGCTCCGTCCATATGTTTTATATGGGATTAATTTCTGGAGACGGGCTAGGCCACTCCATGACCTTAATGTGGTTCATTTTGAGCCACTCCTTCGTTGCCTTGCCTGTATGTTTTGGGTCATTATCATGCTAGAAGACCCAGCCACGGCCAATTTTTAATGTCTTGGCGGAGGGAAGGATGTTGTCACTCAGATTTTACGGTACTTGGCCCCCTCCATTGACCCATGGATGCGGTGAAATAGTGCTGTGACCTTAGCAGAGAAACACCGCGAAAGCATAATGTTTCCACCGCCATTTTTGTCTCTGGGGTGGTGTTCTTTGGGTCATAGGCAACATTTCTCTTCCTCGAAACACAGCCAGTTGAGTTAATGCCAAAGAGCTCAATTTTCGTCTCATCTGACCACAACACCCATTCCCAATTACTCACAGAATCACCAAGGTGTTCATTGGTATCCTTCAGATGGGCATGCACTTCTTGATCAGTGGGACTTTGCGGGCACTGCAGTATTTTAATCCATTATGGCATAATGGTTTTCTTGGTGACAGTGGTCCCAGCTGCCTTGACACATTTTTTAACACATTAACACAATTTAACACAATTAACACATTTCCCCCGTGTAGTTTTAGGGTGATCTCTCACCTTCCTCATGATCCTGTATACCCCACGAGTGAGACTTTGCATGGGGCTCCAGATCGATGCAATTGACACTCATTTTGTATCTCTTCCATTTTCTTAGTATTGCACCAACAGTTATCTCCTTCTCATCCAACGTCTTACTTATGGTTTAGTAGCCCATTCCAGCCTTGTGCAGGTCTAGGATCTTTTCCCTGACATCCTTAGAAAGCTCTTTGGTCTTGCCCATTTTGTAGAGGTTAGAGTCTGACTAATTAATTGAGTGTGTGGATGGGAGTCGACAATTTAAGACAGTTGTCTTTACTGTTGATTTGAAGCGTTAACTGGTCTGTAGGAGCCAGAACTCCTAATGGTTGGTAGGGGATCAAATACTTATTTCTCTCTGAAAAATGCAAACACATTTATATCATTTAGACAATGTGATTTTATGGATTTTTCTTTTTACATTTTTTTTTTTTTTAAATAAAATTACCCTACCCTTAAAATTATAGACTGTTCATGTCTTTGCCAGTGGGCCCAAAATCTGAAAGGGATCAAATATATATTTCCCCCATTGTATGTTCCTCATCCTGGTATATATATGTCACCATCCTGAGATGCCTTTCTAAACCTGTGCCAGTCTCTACAACCTTACATGGGTGCCCTAGTTTACAGTCTGATCAGGACGTTCTTAACTGCACATTTTTAAGAAAACCTGTGAGCAATAATGCAAAACAACTCATCATGACAATACAGGACACCACAGAAACCACTGCAGTGCAAAGCAGAACTCATGGTTTTGCAGAGGTGTCCATTTACAATATACGCTACAGCTTTCTCTGGCAGAGGGAGCAGTGTACATATAAAATCGCTCACTAGCTCCTTAGGCAACTGTAGATGCTCTGAAGCCAGATGTTTTGTAGAGTATGTGAAAGTACATCCACATGTACAAATTTTAATCAAAATCTGCATGTAAGGCTGGTTTCACACTACCGTTTTTTGTATCCATGTGAGTCCAGCTGGGGATGCACCCGCATCTGTTATGATGGCTGGGTCTAATTTGGCCTGACCTCGTAAATTTCGAACTTAGTACCAGGTATAAATACAAAACTGGTATTACCGTATTATTATCCAACTTGCCATCCCCACCACAGCCACAGGAAGAGCCAGGTGAAGTGCCTGGAAATGGCGCTACAATAAATGTGCCATTTTCAGGTGGCTGCGTGGGGGGGCCCAGAATGCTTGGGCCTTACCATGCTGAGAATCCCAACCCCAAGCTGCCAGGTTTTAATCTGCGGGAGCCCACGCATTCTTTTTATTATTTGTTTAAATTCAAAACAATAGTGAGCTACCCTGTATTTTGATTGCCAGCCAAGGTAAAGCCAGGCAGATGGGGGCTGGGATTCTCAGAGTGGTGTGGTCCATAGTTGTAGCCTGGCCCCCCAGGCTACAAAAGAGCAGCCCACAGCCGCCCCAGAAATTGTGGTTAATAAATAGGAAAATGAGGTTTGTCTGTGTGTTTTATTTCAAATAAAGGATTTCTCTCTTCGTGTGTTTAACTATATACTCCCAGGATTGGTAATCGGTGGGGTCTCACAGAAACCTGAACATTATCAATCTAGGGTTAATGACAGCTTTCAATACTCAGTTGTCATTAACCCCTTCTATCACCCTGATGCCACAGCACCAGGCCATCAGGAAGAGCCAGGTACAGCACCAGGAACTGGCGATTCTAATAAATGTGCCAATTTCTGGGGTGGCTGTGGGTTGCTATTCTGTAGCCAAGAGGGCCCAATAACTATGGGCCTCACCACACTGAAAATACCAGCCCCTGACTGCCTGGTTTTTACCTCTGGAAACAGGACGAAGTGCCGGTGATCCGCGCTTCTGGATGGAAAACTGGATTCTGACGCGTTTCGGAGCAGCCTCTGCTCCTTCCTCAGGGATTATCTCTTCCTTGAGGAAGGAGCAGAAGCTGCTCCGAAACGCGTCGGAATAAAGTTACACCATTTCACCAGACTTCTTTGGGTCCTGGTTTTTCCATCCAGCAGTGCGGATCACCGGCACTTCGTCCTGTTTCCAGTTGTTTGCCACGTTGCACGTGGAGGTGTAGATCCAGTGGCAGCTGTACGAGCGCTAATACTTGTTGTGCGTTCACATAACCGGACCAGGTGAGCAAATTAATTGGGCGATTGCTCCACTCTGCCTAGAGATGTGACCCTATGCATATTTTGTCTCACAATTTTAGTATTTGTTTTTTACCTCAGCTGGCAATCAAAAATAGGGAGAAGACTACACTTTTTTTTAAATGATTTATTTAAATAATTAAAAAAAGAAGTCCCTTGTATTTTTGATTGACAGCGAAGGTAAATCCAAGCAGCTGGGGATGGCAGCCTGAGCTGTCCTATTTTTCTGTGCTGAGAATAAAAGATATTGTTGAGGCCCTATGTAAATTTTTTTTAAATTATTTATTTTTACACTTGTAGGATGGTGGGTTCATTGCCACAAGCAACCAATCACAGACATGGGCACAATGGATGAGGGGTGCAACAGTCAATCACAGACGTTGTCACAGAAAGTGGGTGTCTGTGATTGACTATTGGAGCCAGTGCATTGAATAATCAGGAAGTTAAAGAGCGGCCCGGAAGTACAAGCCCGCGGTACTTGCTAAGTATCACACTGCTGTTTAATGACTGTTTTGCCTATTTTAACAGCCCCCTAGCCACCATTTTAAAACTTTTTAAGTCTTGGTTGGGGTTCAGGACAAGTCTGGTCCTTTACCCAGACTTTAAAGAAAAGGTAGTCCAGAACCACCAAACCCGAACATCTGCAGGTTTGCCAATCTCTGTCAGTTAAGCCTCATTCAGATGTGTTTCATATACATGTTATATAGTTTTATAAATTATGATTTACTAGCAATCAGGGTTATTTTGCACAGCAATTGTCCACAAAACAAAACACACATCCATTTTTAATCTGACTTGCTGATCAATTTTACCCATTCATGTGAATTTGTGGGTCTGTGAAAAAAAAAAAACACATTGCTGCCATCCGGATGCCATCCATGTGCTATAAAAAAGGACCTGTCACTTGCTCAAAAAATTTAGTTAAACGTCTTGTAAAAAGTCTTAAGCTCCCTTAATTTTTGCCACTCATTTCCGTTTTGCAATACATCCCACCATTGCAGAGATATTCACAATTGTTTCCTCTGGAGCACACCATGTGGAATTTCTGATTGCAGAACAACTTTGTATTTCTTCACAGTCTTCTATGGGGGTATGTACGTTCACCCTGCACTCCCAGATGCTGCCAATCAAAACGTATCAACATTTGGTACTGCTAAATTAGCTGCTGATCTGTGGTTGTCAGCTTTTTGGAGGGCAAAGTGAAAGTTCACGTCCCCAGTGATGACTGTGAAGAAATGCCCAGTAGGACTGCAAAGCAGAGATTTCACATAGCGCTCTCTAGTAGAAACAAATGTGAATATCGCCGCTGTAGAACAATGCATTGCAAAACAGAAAAGAGCAACATAAAGTGGGACGTTTAGGGATTTTTACAATATAGTTAACTCAATTTTTTAACAAGTTACAGGTCTTCATTAACCATTGAACCATTGAAAATACAGTATATTTTTTTTGTTTGCATGCAAAAGAAAGTGATTGACAAATACAGGATACAGTTTACACGAGACTCACCTGGAGCTAGCAATGAAGTGGTTCTACTTGGGAGAGAGGCTGAAAAGCCGCCCTAAGTTCTCAACATGCATATGGGTAAATTTAACTTCTTTGTGCTGTACACAACAGTGGTGACTACTCCATTTTGGTCATGTAGTCTTCCTATCTATAGCACAATTAGGCCAGTTTCACATGACCGGGTGCATTCGTGACTATCCTGGACTCAGAATGCTTCAGTATCTTTTGAGCTTGTTTGCTTTTGCCCTTCACTCGCTGTAGCGTGCACGTTGACATATTTTCACCTTCTTTTAGACTTGCTGCCTACGTCTTTTGCTATGTGCACATAGATGATCTTACATACCACATATTCCTAAGGCGGCCGTCACACGCTGCAATATTGTGAACGATATCGCTTAAGTGATCTGCTTTTTGATCGCTTAAGCGATATCGTTTGTGCATCGCTGCGTGTAATCAAGCGATTTTACAATGTAAAATCGCTTGATCGCTAGATCGCAGATTGGGGAGCCGGAGCTCATATCAAGCGATAATCGCTTGTTCAATCTGCCTCATCGTGTTGTGTGACACCACGATGAACGATCTCCCAGCGGCACAGCCTATGCTGGGAGATGGTATCTATGGTAAACGTCGGGTTACTAAGTGCCGCACAGCGCCTAGTAACCCGATGTGTACCATAGTTACCAGCGATCTCGCTGCTCCACATCGCTGGTGAGTCTGTCTGTGTGACAGCTTACCAACGATGTGAGCGATATTGTTAGCGATTGCGCGTGCATGTGATCGCTTACAATATCGCTCACGATATTGAGCAGTGTGACGGCCGCCTAATGCAATTTTATCTATATGTGGTAAGTGCAACATTTTCTGTTTCCTCCAGCCATCTGCTTAGATATTGTATTGCACTTTTAAGCAACAGGAGACTTTAAAGGGAACCTGTCATGTGTATGAAAACCTAATAAACTACAGATATGGGGTTAATCTGCAGGATAATAGCATTCTGAACCTACCCGATGGCTGCACATTGAACCCCACTGCCAGAACAAAAAAAACTTTAATCCTCCCGCAACGCTGTGGTTTCAGTCATGGAGGCGGCACCGGCAAGGGTTTAATCACTGCTGTATTTATGGAGAACAGCGGCTGTAACAGTACCCTCTGCACTGACTGATGGCATTCTCTAATGCTGAGCTGCTGTAAGTCAGTGTGAGGGGCATGGTTACAGCCGTCGCTCTCCATACACAGATCAGTGACTGAACCTTTGTTGGCACCACCCTTGTGACTGAAACCGGAATGTTGCTGGGAGAATTATAGTTAATTTCCCCCCGACAGCGGGGTGCAGTGTGAAGGCACCAGGCAGGTTTAAAAAGCCATTCATGTGCAGATTAACCCCATATCTGCAGGTTAATAACATTTTTACACAACAGGTTTTTCTTAGACTTAGAAATAAGTTATCTATCCTAATAGATCTTTGGAAGTCTGGCACCCGCTCACCAATTAACTGTTTGCTGCTCCTGCAATAGGTGTGTGTACAAAGGGTAGAGATATCTGCTCACTGTGTAATGGCTTCTCTCAGGTGCTGGAGCTCAGCTCCCATTCACTTTAACAGGAACTAAGAATCAGACTAATGGACACTACACAGTGAACAGAGCCGGGATCTTCTGGCCCTATATACTATGTACATCCTGCTGCTGCGGGAACTGCAAACAGCTGATCGGTGAAGGTGCTAGGTGCCAGACCCCCAAAGATCTAATAGGATAGGTCTGGAATATTTAAAGGGATTGTCTTCTTTCAGATAACTTTTTCCTATATACACAGTTCATTGTAAAAAATACAATCTATGCTTTACTTACACTCTCCAGGTCCAGAACACTGTCTTTGCCAAAACCAAACAACAAAGACTATAACGGAGACTCGGTGCTAGACCCAAGGAAGGAACGTAAAACACAATTTTTTATGTTTTTTTACATACTGTAATAAACTGTGCATTTAATAAATGTTTTCTGAAAGTGGACAATCCCTTTAAGTCATGGTCCTGGACAATCCTTTTACCTTGTACTAGGGAATTGCAATGTAAGTAGCACATGCTGCAAATTAGCTGAAAAGGGAATCTTCACTTTAGGCCAAAGGCTAATTACTCTTGTCACTTTTATACCCTGAGACATTACTGCTATTTTCCCAGACCTGTCTCTAAATATAGGAGCACTGATATCAGCACTGGCCGGGTCTCCGAGCCGCTGGCACACTGACGTCACTGCGTACTTGCGGGCTGGATACATTTACACCAGGCTTGTTCGCTTCATATCCTCAGAGGTCATTAACTGTGCATGGCTGAAAGAAAGCGCAGACTGATCTCCCTATAAATAGCCAAGGCAGCCGATTATACTCTCACCTATATCCTTGTAATTATCCAGCCCTAGGATTATTATCATTTTATTCACTGATCCTACACGGGTTATTTCACATTTCTTCTAGTAAATATTGTATTACAGTTCTGCAGCATCTTTTCTTAAAACGTTGCATTGTGCTGTCCGTCCGGTATACCTTATGGAAATGTATGAAATTAACAACTGAGTCTGATCACTGGCTGTGCTAGGCTATCAGTATGTTGATTTTCAGAGAAGTCCTCCATTTTGGTTCTGAGAGCTACTGAATTGCTCACGTATTCCACCTTTTCAGTGATTGCTCAGCTTCTTTAATGAGCAGCCTCTCCCAGAACTCTGCCAGTCATAAATTCTATGTGAGTGGTGCTGTTGGTCTGCATATCTGTGTCTGTCTAGTTTTGACTATTGAACTGTAAAAAGAGGAGAGAAAGCGCAATAGGGTTTTATCTTCTTTATACTTTACATGCGTGAAACAATTGTCACTGCTCACCAGTGTACCTGTCACCCACCACTGGTGTGAAGGTATACAATGGCTGCCGCAGGATCCGCACTCCACTCGCAATAGTGGTAGCCAAAGACAAAACAAAAGAACTGGACTCTGCTTCCTGGTTCACTAAGGAAGGAGTTGAGTATAACTCTGAAACGCATCAGAAAAATTGCAATAAAAGCCATCATTGCATGCTCATTGTGTACTCCAATCTATCTCATTGTGTGAGCAGCACGGATCCAGAAAGCAGAGTCCAGGTCTTTTGTTTTGATTATTGTTTGCTGACGCTGAAATGTTACCTGATTACTCCTCTGCTTGCTCCCTGTACTTGACCTCCTGGCATTTCAACCCTGGACCGTTACCTGACCATATCTCAGTGGACTGCCTTTATTCAATACGTGGCTTCCTGGAAACCTGCCCCTAATCATTACCTGACCATGTCTCAGTTGGCTCACTTGATTCCATGTGCCTTCCTAGAATCCAGATGCCAGACCGTTACTTGACTATACCTCTGAATACCCCTGGAATTCACTTTGAGTCCTCTTGGTACCTGACCTCAGCTATGTGACCGTAAGTAGTGACTAGCATCACAGTGTGCCACTACACAGTCCCGCACTATTTGGTAATTGCAGGGAAACACTCAGTGATCTAAAATACAGATGTTAAAGGTGAATACAAGTGTACACTGAAACTACACCTTGAACATCATAAATGTAACATGGGCACGCTATTGAAAGTAGTATGGAGACCAAAAATGAGAAAAAGTGCACAAACAATGGTCCACACAAGTGTTCTATAATGCAAAAGTGAATTTATTTTACATTGTGAACAGTCAATTTAATTATTGATATAAATGTTTAGGAGTTTGTAAAGAAGACCAAGTGAGGGGCAGAGAGAAGAGAGAGACACGTACTTAGATACAAGGAGAAAGTATGCATGGGTATAGTGTTGATCAGTGTCGTAACTTGAAGCTCATGGGCCCCAGTGCGAAAGCTCCACCGGAGCCCCTAATTATTGCAAATCTTTAATGGAATCAGTTTTGTTCTATAAGCCAAATGGTCTTTTGGGGCCCCCTAGGCTCCAGGGTCCGGGTGCAATTGCAACCCCTGCACCTGTTCTAGTTACGCCCCTGGTATTGATGAAGGAAGAACAGCAAACTATTAGGTACATATGTCATGTAAAGAGATGACAGATAATGGTGTCCTTGTGGGGAGGGAACCAGCCATGGATGAGTTATTTAACAAGCTTGTTAATTACTTGCAGAATTGTGAGTTCAGCTCTGGACTACAATACAAAGGCAGTGAAATGTGTGCTTTAGCTATCACTCTTATCTTCTATATATATATATATATACACACACACACACACACACACTACAGGACATTATGCAACATTTTATTTATTTAACGGCTTATTTCATTGTGGTTTGAAGATCAACCAGATCTGATAATATAAGGGTTTCTGAATATATTCATTCACATCTCCAGTACTGACACAATCATGCTAAGCAGCTTTTTTTTCATGCCGCTTGATGGCACTGTTTCTAGTTGCTATTATTAATTATTTACTGGCGGTCTTGAGTCATGGAGATTTAATGGATGAATGCTCTTTAGGAAGATCGATCATGTGCAACCCTAGAACTGTAAACCAGGCTCTTATATGAGCCTAGATAGGTCCACCAGGATCTTCCCTGAGCCTAGATATGTGGCACCCCAGGGTTCATGTGCCACAGTAACACCACAGAGGGTTAACTCCCCATACAACCCACAACACTACACTAGCTCCTCCAGGCCAGAAGGGGGAGCTAAAGCTGCTTCCCTATATATTCTGGAGTGGAGAGGAAGTAGCAGTTAGTTCAGTGCAGGGTAGCACTGAGGAAGAAGGATTTGGGTGTAAAAGCTGGGTTAGGCTCAGCCCACGGTCCACTGTCCAGTTCCAGGCCAGCTAAGGTCTGAGGAAAGGAGAAGGAGCAGAGAGGAACTCACCTGGGAGACCAAGTACCCTGAGACTCACCTCAGAGAAGCGCATAGAACGGATATTGGATCCGATGCTGTGCCTGACACAAACAGCACAGTGAACACCGGATTAGTGAAGGTCCCACAACGTCACTGTACCACAGCGAAGCAACACGCCGGGGTCAGGAACACGGAATAAGACTCAAGTTGCCAAGCAAATTGGTACCCCTGAGGAGAGAAAGGGCTGGCAGCTTAGCTAAAGCGGCAGCAGGGCCACACACACAGCGCATGACCCAGCAACCGCTATCAGTCAGATAGACAGCCCATTTGCCGCCGTTGCAAGGAGCCAGGTCACTTTGCCCGGGAATGTGCTTTCAACGAGGATCCCCTGGGAATGCGGGCCGCTCCTCGGGTATGAACTCCCAAGGTCATTCAGCCTGGTATGACAAGTTCGTGGGAGGACATCCAGTCATCCCTATCGTGTTGGATGGTATTCCCTTCAGCACCTTATTGGATACCGGGTCCCAGATAACATCAATTCCACATGTTCTCTACAAGAGGTACTGGGCTGGTTCAGACATTATTAGTGGTCCATCTAAAGTTGCATTGAACTTATGGGCTAGCCAAGGTGAAATAATGCCACAAGTTGGGTTCAGAGAAATGACCATTCAGATTGGCAAGGTAGAATTGAAGAACCAGGGTATTATTATTCTAGATGTTGACCAGCGAGAACGTGAACCAGTAATGTTGTTAGGAATGAATATAATTGAAAATTGTTTTTCAGAGGTAATTACTGTCTTGCAGCAGATCGCCGAGACTGCCAGAACCGGGCAACAGAGACTCCTGCAAAAAGAAATAAAAGCCTTGATGCTGAAACAACAGGTAGAAATATCAGGAGGTGAAATTGGCAGTGTAAGGGTAAGTGACCCGATATCCATTGTAATACCTCCCAAAACTGAAATGTTGGACTGGTGTAGAGCCGAAATAGGCATTAAAGGCCAAGACTATCAAGCCCTGGTAGAACACATGTACTCAGACAGTAGGCCCACTATACTGACGGCCAGAGGAGTAGTTGAGGTACACCGGGGAAGAGTGCCATTACGCCTTCTAAATTGGGGGGAAGATGACGTCACCGTACCGAAGTATTCTATCATGGCTAAATTATTTACGGTTGATAACAATGCCATCACAGCCGTCGAGCCCTTGAACCCGTCAAGTAAAGGCGGATGACAATGGCTCAGGGGAAAAGCTGGAGGATTGGTGCCAAAAGCTACACGTGGGTACCAGTTCTACACTTCCCCATCAAAAGCATGGAGTACACCGGGTAGTAAAAGAATATGAGCAGATATTCAGCAAACACCCGTTAAACTTTGGGTAAATTAAAGGGGTAGAGCACACTATACCCACAGGTAATCATCAGCATCACCATTACCACCCGCTCACTATCAAACCACCAAAGACATGCTCAAAGAGATGAAAACTGCAGGGGTAATAAGAGACAGTTGTAGCCCCTCGGCAGCACCTTTAGTGTTAGTTAAAAAGAAAGACGGGACCATGAGAATGTGCGTAGATTACCGGCAGATCAACCGCATTACACACAAGGATGCATACCTGTTACCTAGGATTGAGGAGTCATTAGCCGCATTAAAATCTGCTAACTACTTTTCCACCCTAGATCTGACTAGTGGGTATTGGCAAATTCCTGTGGCAGAGGCTAACAAGGAGAAGACAGCGTTTACTACGCCGATGGGTCTCTCTGAGTTCAATTGTATGCCGTTTGGACTCTGCAACGCACACCAGGAGGACACCAGGAGCCTGCGGGACCGTGCAGGAGACGACGGGGGCCTCGGGGACAGGTGAGCATATACATTTTATTTTTTTTCAGCCCAGAGGGAGCGATTTTCTGCCAGAATCGGATGCCTATTTGGCATCCGATTCCAGGCATCAGAAGGGAGCCGATGCTGTCCGATTTTATCGGACAACATCGGCTCCCTTAAAATCGTAATGTGAAGGTAGCCTAACATGTCTGGCCTGATTTTTTCCAGTATTGATTTATTTGTTCTTCTTGCCATCCATGGTATTGATAACATTCTCCTCCAGCTCCACATTTCAAAGGCGTTGATTCTTCTTCTGTCTTGTTTCTTTATCTTCCAGGTTTCGATTCCATATGTTACTAGAAAAGACCTCATTATGCAAGAGCCATATCTTCCTTTCTAGTTTCTAGCAAATTATATTTAGGGTGTCTCAAGACTGTTTGTTTATTGTGTGGTTATGTGTTGCCACCTAGTGGAGGAAATAGGATTATGCAATTATATGAGGAAGGAACAGGCAATTATTTTGTAAGTGGTAATTCACAACATTACAGGTAGTTAAAATTGTGAAGCCCTTGTAAATATAAGCACATTGCCAGTTAACTTATTATTAAAAACTAGCTGTGAGCCCGATTCTAAAGAATCGGGAGTCTAGAATCTGTATATAATTTTTTTAAGAGTTTTAAATAATAAGATATATGACTAAGTAGCCGATGTAGGCAGAACTGTGAGGGTAGCAATATAGTGGAGGTGTAGAAAGAGTTAATGTCCGACTAACAGGACTATAACAGAGTAGGAACTTATAATGATATCAAAAATGTTATTGAAGGAGTTAATGTCCCACAGGCACTCCCACAACAGACTCAGCGCTGTAAATTATATCCAAAATGGTGTTCAAGGGGTTAATGTACCAGTGGCAGTAGTTATAAACAGTACCAAATATGCAGTTAATGCTGAACTGGTATATAATGGGTTAATTTCGCAGTGTCATTACAACTATACACTGTGTAATAGAAATAACAACAATAATGGAATATAAGGGGTTAATGTTCCTACTGGCAGTAGTAATAGAGGCTACAAAGTATGGAGTTAAGGCAGAAATGGTATATAAGGGGTTAATTTCGCAGTGGCAGTACAACGGGAGGACTTTGAGTTTCAAATTTACTGCTGTAAGTGAGGCGCTATGCTCATTGGTCGCTGTGTACTGGCGCCAACCAATGAGCATAGCGCCTCACTTCCCATTGAGTTACATGGAGGACTTTGAGTTTCAAATGTACTGCTGTAAGTGAGGCGCTATGCTCATTGGTTGCTGTGTGCTGGCGCCGACCAATGAGCATAGCGCCTCACTTCCCATTCAGATACATGGAGAACTTTGAGTTTCAAATGTACCGCTGTAAGTGAGGCGCTATGCTCATTGGTCGCTGTGTGCTGGCGCCGACCAATGAGCGTAGCGCCTCACTTCCCATTGAGATACATAGCGGTCTTTAGAGCTGTGCATGGCCGGGCCCTTGGTTCTATTTTTGGCCACAGCGCTCGGCTCTCGTCGGTCGTCGCCGGGGCGGGAGACTCGCAATGGCCGCTGAGTGGCCATTGCTCGCGCCCCTGCAACGGCTCGCAATGCCCGCTGCGCGGGCAATGCATCACTGGTCGCGTGGGCGCCGCGCGCCCATGGCCACAACGACGGAAACAGCGCTGAAACTTACGGAAGTGCGTTAGGGGAATTATATATTAGATCCTTTGGTACCATTTATATGCAGTGGGGTAAATAGGTATTTGATTCACTGCCCATTTTGCAAGTTTTCCCACCTAATGAGAATGGAGAGGTCTGTAATTTTTATGTAGGTTCACTTCAACTGTGAGAGACAGAATCTAAAAACAATCCAAAAAAATCACAATGTATGAGTTTTACATATTTAGTTAACATTTTATTGCATGAAATAAATATTTGATACAATGGAAAAACAACTTAATGTTTGGTACAAAAACCTTTGTTTGCAATTACAGAGGGCTGAGGTTTCATGTAGTTTTTGACCAAGTTTGCACCCAGGGCCGGGACGACAGCTAGGCGACCCTAGGCAATCGCCTAGGGCGCCATCTTGTGGAGGGCGCATTCCCGCCTCTCTCCACTGCTCCTCCATTAGCCGTCCGCCCGCACGCCCGCAGAGTGAGCCGCTGACACCGGGCGGAGCAGAGGATCCGCCGCACGCCGGCTCCAACATTCCATGGTACAGAGTGTCTATTAGACACTCTGTACCAGGGCCGTATCTAAGGGGGGATGGGGGTGCATTTGCCCCGGCCCGGGCGCAGCAGACAGGGGGGCGCTGTCGGCCCTTCTGCTGCAGCGCCCGAGGTGTCTCCCCACCGGTCGGATATTGCGCGGGCACCCTCCATACTGCTCCCGCTATCAGATGACAGCAGGAGCAGTGAAAGTGCCGCGCGCCGGCTCCTGCAATCAATAGTACAGCGTGTCTATCAGACACGCTGTACTATAGAAGCCGCGCCTTCAGATGCTTTGTTCCCCTCACTTCCGGGTCAGGGGGACATCAGCAGCGTGATCTAATCACCTGACCACGCTGCTGACGTCACTCGGCGGCCCTGCATAAGCGGCAGGATGGGGAAAAGTGCTCCAGCTGCAGGAGCTGAAGACCCCGAAGAGTCATGTAATTAGGGTAAAGGGGAGAGGCTGGGGGAAGAAAACTGGGGGGGGGGCAGGAGATAGGGGATAGATGTATGCCACACTGGGGGAGGACATGGGGGGAGTATATGTGAGCCACACCAGGGAGGGGGAGATGGGGGGAGTATATGTGAGCCACACATACGTATGAGGAACAAATCTGGGGGGTATATGGGCGCTGTGGGTGGAGTATGGGGTCAGTAATAGGAATAAACGTGGAGGAGTGTGTGGGCAGTATGAGGAACATAGGGGGAGCATGGGGCAGTATTAGGAACAAACATGTGGGGGCGGGGTAGTATGAGAAACAAACAGGGGGAGAGTATGGGGGCAGTGTGAGGAACAAACAGGGGGAGAGTTGGGCAGTATTAGGAACAAACATGTGGGGCAGTATGAGAAACAAACAGGGGGAAAGTATGGGGGCAATATGAGGAACAAACAGGGGGAGAGTATGTGGGCAGTATTAAGAACAAACATGTGGGGCAGTATGAGAAACAAACAGGGGGAGACTAAGGGGGCAGTATGAGGAACAAACAGGGGGAGAGTATGGGGGCAGTATTAGGAACAAACGTGGGAGAGTATGGGGGCAGTATGAGGAACAAACGGGGAGTATAGGGCAGTATGAGGAACAAACTGGGGGAGTATGGAGGCAATATTAGGAACAAACATGGGGGGGAGTATTGTGCGGCAGTATTAGGAACAAATGTGGGGGGAGTATAGGGGCACATACAAACGTGGGGGAGTATGGGGCAGTATGAGGAACAAACAGGGGGAATATAGGGGCAGTATTAGGAACAAACATGGTGGGAGTAAGGGGCAGTATTAGGAACAAACATGGAGGGAGTATGTTGGCAGTATGAGGAACAAACGGGGATTCCATGGAGGCAGTATTAGGAACAAACATGGAGGGAGTATGGCGGCAGTATGAGAAACTAACAGCGTGGGAGTATGGGGGATGTATGAGAAATAAACATGATGGGGAGTATGGGAACAGTTTGAGGAACAAACGTGGGGGGGTGGATTATGGGGGCTGTATGAGGAACAAACATGGGGGGAGTATGGGGCAGTATAATGGACAAACGTGGAGGGAGGGATGATTGGGGTTATATGAGGAACAAACATTGGGGAGGGAGGATAGGGGCAGTATAAGGAACAAACATGAGGGGGAGTATGGGGGCTGTATGAGGAACAAATGGATTGGCAGTAAGGGGGCTGTATGAGGAGCAAACGTGTGGGGAGGAGGATGGGGGCTGTATGAGGAGAAAACGGGAGGATTAGGGCTGTGTGAGGAGCAAATCGGGAGGGGAGAGAAGGGCTATATGAGCAGCAAATAAGGGGAAGAGGTTGGGGGAAGTGTATGTAGACGCAGCATGGAGCGCAAGCAGGGGGATTTGAGAACACAGAAAACGGAGTGAGGGGTTGATAAGTATGGACATAGTATGAGTTGGACAGTATGGGAAACAATGGGGTAAGTTTGAGGATCCAGTATAAATAGTGAGAGGGAGATGGCTGCTGAACAGTATGTGGAGTAAAGGGGGATGGGTGTGGATACAGTATAACGAGTGAGGAAGGGATGGCTGCCACACAGTATGTGGAGTGAGGGGGCATGGCTACGACACAGTATGTGGAATGAGGGGGGATGAATGTAGACACAGTATGTGGTATGAGTGGGAGATAGGTGTGAACACAGTATGTGGAGTGAGGGGAGGGAAGTAATGAAGAAACTTTAGGGCATGAGAAAAATGTAAGGGGGCACAGAATAGAGAGTGAGTAGTGTTGGGCTGTATGGAGAGGGGGCAGCATGCGGGGACAGTGTGAGGCCACAGCCAGGAGAGGGAGTGTGATAAGGGAGGACAGTATAAACAGTGGGCAGTATAGGAGGACACAGTGTGAGAGGACAGTGTGACCAGGGAGTTCACTATGGAAGGAGAGGGCCGTGTGATGAGGGGCAGTGTGGAGGACATGTACAGAAAGAGGGACAGTGTGTAAATCATATTTTGTGCAGGAAACAGTGAGGAAGTACAATTATTATTCCAGGGTCAGTGTAGGGCAGATATTTTTGCTTTGGAGAATTTTGATCATTTTGCTATTTTTAGGGGTATCGTGTCGGGATGGGCTGAAGACTGGAAAAGATAGACGTCTCCAGAGACGAGCTGTGGATGTGAAGTCATTATGGCATCTGGACAAGATGAAGAAAAGAAAAAGGCGAGCCCGATCAGAGACAAGGTCATCTATAAGGTACCTGGATGTAAATGGTTGTGACACTAATTCTCATTAGTGCTGTAGTTCCTGTGTCGTCTGATGATGACTGAACAACTCCCAGCACCTCCTTACCATTGTTAAGGATGTAGGAGTTGTAGGTTCATGCAGCACAAATATGTATGGGTCTGATCTGACATTATAATTGTTTTACCATGTACTGATGGGGTTCTGATGATGATTTTTTTTTTTGCTAGATGAGGGTTGTGATGCTGTACTTATGTACTGATAAGGGTTATATGTATGTATGTATTTCTGTACCTCTGGTGGTTCTGGTCATGTATCCCTGTACTGATGAGAGTTTTAATGCTGTGTTTCTATACTGATGAGGGTTCCATGGATGTATTTCTGTACCTCTTTTTTATCCTAGACATATTTCGGGGGGATGGGGGGGGGCGCCGTTTGACTTACCTGCCTAGGGCACCAAAATGCCTTGTCCCGGCACTGTTTGCACCCATTGCAGCAGTGATTTTGGCTCACTCCTCCATACAGATCTTCTCCAGATCTTTCAGGTTTCGGGGCTGTCTCTCGGCAATACTGAGTTTCAGGTCCCTCCAAAGATTTTCTATTGGGTCAGGTATGGGGACTGGCTAGGCCACTCCAGGACCTTGAAATGCTTCCTATGGAGCCACTCCTTAGTTGCCCTGGCGGTATGTTTCAGGTCATTGTCATGCAGGAAGATCCAGCGACGACCCATCTTCAATGATCTTACTGACTAAAGGGGTTGTTAGGCTGGTTTCACACTGGCAAATGTGCAAATTACGCGCCCCAGGGTTATGTGGACTCCGGTATTTGGGCCCTCAGCTGCAGATGGGGATGTCACTGGTGGCCTGCCCAGACCTGTGGCTCTGGTGGTCTGCTTTAAAAAGGGGGATTGAAATGGGAATTGCTTGTCGTGATGCCACCTGTGGTTTCTGGTGACTGCACCAGCGCTGCATGGGGCCTCCAGGGATGATGGATGGGCAACAAGGTGTTGAAGCTCCCCACAGGCAGAGCTGGATCCCTGGGAGTTTAGTACTGATTATGAGGGATGGAGAAGGGATTTAGCCATGTTGTTGCGTAACGGGACAGTCTCTGTGGATGGCAGGGGCAAAGGTTGAGGAATTGACACACACACCACAGGTTGTTTCTTTACCTTTTTTACTGATGGTTTAGCAGGTAAAAGTCCAGGTACTGTTGGGTGGTCGAGAAGCACTTCAGGATCTCCACAGTGAGTGGGTATAAGGCCTCCTTGTCTCTTTCCCCGTGTGTGTGAAGCTCCTGCCCCGTGTGAAACTTCTCTGATCTCCTATCACCTGTGCTGTTGTTGGGAAACCCACGATGGACTGCTGCTGTTCCTCTCTCCGTGGTGCCTGGCTCCCTTGTTGGTGGCTGCACAGATGCCCAGGAGACTGAAGTCTCCACGGTAAACCGGTATTCTCTGCTGGGCTAGGTGCTCTCCGGCAGACTCGGACTCCAGTGTCCCGGATGCTTTCTGGAGTGAACCAAAGATGGCTCCTCGGTCTCCAATTTGCTCTTTCTCCGTTCTCTCCTCGCCTTCCGACCCAACTCTTGGGCCCTGCAGACTACTTTGAAGGCTGTTCAGGGTCGCTGGCTCGGGCCTAGCGTGGCACCGACCACCAAAACGTCTTCACAGCTCTTCTAGCTTCTGTACACTCTAACTAACTCGCCCCCAGCACCAGTATTTATAGGGGATCTTGCCTAAGAGCAGCAAGTTTAGCTCCCCCTACTGAGCTGGGGTGAAAAGTGTTGTTCGCTCTGTGTACCCACTGTGGAAACCCATCCGTGTTGTAGGTGAGTCTGTGGTTGCCTGTAGCAACAGGGTGCCACATGCCCCCCTGGTTAAGATCAGTACTCCTGGACTGAGACACTTTTTTGATTAACACACATATAATAACAGACAATATATTTACAGAGTCTTAAAAACCAAAAATTTACAAAAAACACTAGAGAAATGGAAAAAAAAACAGGTACAGTCCATACGGTGCTTGTCCATCCACCGCAGGCTGGAAAAAGTAAGATTTTGTCACAACAAGTTCTGTGATCATGGTCCATTTAAAGTTGAAAGCAGGGGGAAAAGTTCAGGGAAAGAAGTTTGTTGTTGACTCTATACAGTAAAGTCTCTGTACACTCTGGGTAAAAAGGGGTAAAGTCTTTCAAAAAGTTCAAGTTCAATAAAGTCCTTACAGGCAAAGTTTCTGTAGGCTTAAAAGTTCAGAATACACAACAACACTTACTACGGGTGCCTCGGCGTAGGAGTCCTAGGTACTGAAGGGGCCCCGGTCATAAGCGCTGTAGGTTTCCTGGCCCTGGGGTCACCTATTGGCCATGATTTTGCTCTCCCTAGACAGCTCCTTACACCAACTCAACACCTGTTTTGGCTTACTCTTCACCCTTCTGTACACTACTATTTACATTTTCATTTTTACAAGGGCTGCTATTTACATGTTACTTTTCATTGGGTTTCTACATTACATTTATTGTGCCCAATCTCCATACTTGGACGGGGGTTGACTGCATGTGCTGCGACTAGATCTACGCACTACTGGTGTAGATGTGTCAGGCAATGTGGGTAAGTCAGGTAAGCATCTGCATGGCCTTAGTCTCACTTCAGGACTAGCAGGTGAACCGATTGTAGGATCCTCTGGTTCTTTGACAACGGGTGTTTTTTCCTGAATTCGTGGGACTGTTTCTGGAGATTGATAGAAGTTGAGTAATGGCACTATTACTGCTCCTTCATATTGGGGCCAATCTATAGGGAATTCTCCAAGTATTGTTGATATGACTTTCTCTTTTGGTTCTTCATATTGGGTTAAAGGTGAACAGGTCTCTTTTTCTTCTTCTTCTGGAAGGTCTTGAAGGACTTTGAGATGTTGTTGGGAAAACGGTGTTAAACGGTCCGCGCTGCCAGGTCAAGACGAAACTCCACAGAACACACGTGTAGGTGATGTTGAAACAGTTTTCCTTTTTTCTCTCCGACGCGTTTCGGTGCCCTCCTGGCACCTTCCTCAGGGATCTCGGTGCCAGGAGGGCACTGAAACGCGTCGGAGAGAATAAAGGAAAACTGTTTGAACATCACCTACACGTGTGTTCTGTGGAGTTTCGTCTTGACCTGGCAGCGCGGACCGCTTAACACCGTTTTCCCAACAACATCTTGATGTGTCTCCACGGGTGAGTGGCCAGTGGAAGTCTGGCAGCAGCCATCATTATATCATTATATGCCTTCAAACCAGTTGTAGGTCTCACAACTGGCATAGGTGAGTGGAACCCTTATACATCACCTTGACGTTTGTGTCACTAGTGATAGGGCACTATTGCGCCTCTTGTACCCCCTCCTCTTTTTTATTTGAAGGACTTTGAGGTCTTGGGTCTTCCATGCTTCTGGGTATTTCTTCCAATGATCTCTGGAGACTGTTTGTTTTTCCTCCATTTTTGCTGATAAGACAGACTTTGGTGTTGTCAAAGTTGGAGTTCAAAACAGTGTAGGGTTCTCTTTCCCATTGGTGATCCAGTTTATGTCTTCTTTTTCTTTTTAGGACAATACCTCCGGGTAGCAGTGGTGGACTGGGCCGGGGGGTAGGGAGGCATTTGCCCCCCGGGCCGGTGCCCAGACGGCTGCTCAGGGCCGCTGGAGGAACGGCAGTGATTTTTATACAAAGTGCATGTGCAGTACGCAACCGCGACTTCCCGCCGGCCGGCCCAACCAGCAGCAGTGCGTGATGAGCTCATCACTCTGCAACCTCATCACACACTGCTGCTGGTGACTCACCCTGCATGGACGACAGGACTAGGAGCTCAGGGCGCAGCTGCTGGTGGGAATGGTGAGTAGTGCAGCGCTTCACGAAGGAGCGTTTGTGTATGTATGTGGGTAGTTGTGTAGTGTGTGCATACAGTGTGTTGTGTATGCAGCCTTCCTCCCTCCTATATTCGATTGCTTCTATCAGCCAGCAGCAGATCTGTTTCACTTTCACTTTCTCCTGTTATGCTGCCGGCAAAATACTAGAAACAGTCGGACAAAAGGGAGAAAGGCTGCACACAAGACTGAATATATTAAAGGAGGTAAAATATACAATGAGGGGCAAGGTAGGGAGAGGGGGGGGTAATTTGGTGTGAGAGAACCAGCGCTGAGGGCCCACCCTGTCAGTGGTAGGAGACAAGTCACAGCCCCCCTGGGGGGAGGGGGAGAGGGGCAGGTCACAGGCCCCCTCTGTGGGGAGAGGAGACAGGTCACAGGCCTCCCTAGGGGGAGGTGGAGAGGAGACAGGTTATAGACCCCACTGGGGAGAGAAGAGAGGAGACAGGTCACAGGTCCCGCATGGGGGAGAGGAGACAGGTCACAGGCCACCCTAGGGGGAGTGGGTGAGGAGACAGGTCATAGACCCCACTGGGGAGAGAAGAGAGCAGACAGGTCACAGGTCCCGCATGGGGGAGAGTGGGAGCGGACACAGTTCACAGTCCCCCTGTAGGGAGGGGGAGAGGAGACAGGTCACAGGTCCCCCTATGAGGGAGAGGGTACAGGTCACATGTCCCCCTGGAAGGAGGAGAGGAGACAGGTCACATGTCGCCCCTGGGAGTGGGAGAGGACACAGGTCCACCCTGGGGGGAGAAGAGAGGACACAGGTCACAGGGCCCTCTGGGGAGAGAAGAGAGGAGACGGCTCACAGGTCCCACCTGGGAGGGGGAGAGGAGGCGGGTCACAGCCCCCCCCTTTGCAGGGGAGGGGGAGAGAAGCCAGGTCACAGACCAGTCCTGTGAGGGGGAGGGGGAGAAGAGACGGGTCACAGGCCACCCCTGTGAGGGGGAGAGAAGACAGGTCACAGGTCCCCCCTGTGAGGGAAAGGGGGAGAGGAGACAGGTCACAGTTTCCTCATGTGAGGGGGAGGGCGAGAGGAGACAGGTCACAGGACCCTGCCTGTGAGGGAAAGGGGGAAAGGGAGAGGAGACAAGTTACATGTCCCACCTGTGTGCTCTGTCTCCCCCTCACAAGACAGAGGCACAGTGCACAGGGTAGAGAAGCACAATGCACAAAGGGGAGGCACAAGGTAGAGAGGCACAGCACATAGGGCGCCCCCGATCAGTGGAGCGGGGCGAGTGGAGACACAGTACAAAGGGGGCAAGAAGCCCAGCAAACAAGGGTAGGCACAGCGTAGAGGGGCACAGCGCACATGGGGGAGAGGCACAGCACACATGTAGGGAGAGACACAGCCCACAGCACATAGATATATTTATTTACACACACATATACATATATATGTACACTCGCTCTATATTACATATATATCCAACCTCTATATTATATATACGCAGCCTCTATTACATATACATACTCTACAGTCTCTATATTATATATGTATACAGCCGGTATAGGGCACACTGAGGTGCTTTCACCCGGGACTCTGTGTGTGTGTTTGTTATACAGTGGTGCTGTGTGTGTATTACACAGAAGTGGTGTGTGTTATGCAGTGGTGCTGTGTGTGTGTTAGGCTAGGGTCACACTTGTAAGGGTAATTGCGGTCACCGCATCCAGATCTTTTTGTGAAAAAATGTGTTTTTATCACCCTGCATGCGGTAACCGGATTGCTCAGGATGTGTAATCCGGAGCAATCCGGTTACTGTATGCTTTGTTCATCTCTGCTGCCGCAGGGATTAACAAAGGTTAATGTTGATAATAGATGAGGGCAACATGTCTCCAGGGACTGCCCACCCTCCCTAGAGACATGCTGTCCACACAGGTCGGCATGTGAGGGGTTAATATGTGTAATTATAGTATTGGCGGCTATTGGCGGTATTTGCAATTTTCTGAATGAAACTCAGCGGCTCCTCGCTGTTGAGGAGATACAGTATGTAATGTGCATACTGTATCTGCCGCTATCCAGGGTCCTGAAAGCTTTAACATTAGGTCTATGGCGGTGCGCTACTAATAGACCTAATGTTAAAGCTTTCAGGACCATGGAGAGTGGCAGATAGTACGCACATTATGTACTTTATCTCCTCCACAGTGAGGAGCCGCCGGCTTCAATTCAGAAAACAGTAAATGCAGACAATAGCCGGCAATACTATAATTGCACATATTAACCCCTCACATGCCGACCTGTGTGGACAGCATGTCTCTAGGGAGGGTGGGCACTCCCTAGAGACATGTTGCCCACATCTATTAATAACATTTAACCCTTTGTTCATCCCTGGGGCAGTAGGGACGAACAAAGCATATGGCTGGCATTCACATGTGCCTTGTGGCAGCCGCATGAGCTCCCATAGGAGCCCATTATAGCAATCCTGCTGCGGATTGCACCCCACTCCGAAAACTGCAGCCTGCATGATTTTTACCGCAGGCTGCAAATCCGGATGCGGTAACCGGATTGCATTTAGTGCAATCCGGTTTAAATAATGGGGTCCTATGGGCTGCGGTTCATGATCCAGTTTTGAGCTTTTTAACAGCTCAAAACCGGATCAGGATCTGAATTTTATACCGCAAATGTGACCCTAGCCTTATGCAGTGGTGCTGTGTGTGTTATACAGTGGTGCTGTATGTGTGTGTTATACAGTGCTGCTGTGTGTGTGTTATACAGTGGTGCTGTGTGTGTGTGTTATACAGTGCTGCTGTGTGTGTGTTATACAGTTGTGCTGTGTGTGTTATACAGTGGTGCTGTGTGTGTGTTATACAGTGGAGCTGTGTGTGTGTGTTATGCAGTGGAGCTGTGTGTGTGTTATGCAGTGGAGCTGTGTGTGTGTTATGCATGGGGCTGTGTGTGTGTTATGCAGTGGGGCTGTGTGTGTGTTATGCAGTGGTGCTGTGTGTGTGTTATACAGTGGTGCTGTGTGTGTGTTATACAGTGGTGCTGTGTGAGTTATACAGTGGTCCTGTGTGTGTGTTATACAGTGGCGCTGTGTGTGTTTATCAGTGGTGCTGTGTGTGTTGTGTTATACAGTGGTGCTGTATGTGTGTGTTATACAGTGCTGCTGTGTGTTATACAGTGGTGCTGTGTGTGTGTGTGTTATACAGTGGTGCTGTGTGTGTGTTATACAGTGGAGCTGTGTGTGTGTTATGCAGTGGAGCTGTGTGTGTTATGCAGTGGGGCTGTGTGTGTGTGTTATGCAGTGGTGCTGTGTGTGTGTTATACAGTGGTGCTGTCTGTGTGTGTTATACAGTGGTCCTGTGTGTGTGTTATACAGTGGCGCTGTGTGTGTTATACAGTGGTGCTGTGTGTGTTGTGTTATACAGTGGGAGTGTGTTATACAGTGGCGATATGTGTGTGTGTTATTTTATACAGTGGGGCTGTGTGTGTTAGGGGGTATATGTATATTTTTGGGGCAGTATAGTGATACTTATATTTTTAAGGGCATCGTGCCGTAAAGTGCTGTTGAAGACGGAGAAGAGGGAAGTCTGAAGAGACAAGCTGTGGATGTGAAATCTCATCTTGACCCCTGTGCTACATGGAAAGAAATGGAATGGGAACATCTCCGATCAGAGGATGTCATCTACAGTATAAAGTACCAGGATATAAATGTGTTTGTGATCCTACCTGCCTCTCATGTGTACTGTGGTTCCTGTATGGTCCGCAGTTGGATGATGACTGGTAACAACTCCCAGCATTTCCTTACCATTTTTAAAGCCATGCTGGGAAGTATAGGTTCCTGTGATGTAAGTGTATCATGGGGTTGATCTAATACTGAAATTGATCACTGTAGTAAGTGTGGCACTTCACTCATGTACTGATGGTTGTTCTGGCCCAGCATTCATCTACTGGTGGTGGTTCTGGTGCTGCATTCATGTTTAGACAGTTGTTCTGGCCCTGCATTCATCTACTGATGTTGGTTCTGGCCATTGATTCCTCTGCTGACGGTGGTTCTGTCAGTGTATGCATTTACTTAGGTGCTTCTGTCACTGATGGTGGTTGTCACTACATTCCTCCACTGATGGTGGTTGTCACTGCATCCTCTACTGATGGTGGTTGTCACTACATTCCTCTACTGATGGTAGTTGTCACTATATTCGTTTACTGATGGTGGTTCTGTCACTGTATTCATCTACTAAGGTAGTTCTGGCCCTGCATTCCTCTGATGATGGAGTTTGTCAATGCATTCATCTACTGAGATGGTTCTGTCACTGCATTCCTCTACTGACGGTGGTTCTGGCTCTGCATTCATCTACTGATGGTAGTTATGTCACTGCATTCATCTACTGATAGTGGTTCTGGCTCTGCATTCATCTACTGATGGTGGTTGTGTCACTGCATTCATCTACTGATGGTAGAGCACATTGGCAGCAGTAGCAGCTGCTGCAGCATCTGAGATGAATTCCGACATAGTACAATAAGTCTCTAACTCGCACATCACTGCTGACATGATGGCAGCATCCTCCGTACACAGCACAGGATTTTACACATAACTTTCCACTTTGGAGTGAATTAGATAAGCTGCTGGTCTGGAGGGGCAATACCTTGTCTCAATGGAATAATACAGTTCAGGGCACAGTCTATACCAGGGGCTAGATTACCCTTGGCTTGCTTTTGTGATGACACACCCACAATGGGACAGTCTTTTCTTGCAACTGCGCCATAGAGCGCCACAACATTAAAACCTGGCACCATTTTCACAATGTAGAAATGCCATAAACAGTCTCTAAGACACACAGGACCCCATTTCCAGGGATTCTCATCAAGGGCCAAGGCTACTCAGCAGCTGGGCAAGAGTTCGGTTCACAGTAGCCATGCCCAGCAGCTGTGGTTCTAACTGCACATATAAAGGGGATAATAGTAGGGATAAAGTTTGTTCATGATGCCAGTTGGGATAATCGATCTGATTTGGCTGTCACTTCAGGGGTCCCTGGGAGATAGGTGGGGATAAGCAGTGCAGATGTTTAACCCTTCCCAACCAGGGCTGGCTCCCAGCAAGATGATGAGGGTAGTGGTTAAAGGTGTAGTGGAGGAACTAGACAACAGGAGACAGTCTTTGCTTTTCCTTTTTACTGCAAGTTTCTGTAGCATGTCCAGGGTTGTACAGCCGCCAACAGGCAGGTGGTCCAGCCAGTCTGATGAAAACTGTAGTATGCTCTGCTGGGTGAGTATAGATTGGCCTCCCTGTTGACGTTTCCTGCACTGTAGGTTTCTTGGTGCCTTGAGCTTCCAGTACTTCCTCTTGGTCGCTGTGAGTTACTTCCTACCAGGCTGGTAGTGCGGGTCCTGTGGGTATCTGTGCCTATAGCAGTTTCCTGACACTCTATAGTACTGATGCCCCAGAGAACTCCACTTGAGTTGCTGGTGAGCTTGAAATTTACCAGTATTCAGTTCTGCCACCAGGCCCTATGTGCCTGGATGATTTTGGGATAGGTCCCCTTACTGCAGCTGGTGCATTCAAAGCAGCTCCTGCTGCCTCCTCACTGGTCCTCTCCTTCACCTACTCTGTCCTAATACACCCTAACTAACCCCTCCCTCCAACCAGAGGCCGAGTCACAGCCCAACCCAAGCCTTCAGTGCTCAGCTTTCTGGTTAGAGATCAGGCAGTGTGTGTCTTTGCTTCAGACATCCAGCAGAGGGACTCCAGTTGCCATCAGACATGACATTACATGATGTTATAGCAGTACCATTTTGTGGCAGCCAGACGCAGGGGCGCCACATCCGTGGTTTATGTTTTCTCATTTAGGATCTATTCTTTCTCTACATTCCTTTCCTTATTCAGGGTTGCAGTGATCTGCACCTCTCACCAGTTCCTAAGGGGGTATGAGGAACGCTCGATGGCCTATTAGGCAGTCAGGTAGATTTGTTATCTCCTAGTTTTGCAGTTAGGGTTATTCCAGCCAGGAACTTTACTCTTTACAGGAACCTAGTGGGATAGGTACAGTGGTTTAGAGATAGGTCCTTTTTTCCCATGAGAGTTAGCATTTGTATATAACAATATATATGTATTTTTACCTTGTGTTGTCACTAGCAAAGTATTTGATAAAAACACATTCAAATTGTTACACTCATTTACAGCTAGAGCTCCTTGTGCAGCAGTACATGTGATCCAATATGACTCCTTTTCTAGGAGTAATGTGTGTCTATATACTGGTGATGTTTGGGGCAGTATACGGGACCAAAAAGAAGCGCAAGTTGGTTTCTAAACGACTGTTGTACACCGCTTTCATGTTTCGTACTCTACTAGCTTGGAAGAAATTCAGGAATAGAGTCTATTGACATTTTTACTTGAATGAGTGGCACAGTTTATCTTCTCTACATTTCTCATAAAAAATGAACTACTAATGGTGTTGCCCCCTCTGGATAGTCTTGACAGTCTACCTGGTTGAAATAGTTTATAAAATAAAAAACTACTCTTTACTCTCTGCCATTTACACATTTATTTTCTACAAGAACAGCTGTCCTGATTTAGACCCACACCTTATTTGCCCCATAAAGTTTGCCTTACCAATGCAGTAACCTGAGCAGTTAGTACCATAATATAGCAGGCAGGTAAATATTGATTGGGTGTAATGTGAGAACAAACAGCAATTACATCCTATGAACCTGCTTAATTGTGCTCCTTCTTAATTGTTCTCCATCTCGTTTATAATTTGACATGTTGCCAACTAATCAAACCATGAATGAAGACATTGAGATCCCCCTCTATATGTCTTATTAAAAAATTGAGAGCATCACTACAGTCAGATTGTGAGAAAACAGATTCATGTTATGTTGCAAAGTAGCAGAGGATTCCATAAAAGAAGGGGTGGGGAACCTTTTCCTGCCGGGGACCATTTGGATATTTCGACCATCATTCGAGGGCCGCACAGAATTATCACCTTGATAATTACCCAGCTATATTTGTTCAAACAATTAACTCACCCATACTGTGGTGGTGGAGCGCTTGTGATATTCGGTCATATTGATCTTGTTACTTCTTACGGCTGCTTTTCCAGGGTTGCGTCAGCCTGGAGCACAGTCAAATCTTTGTGATAAGATTTGTAAATAATATATATCACATGGGGGACACTGGAACTGCTATATATACATCACACAGGAGACGCTGAGGTCATATACATTGGTGGGGGCAGGTACAGCACTGTGGAGGAGGGGGAATATTCATCACTGGGGAGGGTTGGGGACATACAGTGGGTACAGAAAGTATTCAGACCCTTTTAAATTTTTCACTCTTTGTTTCATTGCAGCCATTTGGTAAATTCAAAAATGTTCATTTTTTCTCATTAATGTACACTGTGCACCTTATCTTGACTGAAAAAACAGAAATGTAGATATTTGTGCAAATGTATTAAAAATGAAAAACTGAAATATCACATTTCAGAGTACCACAGGAGGCGGGAATTTCAAAGAGAGCTGATAGGTTCCCTTTACAGGGAACCTGTCATCCCCTTTGGCCGTTCTAACCCCTGCCCACCACCTTATTATATGGTCCTTATACATGATGAATTTGAGGTTCCTGTGACCCCTATTTATGCCTAGCAGTCCCCATGCGTACCTCACAAATGAACTTTTAATATTTCCCCCTCGGTATGGAAATTAGCTGAAAATGGTTGGGGAGGATCTGCTCAATCTGGTCCTCACTGCTCCGCTGGTTGAAATGCCCTTCTCACTCCTGTGAAAAGGCCACCCCTCCTGTGACCGAGTCGCACGAGACTTCACAAATCCCTTGAGACTTCGGTCACAGTTGTGCTTGCACTGAGCACGGAGACCCGCGCCACTGTGCAGGCGCGAGAGCAGTGTGATGTACACAAGAAGGACGGCCTTTCCACTTTTAAGCGAGGTGGGCATTTCAACCAGCGGGGCGGCAAAGACCAGATTGTGCAGATCCGGACCATTTTAAGCTAATTTCCATACCGCGCGGGAGATATTAAAAGTTATTATTTTTTTTGTTACTGGGGGTGGGGGGGCAGCTGCCCTGCGTGTCCCCTCACTGGGTATGCCAATGCACTGGTTTAAAAGACTGGCACTGCGGTCTCCGGTAATCTGTCTGAGGACGGAAAAAATGTCTTCAGTGGTCGGAGGTTCCCCACCCCTGCATTAAAGTTTCATAGTGAGAGGCCATGTCTTGAGTTAGGTATAGCACACCTTAGTAAATTTAGGTGTCTGTGATGAACCTTTCCCAATGAACTGGGGTTCGGACTTTACCATGACCAACGGTTATCTCTATGAAATATGTTGCTTGTCTGTTGGATGAGTCCCTTTTATGCCCACTCTTGTATTGTGTGCCTGTTTTGGGAATTTAAAGAGATTTATCCATAAACAAAGTTAAACAGATCTTGGAATAATAACCTCCACAATTGAATGTGTTTAATAAAAATCCTCCTGTACTGAGATTGATCCCAGGACCTCTTCTTCATTCTTTCCATTCTAGCAGTGCAGCGATGTTGACATGCGCTGTGGGATTTTTAAAACGTCCAAATTTGTGACATGTGACAACGATAGAGTAAATCATGTACTTAACAATTATATTTTAAAAAAGATGCATTATTTTTTTTTATCAACAATACAACCAATCAATGAATATGTCATCAATTTGGAGTCATATACAATCCCAGAAATGGAATAACCCTTACTCCCAACCACCCCCTTCCCCCACCCCCAAGTCGTAACTGCGAAAAGGAGAGAAGAGAAAACCACCATGTAATGTGATTATAGGTCATCACAATGTAGAACGCACACTCGCATACTGGAACCCTTCACTTGATCTAAGTGTGATCTTATGATTTTTATTTTTGCTAAAGAATCCTTCAGTTCTTCCAGTCTGTACCAGGCTGAATCTCTAAACGGGAAGACCACTTGCTTAACCTTCCTAGCGGTATTCCCGAGCCTGACTCGGGGTTAACATTCACTGCCAGAAGCGGTAACCCCGAGTCAAGCTCGGGCTTACCCGCGGTCGCGGCAGATGCGGTGAAAAAACCGCAATTGCCGCGATTGCCGCATAGCCGCCGCACTTGCGGCGCGGTTGCGGTAATCGCCATAGTAAATATAGGGGGACTTACGCCAAGTGCGGCAGATGCGGTTTTTTCACCGCATCTGCCGCGACCGCGGGTAAGCCCGAGCTTGACTCGGGGTTACCGCTTCTGGCAGTGAATGTTAACCCCGAGTCAGGCTCGGGAATACCGCTAGGAAGGCTAGAGTCTTCTTTGATCAGGTAATTACTAAGAATTGCAGGCCTACTGTACATAACACCAAATTTCCATGCCAAAAAATGGTACCGCTTTTAGCACAAAATTCCTGACAGAATCATACCGCCAGGGAGGTTAATGCCATCATCAGGGAGTTTAGATGATATAAACTTCTTCCATTTTTTAAAGAATTTTCCCGTCTTATTGTCCTTATCCCTTTCTGCCTCCATCTTCTCCCATCTCATTACTTTAGTCAATTCTGACACTTTATCCTGTATCCTGTGGGTGTGATATCGACAGCCATTGTCTCAAAATCAGTGTCTTGGTTGTCATTGATATGAGGTGAAGTATATATGTGAGTCATCTTTGTGTAACCGTATCCTTCTCATGTCATGAAATAACCAGATAGCAGGTTGTGGAGGGATGTCTAAATCTAATATATTCCTTGCCCTTTGTTGAACGGCTTACCACAATTGTTTAATGTCTCTACATTTCCCGATGCCATGTAGTAAATATGTTTTAGGGATCTTGCATTTCAGGGAATGAGTCAGTCTGTCTGGTCTATCGTGTCTAGATGGTAGATTGAATCCCATTACGGCCCTGTGCATAAGTCTAAAGTGTGTATCTCTCCACCTCTCATCCACTATGTTGTCTCGAAGTTCTTTCCATCCTGCCAAGATTGTATCTTCTATCTCCAAGTCATTAAGCTGCCTCTCCTATCCCTCAAACAACTTATCCTTCCTTCTCTGGAGTAAGTGGTCTCTCAGGACCTAGTATATTGTCGATATGCTAGTTATCGATTTGCCTAATGTCAGCACTAAGTCCCACTCATTCCTGAAATATTCTGTTCCTACATTAATAAATAAGGCCATTATATGGCTCCGTAATTGACCATAGTGGAGTGTCTGGGACTCTGGAAGCCCATATCTATCCATGAGCTCCTGCCATGTTGACCACCTGGTTTCTGATAGATGATCCATGTTAGGAAAAGCTTGTTTTCTCTACCCAAGGGGAACGCTGGATGTCTCCACAGATCCAAGTGTTTGAAAGTCTCCACACCAGTCCCATCTTTTTACGTATAGCTTTCCATGAGGATATAGTGTCCCTGAACACCGCCGCTGTCTTAAGGAAGTATGGAGCACCGAGGCTAAACTCCACGGGTGGCTCAGTTCCGACTCCATAGCAAAATCTGAGAATTTGCTAGTCCCCCTGCTCCAATCCAGGATATATCTAGAGAGACATGTCAGATTGTATCCTCTCACATTTGGGAAATTTACATTTTCATCAAAGTACTCAATCGTATCCTGGGTTTCTTACCTCTCCTGACAAATTTAGTGAATAATGTGTCCAGAATGAAAATGTCAACATATTTTAAAAGCAGAGGTAGGGTCTGGAGAGGATATAGCAGTCTCGCAAAACAGATCATTTTGATCAGATGGCACCGGCCCGAGAGTGTCAAAGGAAGAGCCTCCCATCTCTGTAGTTCCTTTTCTATTTTGGATATCAAGGGGCTATAGTTTAGGTGGTATATACGACCTCCCGACCTTGCTATATAAATTCCCAAATAATTCAAATGATCTTTAGCTATGGGGATGCCTAGCAAGCTTGAAGGAGATGATCATTGTCCTTGCGGTGGGTCTTTCCCCTTCAAAAATAATATCTCACATTTTACTTTATTCAGCTTAAAACCTGAGAATTGACCAAACTCCCCTAGTTTTTCCAGTATCCCCGATAGATCTGTGGCACCCCAGAGTCATAGTGCCACAGTGTCACCATTGTTAGATGTCACCAGAGAGCAGTAAAGGGTATTCCACTCAGGCAACACGCAAATAACACCAACACCTCCCAGACAGAAGCGGGAGACCAAGCCTGGCTTCAGGGTGAGCTCCCCTATATATTCTGGTCTGAGGAGCAACAAGCAGTGCAGTTCCTAGGAAGACTGCGAAGAGCACAGTTCAGTGCATTTCCAGGGAAGACTGTGAAGAAGACCTGGGTGTAAAAGAGCTGTGCTAAGCTTGTCCCACGGTCCACTGACTAACACCAGGCCTAAGGCTAGGGTCTGAGGAAAGAGAGGAGAAAGAAACCTACCGGGAGGCTGCACCACCCTGTGCTTCCCTTCCGCGAGAAGAACAGTGCAAGAACGGACACCGGAATCCGAGGCTGTGCAAGTTCACACACACCGACAGTCAACACCGGAGAGTGGGGGACTCCAGATTCTCCAGCTACACGGTACCAGGGACACAGCAACGTATAGAATCCAGTAACACTGACTTCCCAGGGTGGGGTAGAAAGTGAAGGACTCGAGTTGCCTGTTATACTGGTAGACGCAGACTGAGACAAGGTCGGCAGCCTATCTTAAGCAACTGCAGGGGCCGCAACACAAGCGCAGTGAGTAAGCCAATACGACTCGGCCGGGTGAGAATTACCTCAAACTTCTCTCTAGGCTCCGTGGACAGTTTATAACACCTGCCTTAAAGGGAACCAACCACCCCCAATGACCCCCCCGGACTATTAATATCGGTCCCTACACCCAGCACATACATGTGCTGCAATGATTTTTGCTAAAAAAACTGCTTTTTAAAACTTAAGATAATGCTTTTGAAAGTTTAAAACGAAGGGACGGGTGGGCGTTACTTATCTGTTGCAAAAGCCGAGTAGCAGCTGCCACTCATCCTCCTGTGTCCCGCAGCAGCAGTAACGGCCAGCCCTTTTCAGCGTCACAGCATGGTGCACGGGCTCGCATGCCCATGCACACGTCATCAGCTACAGCCGGGAAGCGAGCGCGCGCTCTGACTTCCACAGCCGAGCGCAGGAAGTCAGAGCGCGCGCTCGCGACCTGGCTGTAGCTGATGACGTGTGCATGGGCATGCGAGCCCGTGCACCATGCTGTGACGCTGAAAATGGCTGGCCGTTACTGCTGCTGCGGGACACAGGAGGATGATGGCAGCTGCTACTCGGCTTTTGCAACAGATAAGTAACGCCCACCCGTCCCTTCGTTTTAAACTTTCAAAAGCATTATCTTAAGTTTTAAACAGCAGTTTTTTTAGCAAAAATCATTGCAGCACATGTATGTGCTGGGTGTAGGGACCGATATTAATAGTCCGGGGGGGGTCATTGGGGGTGGTTGGTTCCCTTTAACTCCAGTAAAGAGACTGAGAAAACGCATATCAGTGAGTCTGCCTGTTGATTGCGCCTGTCGCCCTGTGCTCAATAACGAAACCTTATACCTGCAGAGCCACAGACTACCAGCACCGTGGAGAACTGCAGCAAAATAAGTGACTGTGTGAATCACGATCCCTCACAAAGCCCCATCCAATACCACTTCACCTGCCTTGGGGACCCTCAGCCCTACCCGAGGAGGGCTTACCATCTATGCTGCCCCAAGTCACCGTCCCCAGCAGGAATACCTGGTGGCGTCACGACAAATCCCTTGTAAATACCCCCTTTTTGGACTGATCCCAGGCCACGAGACCAGGTCACGACTACCGTGATACCCCAGAGAGATAGCGCCAGCCCGATTTTCTATATCCTATAGCCTGGGGGTGCAACAGATCCCTGTAGGGGTTTTAATGCATCTTTAAATATATGATGAGTCCAATTCGTTATTGCATTTGCACCTGTTTTTTCTGAAGTGTTTAGTGTTTTGCGCCTTTTTTTGTTTTCACCAGATTCATCTTTTCAATGTCGCTTCTTTTAGTCTATTTTATGTGTTCACTTGCTTTGTTTTTTTGCAGTTTGCCATTGTGGTTTGTGGTTTAGAGATTTTCTACACGATTCATCACTTGTGATTTTAAAACGTCGCATACTTTGCTGCAAATGTCCTCCCGTCTTTTCCTCGCTGGCGGCAGTGTCCCCCTGCCTGCTGCACCCAGGGCAGATTCCCCGCCAGCCCCCCTAGATACACCACCAGGCACCCCTGCTGATGCCGCCCCCTATCTATTAACAGGGGTCCCGCCTGAGGCAGACACTTCATGTCGCCTCACGGATGGTGAGCCCCTGCTTGCTGGAGTCATTTTATGTACATTAGAGATTTTCTTCTGGTGACATTTTTGCAAAACGTGAGATTTTCTTTTTGCTGTAAAAAGTTTCAGTAATGGTTAAGGATAGAAGTGAGGACCACTTTTGACGTTCTGTAACACTGAGGAACCATATGACCCATTTTGATGAATTTGGCGCAAGAAACGTCAGCAAATAGCAGAAACATAAAAAAAGAACTGACTATAACAAAATACCAATGTTGAATCAGGCCAAATATATTTGCCTGGAATGTTGAGTGAGAAACATTCATACTATGGACTGAGACGTTGCCACACCACAGGATGATGAGTGCAGATCATCACCAGTAGGGGGTGGAAGGTCCTCACATTACTATGGAGAACTGTTCCCATTAATGGTATATTATAATATACATAATTACATAATACATAAATTAATTAATTAAATACATAATTATGTAACCAGTTCTCTGCCAGGACACTATGTAATGCTAGTCATAATTTGTAGCTTTTATGTAATGTGAATTTATCCTGTACCTACTAGAAGAATGTTTGGGACGCTATCAATTTGCATAGAGATATTCTTACACATTAGTAAATAACTGTCACGCCCTAGGGGCGCACGAGACGTGGACCCGCTGGACCGCTGCCGGAGCGGATGCTGACACCAGGTTAGAGAGAGAGAACCGGACTAGAATCTATATTGCATAAAGGGTTTTATTGATACAAGGAGTCTACCCGTAGGGAAGGCCACAGGGCCCCCTCACAGTTCCTTCCTCCGGAGACGCCCGGGAAGGCCTTGACCCCTATACAGGGATTTGCTCCCAGCACGGAGCTCCGGAAGGTCTGTGAGCGGGATTACCCGTGTTAAACCGACCCTCAGGCGGTAAAGAAAAACAGAGGAATAACACAGAATGCAAAAAACCCAAAGAACAACAAAAGTAGTAAAATGAAGAACACTATGGAGGCTGGCCTGGAGGAAGGCTAGAGAACCAACACCAGGACGGTCCGGATAAGTGGCAGGGGAACTGCACGGAAACAGCACGGAGACTTGCGACCACCACAGAGTCCGGTCCGGGGGAAGACCAGAGAAAACCACACAAGGACGGTCCGAAGGAATGGTAGTAACGCGGCACGGAGCGACACGGAGCAGCTCGGAACAGCAAGGAGAGGCACAAAAGAGCACGAAGCTGCCCGTAGGCAGAACAGCGACACTGCAACAAGAACAAACAGATGAGTGTTAAACATTGCAGAATAACATCATACAACAGGACCAGGACCGGCAACCTCGGGATGAATGAAGAGGGCCGGCAAGGTCCAAGAGTAAATGCGCACCTGCAACAAGAACAAACAGATGAGTGTTAAACACTGCAGAATAACATCATACAACAGGACCAGGACCGGCAACCTCGGGATGAATGAAGTTGCCCCGGCAAGGTCCAGAAGCAAGTGCACACTTTATATACCTGCTGCCCTACAGGGATTGGCCGGGAGGCGGGGCAGACTAATTGGCCAGCTGGCCCTATAAAGGTAACAGAGAGAGCGGCCCCGCCCCCTAGTGAACACACCGAGGGGAAGCAGAGCGGGGCAGCAGTCAGGGAGCGACGGTCTGAGCAGCAGGTGTGCGATGGAGCACCCCGGAGCCCCGGGGTCGCCTGCGGATGGCCTGCAACCTGGAACCCCGACCCCGGAACCGGGAAGGAAGGGTAACTGCACGGGAAGAGGGACGGACAGGGTGCAGGGCGGAGGCGCTGGACCGCGGGGCAGTTACAATAACTCATTACGTTAGATTCAACTTTCGCCACTGATGAGTTGTGTCCTAGACTCCAGGGCCTGGGTGCAATTGCAACCCCTGCACCTATTGTAGTTACACCCCTGCAGCTCATTATTACATTTGCACCTGTTTTTGTCTAGTTTTTGGTGTTTTCTTGCCTGTTTTTCATTTTCACCTAAGGGTGCATCCTCACGATCAGAATACGCAGCGTTTTGGACGCAGCGTCTTTGCACTTCGTCCAAACCGCTGCGTCGTATAGTACTAGCATAGTGGATGGGATTTCAAGAAATCCCATCCTCACTATGCTTAACCTGCCCGCAGCGCCTTTGGAGCTGCAGTCCGGGTTGCTGGGAGTCCGCTCCTCCGCAGCATGTTCATTTCATGCTGCGGAGTCGGAAGTGGCTCCCATCGGGTGACTGCAGGGAGAAGCCGCCCTGCACCCGCCGCACACAGTGAGTACAGGGCGGCTGCGGTCTCCCTGCGGCCACCCACGGCTTCACTCAGGTGCACCATGTGCACGCACCCTTATTCTTCTTTTAATTAGCACTATTTTTTAAAGTCTGTTTTTTATGTGTTTTTTTTTTTAGTTACTATGTATTGTCTCATATTGTCTGTACATGTCCCCTCTGAATTGTAAAGTGCTGTGGAATATGTTGGCACTATATAAATACACTTTATTATTATTATTATGTGTTTACTTAATTTTTTTTTGCTATTGAAGGCAGAGTATTGGGATTACAGATATTTTCAGCAGATATGTGATGCAAATATAGTTCCTATTTCTCATGCATTGCAAATTTTTGTGCAAAAAAGTCACAAAACAGGTAAAAGACAAAGGGTACCGTTGCACGACACAATATTGCATGCAATTTCACAGGCAATTTGCTGGTTGCAGTGAAATAATGGACACATTGTTCCAGTGGCGGACCTTCAGCCCGGCGGGCCCTGGTGCAGATTTAGGTGAGGACGGGGGGGGGGGCGCGCTAACGGGGGGAATTGCATGCAGCTCTTACCTGCGCCGAGCCGCGCATTCTAGATCTGGGAGCTGGGGCTGGAATGGAGAGGAGGGGCGGGAACAGCCAAGGGAAGCAGGAAGCTTCCCTCGGTTAACCTCCTCTCCTCTGACATAGGGTCACGGGGGGCCCCCTACCCGGTCGGGGCCCTGGTGCAGCTAAACCAGCTGCACCACGGTAGGTCCGCCCCTGCATTGTTCTATTTTGTTGCCGTGTACAAATGTAACAATGTGTCCATGATTTCACAGCAATCAGCAAATTGCCAGTGAAATTGCATGCAATATTGCGTCGTGTAACAGTACCCAAAGAATAAAGTATAACATAACAAGTCAGCAGGTATTTACTCTCCATCATTACTGTAGAAGTGCCAGATTCTGTCGCTTTTCCCGGCTCTTCCAGTTGCTCTAGTGCCTGTGGCAAACTGAGTAATCAAGGAGTTAATGACAGCTGATGATTGACAGCTTGTCATTGAGCCCTGGGTTGGTAACGTCAGTCATCTCATTCTCTCCCATTACCGATCCAGTAAGTGAGTAGTTAATAAACACACAGAGAAAATTCCTTAATTAGAATTAACAATCGGATGTAAACGCGGAAGATCTATGCTGCCATCACATAAACCAGACAATACTATGGGTGCCTTCACATTTGCGTTTTGAACGCAGCGCACCGAACGCAGCAAAATGCTTGCGCACATGCGTTCCTATGCTTAACATGGGAACGCATGTGCCTGCGTATGGCTGCGTTTGCGTTCGGATGCGCATAATTCGTGCACCCTCAGATCGCCCTCCGAACACATCATGTTGCATTTTTTGTGCGTTCGTGGGCGCTTGTTTTATCTGCAAGCGCACAAACAATGCATTGAAGTCAATGGATCCGCAGTGTCCTCCACATGACAGCGCAGGAGAACGCTGCGGATCTCATTGAAATCTCTCCCGGTGGCCGCCGGTGATCAGCGGTGGCCACCGGGAGATCGACTACAGCCGCCGCTGCTCTCCCGCCGGTGTCGGCACGGGAGATTTGAAGACACAGCTGATCTGACAGCTGCTTAAATCTACTGTGCCGACACCGAATAAGTGAGGTCGGCGAGGGAGATTTGAAGCAGCTATCAGCTCTTTCTTATCTCCTGCACCGATATCACCCTATTCGGTGTCGGCGCCGGAGATTTAAACAGCTGTCAGATCAGCTGTGTCTTCAAATCTCCCGCGCCGACACTGGCGGGAGATCAGCTGTGGCCAGAAGGAGGAGATCTCTGCCGCTGATCTTCTCCTCCCGGCCGCCCCTGAGACAGCTTATTGGCTGGCCGGGGTGCATACTAATGTGAACACATGCGGAGATTCTCCGCTGCGTTTAGGGGCCTTTCACACTTGCATTTTTTTCCTGATTTGGAAGATCAGGGAAAAACCTGATTCTTACAGGATTCATTATTTTTGCCCATTCTCTTTAATGATTTCAGGAGAAAACATGAAGCAACAACATTCTACCTGACAAAATTAAAATGAATGGGCAAAATACTGTAAGAATCGGGTTTTTCCTGATCTTCCAAATCAGGAAAAAAACGCAAGTGTGAAAGGCCCCTTACATTAATATGGCTGCGTTTGCATCTGCATGCCATACGCATGCAGACACAAATGCAAGTGTGAAGCCACCCTATTATATGGATCAGGATTGGTGGCTTTATTAAACACATTTCAGAGCGTTAACCTTCCTCCTTCCTCAGGACACTAGAAGAAAAGTAGAAAAGCGCTCATAGGGTCTTATCCGAGTGTAACCGGGGTGTTGTATTGTGTGCTGTTGCACTAACCTTATGTTGTTGTGAGAATCACAACAACTATTGAAGCATAAGCCGGCTTGCAGCACTCCGCCCAAGGGAAACCGATTAAAGCATTAGGTGAAAGGTGGTAATTCGTGCTCTGCCGTCTGTCCGTTGGTTCCAAGAAATCCAAGGAATCGCAAGATGTTAAAAGCAATACCTTTAATGTCTAACTCTTACGCGTTTCGTGGTACTTCAGACTACTTCATCAGAAATCCACAAAGTACCACGAAACGCGTAAGAATTAGACATTAAAGGTATTGCTTTTAACATCTTGCGATTCCTTGGATTTCTTGGAACCAACGGACAGATGGCAGCGCACGAATTACCACCTTTCATCTAATGCTTTAATCGTCCTTCCTCAGGATCCCATGCAAATTTATGAAAATTAAAACACAGAAAAATATTCTTTATTAGAAATAAAACACACTGACAACCCTCATTTATCCATTTATTAAAAGCCCCAACAATGAACCCTCTGATGATAATTCACCACGAGATCCCTCGTCGCAATCTCAGCTCTGCTGCATTAGAGGCCGTGGTGAAGAAGATCAGGTAACCATAGCAGTTACCATGGTTCCTGAGCTGTGTCCTCGGGTGACCTCAGTGACTCAACAGTCACATAGCTTCAGCTCTCCGGGCTTTCATTATGTGCTTGGAGGCCATGATGACAGGATGTAATTTCTTCACCGCGGCCTGACATTACCAATCCATGGCTTAATGACAAGCTGTCAATCATCAATCATCAGCTGCCATTAACCCCTTATTACCCAGTTTGCCACTGGCACCAGGGCAACTGGAAGAGGTGTGTAAAGTGCCAGGATTTGGCGCTTCTAATGAAAGTGCCAAATTTTGGGGGTGGCTGCGGGCTGCTTTTCTATAGTGTGGGGGGCCCAATAACTATGGGCCACCACAATTCTGAGAATACTAGATTGCAGCTGCCTAGTTTTACCTTGGGTGGCAATTAAAAATAAGGCAAAGCCTACACAGTTATTTTTTGCTAGCTAAGGTAAAACTAGGCAGCTGAGGGTGGCAGCCCACAGCTTCCCATTTCATCTGTGCTGAGACTGAAAAATACAGCGAAGCCTCAAGTATTTTTGTCCTATGATATATTTTACACACAATGACAGCAGGTTGGTTGCCATAAATGAATTTAAACTCTTTTAATTATTTTTATATATATACTACTGTTCAAAAGTTTGGGGTCATTTAGAAATTTCCTTATTTTTGAAAGAAAAACGCTTTTTTTTCAATGAAGCTAACATTAAATGAATCAGAAATACACTCTAGACATTGATAATGTGATAAATGAATATTCTAGCTGCAAACATCTGTTTTTTAATGCAATATCTACGTAGGTGTATAGAGGCCCATTTCCAACAAGCACCACTCCAGTGTTTTAATGGTACATTGTGTTTGCTAACTTTGGCTGATTAGAGAAGCTATAAAATTGACTTTCCTTTGAGCTAGTTGAGAATCAGGAGCATTACATTTTTTTGTTCTATGAAACTCTCAAAATGGCCAGAAAAAGAGAACTTTCATGTAAAACTCGATAGTCTCTTCTTGTTAGTAGAAATGAAGGCTATTCCATGCGAGAAATTGACAAGAAAAAGATTTCCTACACCGGTGTGTACTACTCCCTTCAGAGGAGAGCACAAACAGGCTCTAACCAGAGTAGAAAGAGAAGTGGGAGGCCCCGCTGCACAACTGAGCAACAAGACAAGTACATGATGGTCCATTTACACGCCGCTACCGAAAGGTAGAAACCGGCAGGTGTCAGAGACAATTGTACCTGATACCTTGTTAACACCGCGCAGTAGCGGCGTGTAATTTAGGTTGAAAGACAGGTATCCAAAGAGACAGGGAGGAACAACCTGAATTACACGCCGCTACTGCGCGGTGTTTACAAGGTATCAGGTACAATTGTCTCCTACACCTACCGGTTTCTATCTTTCAGTAGCGGCGTGTAAATGGACCATTAGAGTCTCTAATTTGAGAAATCGACGCCTCACAGCTCCTCACCTGGCAGCTTCATGAAATAGTACCCCCAAAACGCCAGTGTCAACATCTACAGTGAAGAGGCGACTCCGAGATGCTGGCCTTCAGGGCAGAGTGGCAAAGAAAAAGCTATACCTGAGACTGGCTAATAAAAGGAAAAGATTAACATGGGCAAAAAGAACACAGACATTGGACAGAGCAAGATTGGAAAACGTTTTATGGACAGACGAATCAAAGTTTGAGGTGTTTGGATCACACAGAAGAACATTTGTGAGATGCAGAACAACTGAAAAGATGCTGTAAGAGGCCATCTGTCAAGCATGGTGGAGGTAATGTGATGGTCTGGGGTTATTATTTAAAATAAAAAATCATTATTTCCAACCTTGTCAATGTCTGGACTATTTATTTATTTATTATTTATTATTATTTATTTATATAGCGCCATTGGTTCCATGGCGCTTTACATAAGGCGTGGGGGTAACAAGGACAGGTACAGTACATATGAGCAGTCAATGCTTGCTGATACTCAACGGGAGAGGTTCCTGTCCACGAGGGCTCACAGTCTACAGGGCTGGGGGAGGACACGATAGGGGGGGGGGGGAAGCGCCAAGCGGTTGGTGGAGCAGCGCTGGGTCTCATCATGGGTTGTAGGCTTGTTGGAATAGATGAGTTTTCAGGTTCTTTTTGAAGCTCATGAAGGTAGGCGAGTGTCTGACGTGCTGGGGCAGGGAGTTCCAGAGTCTAGGGGAGGCGCGGGAGAAGTCTTGTATGCGGTTGTGGGAGGATGAGATGAGGGGGGAGGAGAGGAGGAGTTCTTGTGAGGAGCGTAGGTTGCGTGCAGGTTGGTATTGGGAGACAATGTCGGAGATGTAAGGGGGGGACAGGTTGTGGATGGCTTTGTAAGTCAGGGTTAGGATTTTAAATTTAGATCTATGGGGGGTGGGGAGCCAGTGAAGTGCCATGCGAAGAGGGGAGCTAGGGGAGTAGCAAGGAGACAGGTGGATTAGACGGGCAGCTGAGTTCAGGATAGAGTGGAGAGGTGCAAGGGAGGAAGCAGGGAGACCGGTGAGCAGTAGGTTGCAGTAGTCAAGGCGGGAGATGATGAGGGCTAGGACGAGAGTTTTGCGGTGTCATGGTTAAGAAACGGGCGGATGCGTGAGATGTTCTTAAGTTGGAGTCGGCAGGAGGTGGCAAGGGCTTGGATGTGGGGCTTGAAGGAAAGGGAGGAGTCGAGGGTGACCCCGAGGCACTTTGAGTGGGGGACTGGGGAGAGAGAGCAGTCGTTGACTCGGATTGACAGGTCTGGCAGAGGGGGAGGGCGGCTGGGGGGGAAGACGATGAACTCTGTTTTGTCCATGTTCAACTTGAGGAAGCGAGCAGAAAAGAAGGATGAGATGGCGGACAGGCATTGGGGGATTTTAGACAGAAGGGAGGTGATGTCGGGCCCGGAGAGGTAGATCTGGGTGTCGTCGGCGTAGAGATGGTACTGGAGGCCATGGGACTCAATGAGTTGACCTAGGCCGAGGGTGTAGATGGAGAAAAGTAGCAGTCCAAGTACCGATCCCTGGGGGACGCCGACAGTAATGGGGTAGGACGAGGAAGAGGTGTCGGCGTGGGTGACACTGAAAGTGCGGTCCGTAAGGTATGAGGAGATCCAGGAGAGGGCGAGGTCGGTGATGCCAAGGGATTCTAGGATTTGGAGTAGGAGGGAGTGGTCGACTGTGTCGAAGGCGGCGGATAGGTCGAGGAGGAGGAGGACGGAGTAGTGTTTTTTCCTCTTTGCGGTCAGGAGGTCATTGGTGACTTTAGCAAGGGCAGTTTCGGTGCAGTGATGAGGTCGGAAACCAGATTGCAGGCGGTCGAAGAGGGAGCGGGAGGATAGGTAGGACGACAGTTCAGAGTGGACGTGTTGTTCGAGTAGTTTGGAAGCGAAAGGGAGAAGGGATATTGGGCGGTAGTTGGCGATGGATGATGGGTCGAGGGAGGGTTTTTTGAGGATGGGTGAGATCAAGGCGTGTTTGAAGGAAGAGGGAAAGACGCCAGTAGTGAGTGACAGGTTGAAGAGTTGGGTTAGGGCAGGGATGAGGGCGGTGGTGAGGTTTGGGATGAGATGGGTAGGGAGAGGGTCGAGGGCACAGGTGGTGAGGTGAGATCGTGACAGGAGGGTGGAGAGCTGGGCTTCAGTCACGTTGGAGAAGCTTCCTTTGGTCGAGGAGGGTTGGGCGGTAATGGTGGTGGGTTGGGGGGACGTTGGGCCAAAGCTTTCTCTAATTTTATCAATCTTGTGTTTGAAGAAGGTGGCGAAGTCGTCAGCGGAGATGAGGGGGGAAGGAGGAGGTGCTGGGGGACAGAGAAGGGAGTTGAAGGTTCTGAATAGTTGTTTGGGGTTTCGGGACAGTGTGTTGATTAAAGAAGAGAAGTAGGTTTGTTTTGCGGCAGTGAGTGCGTCCTTGAAGTTGGAGAGGGATTGCTTGTAGATTGTGAGGTGGGCCGTGGAGTGGGATTTCTTCCATCTCCGTTCAGCGACCCTGGATGTTCGGCGAAGCTCTTTTGTGAGAGGGGTGAGCAAGGGTTGTCTGTTTGTGCGGGTTTTGGTGTGTGTGAGGGGGGCAGCGTGGTCGAGAGCCGCAGTCAGTGTGGAGTTGTAGAGGGTGGCGGCAGTGTTAACGTCGGGTGAGGAGGCAAGGTCCGTGAGAGGGAGGAGGGAGTGGGAGAGTGAGTTGAAATCGATGGCTTTTAGGTCTCTGCATGGGTGACTGAGTTTTCGGAGAGGGGGGGTGAGGTGGGGGGAAAGAGGGAGGAGAAGGTCAACAGGTTGTGGTCAGATTGGAAGAGCGGTGAGTTTGAGAGGTCGGTGAGGGAACAGAGGCGGGAGAAGATGAGGTCAAGCGTGTGGCCGTCTTTGTGAGTGGCTGAGGAGGACCATTGGGAGAGGCCGAAGGAGGTGGTCAAAGATAGGAGTCGGGAGGTAGGCGGGTCGGGGGTGTCGATGGGGATGTTGAAGTCGCCCATGATGATGGTGGGGATGTCGGAGGAGAGGAAGTGGAGAAGCCAAGTGTTGAAGTGGTCAAGGAAGGAGGTGGTGGATCCCGGGGGTCGGTAGATGACCGCGAGTTGGAGGTTGCAGGGGGAGAAAATGCGAATAGAGTGCAGTTCGAAGCAGGGAAAGGAGGCGGAGGGAGGTGGTGTAGTAGGGATGAAGGAGCAGCTGTCAGACAAGAGTATACCCACACCACCCCCACGGGTGCTATTAGGGCGTGGTGTGTGGGAAAGCGTGAATCCGCCGTAGGAGAGGGCGGCAGGGGAGGCTGTGTCGGCGGGGGTGAGCAAAGTTTCGGTGATGCCGAGGAATTTGAATTTATTGGTGATGAAGAGGTCATGGATGTAGGAGAGTTTGTTGCACACTGAGCGGGCATTCCAGAGTGCTCCAGACAGGGGGACTGGGGTGGGGTGAATGGGTATGAGGTTGCGGGGGTTGCGAGAGTTTGTGATGGGGGATGGGTGAAAATTGCAGGTGAGTGGAGGGATGTGGTGGGGGGGTCCAGGGTTGGGGGATATGTCACCTGCAAGTAGGAGAAGTAGCGAGAGGGTTAGGAGGTGGGAGCAGGAGAGTTTGCGTGGGGGCCGTGCGTGTGTGGAGAAGAGTGATTGGGTGTGGAGGAACAGTTCGGAGGAAGGGGGGAGATGGGTGGGTAGGAAGGATGGAGAGATCGCTATGGCCTTGGTGGGTGGAGAGATGTCCGGGGTTAGGAGGAAGTGGAGTAGGATAGGGGTGAAGGTGAAGAGGAGGGGAAACATTGTGGGGAGCTGGTTTTGGCGGTGAGAAGTGACAGGGGTGGGATGTGGCAGGTGAGGTGCGTGGATGGAGAAGGGGTGTGGGTAGAGCTAGGGGGTGGCGGAGGACGGGGTGGAGTCGGGGGTGGCGCGCGGTGTGGTGTGGCCAGGGGTAGGGTGCGGTCAGGTGGTGGGGTGCAGCCTGGGGTGGGGTGGAGTCAGGGATTTTAATAGGAGGGGTGGGGTGTAGCTGGGGGTGGAAGACAGCTAGGGAAGTGGTACAGCCGGGGACTCAGGAATAGCCCAGGATGCGTAAAAGCCAGGGATGTGGTACAGCAAGGGGGTGCCGTCGTGGTCACAAGTGGGGTACTGTCCGTGGATGGAGTAGTGCAGCTGGAGACGAGATGATGGAGCCGGAGACGAGATGATCGAGCCGGAGACGAGATGATGGAGCCGGAGACGAGGTGGTGCTGTTGGATGATCAGATGGTGCGGTCTGGTGATGGATTGATGCAGCCGGGGATCGAATGGTGCAGCCGGAGACGAGATGATGGAGCCGGAGACGGGATGATGGAGCCGGAGACGAGATGATGGAGCCGGAGACGAGGTGGTGCAGCCGGGTGGTGCTGACGGATGATGGGATGGTGCCGTCGGATTTTCGGATGATGCAGCCGGAGACGAGATGATGGAGCCGAAGACGAGATGATGGAGCCGGAGACGAGATGATGGAGCCGGAGACGAGGTGGCGCAGCCGGGTGGTGCTGTCGGATGATGGGATGGTGCAGCCGGGGATCGGATGGTGCAGCCGTGGACGGGGTGGTGGAGCCAGGGGGTCCAGGGTAGCAGGAGAGATTGACAGCAGGCAGATGGTCGATGGTAGCCAGGAGCCAGGCGTAGCCAGGGGGGTCAAGCGTAGCCAGGAGGGTCAAGTGTAACCAGGGGGGTCGAGCGCAGCCAGGAGGGTCAAGCACAGCCAGGAGGGTCAAGCGCAGCCAGGAGGGTCAAGCGCATATTTTCTATTCATTTTGAAACTCATTTGATAAATAAAAGTATGAGTTTTCATGGAAAACACAAAATTTCCTGGGAAACCCCAAACTTATATATATATATATATATATATATATGTAATGACACCCCTGCAATTCAGTCAGATAATACTCAGTTTCTTCCTGAAAATGATTGCAATCACAAATTCTTGGTATTATTATCTTCATTTAATTTTTCTTCAATGAAAAATCACAAAAGAGAATGAAGCAAAAAGCAAAACATTGATCATTTCACAAAAAACTCCAAAAATGGGCCAGACAAAAGTATTGGCACCCTCAGCCTAATACTTGGTTGCACAACCTTTAGCCAAAATAACTGCGATCAACCGCTTCCGGTAACCATCAATGAGTTTCTTACAATGATCTGCTGGAATTTTAGACCATTCTTCTTTGGCAAACTGCTCCAGGTCCCTGATATTTGAAGGGTGCCTTCTCCAAACTGCCATTTTTAGATCTCTCCACAGGTGTTCTATGGGATTCAGGTCTGGACTCATTGCTGGCCACCTTAGAAGTCTACAGTGCTTTCTCTCAAACCATTTTCTAGTGCTTTTTGAAGTGTGTTTTGGGTCATTGTCCTGCTGGAAGACCCATGACCTCTGAGGGAGACCCAGCTTTCTCACACTGGGCCCTACATTATGCTGCAAAATTTGTTGGTAGTCTTCAGACTTCATAATGCCATGCACACGGTCAAGCAGTCCAGTGCCAAAGGCAGCAAAGCAACTCCAAAACATCAGGGAACCTCCGCCATGTTTGACTGTAGGGACCGTGTTCTTTTCTTTGAATGCCTCTTTTTTTCTCCTGTAAACTCTATGTTGATGCCTTTGCCCAAAAAGCTCTACTTTTGTCTCATCTGACCAGAGAACATTCTTCCAAAACGTTGTAGGCTTTCTCAGGTAAGTTTTGGCAAACTCCAGCCTGGCTTTTTTATGTCTCGGGGTAAGAAGTGGGGTCTTCCTGGGTCTCCTACCATACAGTCCCTTTTCATTCAGATGCCGACGGATAGTACGGGTTGACACTGTTGTACCCTCAGACTGCAGGGCAGCTTGAACTTGTTTGGATGTTAGTCGAGGTTCTTTATCCACCATCCGCACAATTTGGCGTTAAAATCTCTCGTCAATTTTTCTTTTCCGTCCACATCTAGGGAGGTTAGCCACAGTGCCATGGGATTTAAACTTCTTGATGACACTGCGCACGGTAGACACAGGAACATTCAGGTCTTTGGAGATGGACTTGTAGCCTTGAGATTGCTCATGCTTCCTCACAATTTGGTTTCTCAAGTCCTCAGACAGTTCTTGGGTCTTCTTTCTTTTCTCCATGCTCAATGTGGTACACACAAGGACACAGGACAGAGGTTGAGTCAACTTTAATCCATGTCAACTGGCTGCAAGTGTGATTTAGTTATTGCCAACACCTGTTAGGTGCCACAGGTAAGTTACAGGTGCTGTTAATTACACAAATTAGAGAAGCATCACGTGATTTTTCTAACAGTGCCAATACTTTTGTCCACCCCCTTTTTTATGTTTGATGTGGAATTAGATCTAATTTGGCTTTAGGACAATCATTTTTGCGTTTTTTCATTGAAGACAAATTAAATGAAGATAATAATACCAAAGAATTTGTGATTGCAATCATTTTCAGGAAGAAACTGAGTATTATCTGACAGAATTGCAGGGTGTTAATACTTTTGGCCACAACTGTATTTACAGTCATATGAAAAAGTTTGGGCACCCATCTTAATCTTACTCATTTTTTTTTGTTTAAAATTGGGTTTTTGCAACAGCTATTTCAGTGTGATATATGTAATAACTGATGGATACAGTAATTTTTCAGAATTGAAATGAGGTTTGTTGTACTAACCAAAAATGTGAAATATGCATTATTTCAAAATTTGACAGGTGCAAAATTATGGGCACCTCAACAGAAAAGTGACATTAATATTTAGTAGATTCACCTTTTGCAAAAATAACAGCCTCTAGTTGCTTCCTGTAGATGTTAATGAGTTCCTGGATCCTGGATGAAGGTATTTTTGACCATTCCTCTTTACAAAACAATTCCAGTTCAATTAAGTTTGATGGTCGCTGAGCATGGACAGCCCGCTTCAAAACATCCCACAGATGTTCAATGATATTCAGGTCTGGGGACTGGGATGGCCATTCCAGAACATTGTAATTGTTCCTCTGCAGGAATGCCTGAGTAGATTTGGAGCGGTGTTTTGGATCATTGTCTTGCTGAAAGATCCATCCCCGGCGTAACTTCAACTTTGACACTGATTTTTGAACATTATTCTCAAGAATCTGCTGATACTGAGTGGAATCCATGCGACCCTCAACTTTAACAAGATTCCCGGTGCCGTCATTGGCTACACAGCCCCAAAGCATGAAGGACCCTCCCCCAAATTTGACAGGGAGTAGAAAGTGTTTTTCTTGGAATGCTGTGTTTTTGTGGCGCCATGCATAATGCCTTGTTGTATGACCAAACAACTCAATCTTTGTTTCATCAGTCCACAGGACCTTCTTCTAAAATGAAACTGGCTTGTCCAAATGTGCTTTTGCATACCTCAGGCGACTCTGTTTGTGGCGTGCATGCAGAAACGGCTTCTTTTGCATCACTCTCCCATACAGCTTCTCCTTGTGCAGTGTGCGCTGTATTGTTGACTGATGCACAGTGACACCATCTGCAGCAAGATGATGCTGCAGGTCTTTGGAGGTGGACTGTGGATTGTTCTTGACTTTTATCACCATTCTTCTTCTCTGCCTTTCTGATATTTTTGTTGGCCTGCCACTTCTGGCCTTTACAAGAACTGTCCCTGTGGTCTTCCATTTCCTTACTATGTTCCTCACATTGGAAACTGACAGGTTAAATCTCTGGGACAACTTTTTGTATCCTTCCCCTGAACAACTATGTTGAACAATCTTTTTTTTTCAGATCATTTAAGAGCTGTTTTGAGGAGCCCATGATGCCACTCCTCAGAGAAGATGCAACTAGGAGAACAACTTGCAAGTGGACACCTGAAATAGCTTTTCTCATGATTGGATACACCGGGCTATGAAGTACAAAGCTCAATGAGGTTACCAAACCAATTTAGTGCTTCAGTAAGTCAGTATAAAGTAGTTAGGAGTATTCAAATCATGAAAATCAGAAGGGTGCCCATACTTTGGCACCTGTCAAATTTTGAAATAATGCATAATTCACATTTTTGGTTAGTGCAATAAACCTCATTTCAAACCTGAAATATTACTGTGTCCATCAGTTATTACATATATCACACTGAAATAGCTGTTGCAAAAACCCAATAAAAAAAAAATAGTTAAGATTAAGAGGGGTGCCCAAACTTTTTCATATCACTGTATAAGAAAAAACTAATGTACTCCCTAAATATATATATATATATATATACATTATACACTGTGTGCAGAATTATTAGGCAAATTAGTATTTTGACCTCACATGATACTTTTTATACATGTTGTTCTACTCCAAGCTGTATAGTCTTGAGAGCCAACTACCAGTTAAGTAAATCAGGTGATGTGCATCTCAGACTCAGACGCCAGCAATGTGAAGGTGGGGTACTGGTATGGGCTGGTATCATCAAAGATGAACTTGTGGGACCTTTTCGGGTTGAGGATGGAGTGAAGCTCAACTCCCGGACCTACTGCCAGTTTCTGGAATACAACTTCTTCAAGCAGTGGTACAGGAAGAAGTCGGTATTGTTCAAGAAAAACATGATTTTCATGCAGGACAATGCTCCATCACATGCATCCAACTACTCCACAGCGTGGCTGGACAGTAAAGTTCTAAAAGAAGAAAAAATAATTATATGGCCCCCTTATTCACCTGATCTGAACCCCATAGAGAACCTGTGGTCCCTCCTAAAATGTGAGATCTACAGGGAGAGAAAACAGTACACCTCATGTCAGAAATGTTTTTTACTAAATTTTGTGCAGTTATATTAGTTTACCTGGTGAAAATAAACAAGTGAGATGGGAATATATTTGCTTTTTATTCAATTGTCTAATAATTAAGATAATTCTTGGCCCAGTCTTGACGTTTTATCTTATGTTTCTTGTTCAAAGGTGGTGGTTTTTCAGCCTTCCTTACCTTGGCCATGTCCCTGAGTATGGCACACCTTGTGCTTTTTGATACTTCAGTAACGTTGCAGCTCTGAAATGTGGCAATATATACATATATATATAAAGATATTACATTTTTGTTCTGGTTAGTGTTCATGTGTTTTTGGCTTTGTACATTGTATAATGTACAACTGTAGACTATATGCTGCTGTGTGTAATTATGGAGGGAATGAACCTCATTTATAAACAATGATAAACATCTGAGCAACTAGTCTTAATTAATTGACATTCTCAGTGTGATTTACATGGGAAATGGTAGAGAGAAGTCACTGGGGAGACGTCAGGAAAATAAGACAAAAATAATATTAGTTTGGGAATAAATTAGGATTTTCCTCATCACTTGTTCCTTAGCATGAGAGACGTATAAAGCCAAAAATGAACTACCACTGTTTGGCAAGAGAGACATACAGCGCCTTGAAAACATAGTCCCCGTGAACTTTGTTTTTTACAGTTTTTCACATTACACCCATGAACTTAAATGGATTTTTATTGGGATTTTATATAATATACCAACACAAAGTGGCAAGTATTTGTGAAGTTTAAAGGAAATTACATGTTTTTCAAAATATTTTAAAATTTTAAATCAGTATTTATGTTTAGAGCATTCATTAGCCTGTAGTTTGCCAAATCCTAACAGTGTGTGTTATGCTCACTGTCAGGATCCCATTCTGTTTCTCGGTTCCAGCCGTCATTACATGTCCACTGTTGGGATTCACCTGCTTTCAGGCAGCTGGTAGCATTCACACAGGCAAAAAAGTTTCTTGGTGAAAACAGGAGGGTTTATTAAAGTTCATGAAACTTTCAGGTAAAATGTAACTGTTTTGTGTTGATTGCTGCAGTCTACGTGCTCTCTGTAGCTTTAATGGAAGTTTATTTCCTTTGTCACATTCAACATGTGTAGATGCTGCTGAATTGCTGTCTATGGCCTCTTCAACACATCCGTGCAAAACACGCACTGGTGAAACAGGCCATTTTGGGGGGGCCGTGTGTCCATATGTCATGCATGGTGGGTCATGTGCGTGTTGTTCATGTGCTATTCATGTGACATCTGGATAGCACATGGGCAGCATGTCATTTCCTCCTCACCTCCCTCCAGTGCTGCCTGTTCGTCTCTCTTCTGGGGCCGCTGCAGCTCTCAGTGCAGTGGATATTTCGTGAGAGTAATGCGCGGCCCCGGAAGTGAGAGGAGCAGGCAGCATTGGAGACAAATGACCCACCCCAGGGTATGGAATACTTGGAACCAGGCCCTGGTGGTGGCTTAAAAAGGAAAGCAAAGTTAATAAAAATAAAATGAAAGTGTTTCGTGACACCACCTACTGTTCCTGTAATGTTACCGGCGCTGCGGAATAGGGGTGATGGCGGAGCAGCAAGATGGTTACGTAGGTGGAGCGGGATCCCCAAGACAGTTGTGAATATTTATGTACAGTCTTTACACAGGGAGGCAGCTTACCACACAGCACAGTCACTTGTCCATTTCACTGCAGCAAGTGTGCGGCTCATCAGACGCAGGCAAATAAAGTACATGACACACAGTCTTACTGGCAGTACTTCAGACAGGTCACAGATGGTACAGTCTTTCGGGTCGTTCTGGCCTGGGTAGTCACCAGGGAACCAGGATGCTTTACTTAGGACCCTCGTGGTGTGCCTGCCAATCCTTTCCAGTCCCTCACTGCGCTTCTCTCCTGTCTCCGTTGAAGCGCTACCGCGCTCAGAGCCTCGAGCAGGCTCCCATGGGCCCTCGTTGGAGGACTCTTCTCCGGGTCCCCCTGACCCTATACGGTGCCTTTTTGAGGGTGTGCAGGTCATTTGGCCGCAACTTCCTCTAGAAGCTTGGGCCTCCTGTTCGACAGCTCGGGGATAGACTCCCGCACCATGCTCAGAGCCGGTCCTCTGTTCCGGGACAGATAACTCCGGCGGTAGACTACCTGGTGCCCCTAGGATCTCTCCCTTTCCTGACGGCTTCTCCGCCATCCTGCACTCCTCACTCCCCAACGGAGCTCCCTCCTCACTCTTTTCACTAACTGACTGACTGTTCTTCCCACCCACACACTTTTCTACCCCTCTAAGCTCCTCCTATGGGACTGGGTCCTCCCTGCATCGGGTCCACCCATGGTCCCCTACTGTAGGGTGTATGTGAATGAGTGTTGTGAGGGTCCCTTATGCTACATTCCAATTCCCTAATCACAGGAATACTACACATTCTTATCTGGGTGCAGTACCCCTATGTGGCGTCCTCATCAGTGGGGCGCCACATTTCCCCTTGGTTAAACTCACTCGTCCGCGAGTGACCCACCCATCACAAAATTAAAATTTACATATGTCTGATGTCAAGGGCCAGGGTACTCGGATTTCGGGCGTACTGGCATGGGGATGTCACGGGTGGTCGGTGCCCGAGTCCGTGCCCTTGAGCAGGCTGTGAAAAGGAGAAAAATAATAAAATAAAGTTGTTCGTGACGCTACCTGTGGGTCTGGTGATGGCACCGGCGCTGCTGGAACCTCCGGGGTGATGGGCAGCAGCAAGATGTTGGGGCCCTCTACAGAAAGGGCGATGTCCCTGGGGTGTTGGAAGTAGCAATAGATGGTGGAGTAGGGCAGCGTAGTCACTGTGGAGCAAGGCAGGTTAGTCTCAGTTCATTAGGAAGAAACACCGACTTGTTGCTCGCTCTGAATGGGTACTTTACTCTTGTAATCTGCAGGTTTACAGGGTAATGCAGTTCTTTCAGCCGGGTAGTGGACTGGGTGGTCCTGGTAGCAAGTAGTGTCCCTCTGAAGCTCCGTTGGTGCTCCTTCTTTATCACGTTCCCTGTCCTGCTCTGCTGCCCTGCACAATCCCTCGTGTTGGACCAGGACTGTCGGGTGATATGGGAACCCTCTCTCTCTCCAGAGGTGAACCCAACCCAGTCTAGTGCTTCTGGCGGAGACTGTGCTTGGTGTAGGGCGGTTGGATTGTGCTCCTATGAAGCTTGTGACCACGTCGGTGAATTTGCGGTCCAGAAATCTACCTCTGATCCACGTCAGAGCCGGTACCCCGCTTCGGACTGGGCCAAGGTATTTGGTTACCCTACTTTTCTGCCCCTTTCTCTTCTAGGTCACCAGGTTGAGGTGCCCTCCCGTTAGCTTCTCCTCTGCTGTTCTGTAACGCTGCAGCTCTGCTACATCTGCTGCTTTGACTTTGCTTCTCACTCTGCTGCACTGCTCTTTGCAGCTCCCTTCTTAACTAACTCTGTTCTGCTCTCCCCACTCACTTTATAACCTATCTTCTCATCCCACCGGTTACCGTAGTAACGGGTGTCTGATTGGTCCCCTATCACTAGGTATGTGTGTGTGGTGCTGGAGCTTCAGGCTTCTACTATTCCTTACCAGAACAAAGCATACTGCACCTTCTGTTAGGGGTGCAGTACCCTTTTGTAGCGCACTGACTAGCGGGGCGCTACACATATTTATTAACATGCAACCAACAACATTATGCAGTGCTTTGCTTCCCTCATGGGAGGTGCTTTTACTTTTAACGTTTCCGGGTCAACGGGACCAACAGGTGAACACAAATCAAAAACACATTATTGACCAAAAACAGGGCCGGGCAGCAATACAGCCCTGGTGGTAGTGTCTTTCACTCTCGCAGTATCCTTTTCACCACCAGGCTGTTTAAATAGCACACACATTTAATGAGTCTTTGGCTTAACGGTTTCAGTCCAGGCTCAACATAATAAAACAGTTCAGAAAGTGTCCATCAGAGTCATTTAGCACACAAATAAAACTATGTACACCGGGTTTATCTTTACATAGTCTATTACTTTGTAAACCCGCAAAGCATATCACCCCCTGGGACCTATGTGCCGCTCATAGTTCACCTTGTTGTGGCAGTATAATTCTCTGTCCCGGCGCCCCTTGGGGAGGTATGCATCCACGTCCCTTCTGCTCACAAAAACCTCCTCCATAAGCCCTGGCTCCCGGACAAAACCCACCCGTTGTCCAAGTTAAATGTCACCACAGTACCTGATTTGCGGTCCTCCGGGGAAACTGATGGCATATCCCTGGCTCAGGCTCTCGCCAGGAGGTTCTCCTGTTCCTGGGCCCACCAGCACTCGCAGTGGCGTTGCCTCTCCACCTGGTCGGCCAGGAACCACTAATGGGCATAATCAGGCTGCTGCGGGGCTGGAGCTGTAGCATGATCCTGCACTATGGCCATAGCAGTCGCACCAACCCAGCCTACTGGTCAGTGCGGTTGGTGCTCCCACCACCCGGGATAGGACCAGATGCCTTGACTTCCCTGACACTGTCGGTCTCATCCTCCGCGGGTTTGTCCTCCACAGGATCCAAGTAGTGGGCTGGCTCCTCCGTCTCGACTTCCTCCACTACATCGGGCATCTCCGCAGGAATCTCCGGAACGTCCTCCTCGGGCTTCTCAGACTAGGCGTTGATCGTCTCATCAGGGGCAGGCACTCCGAGGGCCTCTGAATTGGCTACAGTTGTTGCTCCCGCCTCAAGGACTGGCTGTGGGTTCGGCTGCTGGTCGTCGCTGGCAACCTCGGGCTCAACCTGGGCCTGGTCTCTTGCCCTTGGTTCCAGCTCTGGCTCCCTCTGCACAGATCGTCGGGACAACTCGCACCAGGTGTCGGCACTCCAGTGCCAGAAGACCCAATCTATGTTCTCATTTAACTGGGTCCGCAGGTCTCTCAAGGCGGCTTTCCAGCCCTCAGTATCCCCTTGATGAGTCAGGAGCAAAGCGGCACCCTGCTCAGCAGTTCCAGGATTGCCTGCTTCCTCCACCCTGTGGAACGGGTTTCTCTGGTTCCTTGTCACCATTGTTGCAGACTCGTGGACCACACCCATGCTTCGTCTTAGTCGACTCCCTCTTGCCTCGCCCTTCCTGCCGCCATTTATATCTTCCATCAGGAACACTTTAATCTCAGGCACGCCCCCTTGGTTTTTCCTTGGCAACTTGGGTGGGTCTGGATTTTCACGCCTCTGGCAGGGCCCTCCCATGACAAGGGGCTGAGGCACGCCCCCAGGCCGGCACATGTCGTTAAGTCCCTGACCCTGCCATCTTGGGGTTCAACAATAAAGTTTGATTTAAAGCAAAGTTCAAGGCGCACAGTGTTACCGGGCACGGGGTCCTGTTTGTGACGCCAGAAAGCTGACCCGCCCCAGGGTATGGGATACTCGGAACCAGGCGTTTAGTTCACGGGAGATGTCACTGGGGCCCGTTGCCCGGGTCCCGTGGCCCTGGCGGTCACTTAAAAAGGGAAGGAAAGTTAATAAAAATAAAAGTGTTTTGTGACGCCACCTACGGGTCCGGTAATGTTACCGGCGCTGCGGAACAGTCCTCCGGGGTGATGGTGGAGCAAAAAGATGGTTACGCTCCTCGTAGGTGGAGCGGCAACCCTGGGGCAGTTATGAATGTTTTTGTACAGTCTTTACACAGGGAAGCAGCTTACCACACAGCACAGTCACTCGTCCTTTTCACTTCAGCAAGTGTGTGGGCCATCAGGCGCAGGCAAATAAATTACGTCACACAGCCTTTAACTCTGGACGGTTTACTGGCAGTACTTCAGACAGGTCACAGATGGTACAGTCTTTTAGGTCGCTCTGGCCTGGGTAGTCAACAGGGCACCGGGATGCTTTACTTAGGACCCTCGGTGGTGTGCCTGCCGTTCCTTTCCAGTCCCTCACTGTGCTCTCTCTTGTCTACCTTGAAGCGCTCCCGCACGAAGATCCTTGAGCCGGCTTCCACAGGCCCTCTGTGGAGGACTCTTCTCCGGGTCCCCCTGACCCTATACGGTGCCTTTTTAAAGGTGCGCGCGACGGACGTTCGGCCACGACTTTCTCAGATCCGATCCGATGCTCTGTTCCGGGACAGATCCCTCCGGTTGGTAGACGTACCGGGTCTGGATCCAGGTGCACTGCACTACCTGGTGCCCCTAGGATCTCTCTCTTTTCCGACGGCTTCTCTCCCATCCTACACTCCTCACTCCACAATGGAGCTCTCTCCTCACTCTTCTCACTGACTGACTGTTCTTCCCACCCACACACTTTTCTACCCCTCTAAGCTTCCCACCCACGATCCCCCACTCTAGGGTGTGTGTGAATGAGTGTTGTGAGGGTCCCTTATGCGACATCCCGATTCCCTAGTCACAGGATTACTACACACTCTTATCTGGGTGCAGTACCCCTACATGGCGTCCCAACCACTGAGGTGCCACACAAGCGAGTATGAAATTCTTCATTTATAAGCTAAAAACTATTGGCTCATATCCATGCACACAGATGACATCTGTGTGCGGGAAATTATTGGCACAGACCCATTGACCTGAATGGGTCTGTGTGTCCGTGCTGCTGGTCAAAAATGAACATGTCTCTGAGTGGAGCACAAGGACATGCATCTGCTCCCCACTGACACACGGTCCCTGCAGAAAAATGAACATGTGAAAGGGATCATAGAGTATCATGTTCCTCCGTATGTCTGTATCTCCATCATGTGGCTGCACGGACAGCACATGTGCCAGAGACACATGCATGTGAAAGAGGCCTATGGGTGAGGCGGCTCTCCAGGTGCAGGTGAGCTGCTGTTGCTGGGTGTGTCAGTTGTCTACGTTGTCTACCCCACCAGCCTTTAAATAGCCTCCTTTTCCACCAGCCGATGTTGCTGATAGAGTTTCAGTCTACTTTGACCGTGTGAGCTGTTTGGACATTTGATTTAGTTGCTGAAGCCCTCCTACAGTATTACATTTGAAGTTAGCCATTTGTGGGGAAATTGCTACTGCTATCCTGGTCCGTGGGTGAAGGTAGGGGGTCTTAGCTTAGGCCTGGTTGAAAAGCTGAGGGCAAGGGTGGTGGCCCAGACCTCCTCCCCATGAGAGTCAGAGTAGGGACCCCAGTCTATAGGGGAAGACTAGTTGCCCAGGTTACTTTTGTCTATCATTGTCATCATGTTGTCCATCCCCTCATCAGTCATGCCACCTCTATGACAGTAACAAACAACCTTCCTTTGGCATACAAATCAGGATAAGAAAACGCAAAACAACTTAAAAGTCCTGCTATCATTCGACTCATTTCAAGGAATTCAATTTTAAAGAGAACCTGTCACCTCGATCTACCCCTCTAACCTATCATTAGCTGTCTTCACCCAGAGGAGATCAAGGGATAGATCGATGACCAGGAGCATGCTGCAAGCACACGAGGAGGAGGCATGGAGCCCGCCCACCGCAGTCTATGGATTCAGACTACATATAAGTATATAACTCTTGTGGTGATGCGACCCCGATGTGTCCCCTGACCGGTATACAGCACATGGGGGATTGTATCTTTTGCTCTGTGGCAGCACTCACAGGGTTAACAGCAGTGTGATCTGAGCAGAGTGCTGATTGAAAGCACTGACACCCACCTGTGATGGGATAGGAGATTATATGAGCTGCCCTGGTTTGAGGAGTGGGACAGAACAGGAGGAGCTGCTGTGTGAAGCTAACACAGCCTGGGAGCTCTCTCAGAGAGGATGTTCATGAGACTAATGAGCGGACGGTCAGAAGGGAAAGGTTGTGTGCGGACAACATAGCCTAGCTGAGAGGATTGGCCTCGATCAGGACAGAGCCCCGGCAGAGGTACAGAGCATATCGGTCTGTGGGTTGGAGGTCTGTACATACCTGAAATGTGCCAATAAACTGTGTGTTGTGTCAACAGTTGCCTGGGTCACTGCCTTCTGTCGTGCCGATCCTAACCGCTACCTTACACTCTATATAACTCTTTTTCTTAATCTTTATAGAGCTTTTTTAGGTGAGACAGTGATGGTTAGGAATCAGCTAGGAAGGTGCAGGGACAGCTAGTGATAGGTTAGAGGGGCAGATCGAAGTGACAGGTTCTCTAAGAAGTTTTTCACCTTTCACTCATAGACACAATTTTCAGAGATATTTCCACCTCTAGTCCCAGGCACTTTCTGAGGCATCTCAGCTCCATTTTAAATGAGCTGCAAAGCTTGGATTGGACACAAGGTAATGACCAGACCTACCCAGCTCTCAAAATTGTAATCTGTCGTCATCTTTTACAACGTGTCTCTTACTATCTACTTCAGCTGGGCATCAGCATCTCAGCTTGGAGTTGGTGCAGTTTCCATGGATGACCTCTGCCAGGAGTTATTATTATTATTATTATTATTATTATATATAGAGCACCATTGATTCCATGGTGCTGTACATAAGCAAGGGATACATACAAAAATGTTAAAAATACAATGAACAAACTATCAGTGACAGACTGGTAGAGAGGGGAGAGAGGACCCTGTGAGCTTACATTCTACAGGGCAATGGGGAGGGAAACCGTAGGTTGGCTCTGCTCGGGTGGTGGTGGAGCGCCGGGTTCAATGTTAGTAGAGCGCAGGCTCCAGTAGTGTTGGAGCACCGGGTCCAGTGGTGGTGGAGTGCCAGGTCCAGTGGTGGTGAGGTAGCACCGTGGTCATTGCAGGCTGTAGGATGTTGTGTAGAGATGGGTTTTCAGGTTCCGTTTGAAGGTTCCAAGTGTAAGGGACAGTCGGACGTTTTGAGGTGCAGAATTCCAGAGGATGGGGGATGCTCGGGCAAAGTCTTGCAGGTGGTTAGATGAGGAATATACAACTGTGGAGGAAATGAGGAGGTCTTGGGAGGATCGAAGATTATGAGTTGGATGATATTGGGAGATTAGTTCAGAGATATATGGGGGGACAGATTGTGGACTTCATAAGTCAATGTTAGTAGTTTGAATTGAATATGCTGGGGAATTGGGAGCCAGTGGAGGGATTTTCAGAGGGGAGAAATGGAGGAGCAGCGAGGAGAGAGGTGGATTAGTCAGACAGCTGAGTTAAGGACAGATTGGATAGGTGCAAGAGTGTTAACAGGGAGGCCACAGAGGAGGAGGTTGCAGTAGTCGAGACGGGACATGATGAGGGCATGCATTAGTAGTTTATTAGATTGAGGGTTGAGGAAGGGACGGATTTTGGAAATATTTTTGAGTTGGAGGCGGCAGGAGGTGGTGAGAACTTCAATGTGTGGTCTGAAGGATAAAACAGAGTCAAGGATCACTCTAAGGCAGCGGACTTCAGGTACAGGGCAAAATGTGATATCATTTATTGTGATAGATAGATCAGGTATGGGAGGTGCGTGAGATGGGTGAAAGATGATGAGTTCAGTTTTGTCTAGATTTAGTTTAAGGAAGCGAGAAGAGAAGGAGGATATGGCTGATAGACACTCCGGGATTCCGGACAGCAGACGTTTGAGCCAGAGAGGTAGATCTGAGTGTCATCAGTATACAGGTGGCACTGGAATCCATGGGACCTTATGAGTTGTCCTAGACCAAGGATATAGATGGAAAAAAGGAGGGGCCCCAGGACAGAGCCTTGAGGAACCCCAACAGAGAGGGGATGGGGTGAGGAGGTAGTGTTGGAGTGGGAGACACTAAATGTGTGGTTAGAAAGGTAGGAGGAGATCCAGGTGAGGGCAAGATCAATGATACCAATGTAAGAGAGGATCTGCAATAGGAGGCAGTGTTTGACTGTGTTGAATGCAGAGGACATGTCAAAAAGGAGGAGGATGGAGAAGTGTCCATTAGCTTTGGCAGTAAGTAGGTCGTTAGTAAATTTGGTTAAGGCGATTTCGGTGTAGTGGTGAGGGCGGAAGCCAGATTGAAAGTTGTCAAAGAGAGAGTTGGATGAGAGGTGAGATGAGAGTACAGTGTGGACATGCTTTTCAAGACTTTTGGAGGCGAACAGGAGCAGTGATATGGGGTGGTAGCTGAATGTAAAGGTCGGGTCGAGAGATGGCTTCTTCAAGACAGGTGTAATTGTTGCATGTTTGAAAGTGGAAGGAAAGGTACCAGTGGTTAGTGATTGAAGAGGTGGGTTAGGGCTGGGATAAGCATGGTGGTGAGGTTGGGGAGGAAGTGGGATGGGATGGGGTCCGATGCACAAGTGGTGAGGTGCAATCTGGAGAGGAGTTGTGCAGGGTGATACTGCAGCTATTGTTGCTGCAGTTGGAACTGCTGCCATTGCTGGAATATTGGTCTGGACCAGCTGCTTAATCATCTCCTCCATGTTACCTGCTTGTGTCTTAATATTTGAACGACTGAACTTATGTTTAACCCAGGACATCCAGTCTTTAGCCAACAAACACCTCTGCTCCTTGGGATTTCTTCCCACATTCTTCACCAATTGTAGGGAGTCACTCACTCTGGCAACGACTGGAGGTAAGCACAGGCACAAAGTTGTTTGATGCAAAACAAGTAGATTTCTTATAGTCCAAAAATTACCAACAAAAAGGAAAACAAACAGCCTTTCTCTGGCATACAAACAAGGGCAAGGAAAAACATAACAGCTTACATGTCCAGCTATCTCTCAACTCCTCTCTAGGAGTCTAACTCCAAGAGCTCTTCCACCTCATTTACAGACATAAGTCTCAGAGATATTTTTGAGACACCCAACAGGGCCATGGGATACTCGGTAACTGGGCCAGTCAGTTCTTTGGGAGGTCACGGTGGCGGTGACCCGGCTCCATTACCCTGGCCATACAGTAAAAGGGGTAGTATAATTACAGGGAGATTCGTGACCAACCTTTGGTATTCAGCCAGGGATGGCCGACGCTGCAGATTTGGGACTGCCAGGACAGGTGGTACTGCAGACGGGATGGTATCGCACCCCAAAGGTGGAGTGGGGCCCCATAGCAGATGGTACAGTCTATTGGGACAGTGATGGTCAGGGTGCAATGGGTGGCAGGGAGAGCGCGTAGATTAATGGGAGAACACCAGGGTTGCAGTTCTCCAAAGTTTACTCACTGTTCAGTTCAGCAGTCCAGCTCAGCAGTGGCACCTCGTCTTCTGGGTTAGCAGTATGGTCAACTCCCATGCATCTCTGGTTCGCCCCACCCGGACATCCTTTTATAAGCCTTTCCTGGTCATCTCCCCACGCTGGCTATTCGCCTCTCCTGCCCTGCATCTTCATACTCAGTGTCCCAAGCATGTAGATGCAGGCCTTGTTGGGCGAGGAGCTCAACGTCCCCTAACCCTAGTTCCAGCCACCGTTTCGCAGAATGTGTATGATATTGGCCACTATCCATGCATGTGAAGCAGCCTCCGGTTTCCTAGCTCAGACTTGAAGTTTGTCGCTAGATCGGGGCAGTCCTCTCATGCAACCTAGCTCCACCAGCAATGCCCTCCAGGGTGATTGCTGCTATGGGGTCACTCTGGCCAGGGCTTCTCTGGTCCCTCTTCCCTGGAGTGAGCCTCCCCTAGAGCTCTATTCTCCTAGGTCTTCCTCACAGCAGAACCTCTCCCTCCAACTGATCTCACTCCTCCTCTTCCTCTCTGGTTTTCCTACCTTCTGTTCCCACCCCCTCTGCCTATTCCTTCATCCATCCTGAAGATGGGGCCCTCCCTCTCAATAGGATCCACCCAGATCCCCAAGTCTGAAGTTAGGATGGGTGTTGGGTGCAGGTGTGTGTGTGTATCCCCCTCCTTACCTGGGAGTGGGATACCACACCTATGGCTTAGATGCAGCACCTCTGTGGCAACCAGACCACAGGGGCACCACATACCCCTCCCCCCCACCACCACCCATTAAACACAGCATGTCCTCAGGCTGCAAAGACAAAACAGGTGGTTTAAAGAACACGCAAAAATGTTTACGATGTACATCAACAAAAACAACATTTTCTTCCCTTTGCAGGAGTCGCTTCCTCTTTAATATTACATTTCAGCATTTACTGTAAAAATACAAAAAAGGTAAAATGCAAACTTCAAACACAGTTTTGCAAGGGCACTTAGATGGAGTGTCCCATTGCCGGGTTAAAAGTGTGTATTCTGTGGGAACCGCCCCAACCCACCTTCGCTTCGTCCCTGTGTGTGGCTACAGAGCTCTAGTATACAGCCTCATTTGGCTCTTTGGCCATGCCGACAGTTTATATTTAGTGCAACTGGTTTGTAAGGTGCAGAGGCTCCTGTACTGTATCCTACCTTGCTGGTCCGGAGACTAACAAAAGGCACTTTGTGAAGTGCTACTATTTATAACGAATATTCTGATCATGTCATCGTCCATAATCAAATTGTCCTTTGTTATCATATTTAGCACCTATATACACACAGGGCCTGGCCGACTAACTAAAATACTATCTACATACTACTATATACAGTTCTAGTACCTAGTCAAGTAACTTACTATTAACAGCATAATAACTATGCACAATAATTAATCCTATTCAGGTAATGCTATTTACATACATGGAATGTTCTATTCTCACTTCTGTTGCTTCTAGGGCAACACATTTGCCAGATGGCAACCTCCTCTGCCGGGGAGTACTTGTACACCTAGTTACTGGACCAGAGTATACCTTGGCCGCAGCTTCACTGATGAGGTATCCAGCTAACTCCCGGGTAACTTGGTGGTACTTCACTGGTATCCCCTTCCACTGTGCTCCCACAGTCGTCTCGCTCTGTGCTTGCTTCGCCCTCCTGCCTTGCGCCTCACACTGAGAGCCCTGAGCCAGTGGCCGTGGGCCTTGGTAGGGCAACTTTTCTCTTTCAGTCCCCTGGACCCTATGTGGCCACCTTTTTGGCAGGAGTGTGTGGTTTCGGCTCAGGGTTGCTTGCTGAGCCTGGTCATTCTCCACTAGTCTGAGATCGGTCCCCTTACACTGCAGCCTGGTCCCTCCACACTTCAGTCAACGTGAATGCGGGTGCCCTCAGGTGGACTGCTCACAAACAGGGCCCCGGGAACCCCTTCAATCTTCGGGAGCACCCTCTCACTCAGCTCCACCATCGGTTCTTGTCTCTCCCAGGTCTTGGGACGAGCTCCCACTGGCTCAAGTCCCCAGGATGTCTCGTAGTAGCTTTTGTCCTTCTCTGACAGACTTTCAGACCATCACAGACTCCTTTAGCTCTTGCAAGCCTCCCACCAACTGTCTTCTAGATGTTTCTACTGGTCCTACGTCCCTAGCATGCATCCTCCCTGACTTCACTCCCTCCTGGGTGCTCCCCTAAACTCTGTTCTCCATCCATCCCTTCTACCTTGGTTCCTCCCCTCCAGACAGGATCAGGAACTGTGCTCTCCCTTAGGAGAAATCTCGCCCTAACCCTGACCTGGAGTGGTGTAGTGCTGGCTAAGGGTGTCTGGATACTGGTCAGTGTCCCCTCCTTACCCAAGATTGGGGTATTACACCTCTGGCTGGGGTGCAGTACCTCTGTGGTGACTGGATCCGCAGGGGAGTTACATTCTTCCCCCCTTAAACTCAGCACGTCCTCGGGCTGGAACAAACAAAAACAACTGGTATTAAGACATGAAAACATTTTTAGAAATGCATTTCAACAGATGAGAATGAACACTTCATCCTTTGTTGGGAGGCACTCATTCTTGAATGTTCCAGAATATAAAATAGCTACTAAAAGGAAAATTATAAATATATAAATATCATATTTAAACTTTTTACAATAAGCTATTAAAGGTCCAGTGCGATCCCTATCCGGACATTCATCACACTGAACTGTGCAAAGAAGGCGGGGGACCCGCTTAACATAACCGCCAACGTAGGTCCTGGGCGGGCTACAGGACATCGATGGTCTTTCTGCTGGACCACTGTTTCGGCCATGCAGAATGGGTTTTTGTTCTGTGGTCAAGTTCCTATGTCAGCTGTAAAACCAACAAGGAGCACACCGGGGTGCTAACTATTTACAATAAGGTTCGGGTTGCTCGTAGTCCGCAGCCGGTCAGTCTTTTAATTAACGGGTTCTATTCACTAACTAGAGCTTACACTAATCTAAGACATACATTTATTTTAAGGCACACATCTTACTAACTACGGCACACTAGATTACTCTAAGGCAGAACGTAAACTCTAACTCATGACCTAACCGGGTCAACAACAGTTTAACTTTTTACATTCTCTTCCACTACTTGGTTACCATGGTTTAGCTTGTTGCTTCTTCCATTGCTAAGGCAGCACCTCTCTGTTTGAGCTATCTCCGCTCTTCTAGAATCCATAGGGGCTGCTGGTGCTAGCTAGCGCAGCCTGGTCTCTTGCTGCTGCAGGTGTCTCTCGCAGTGGCTCCGTCTAAGCAGCTGCCTCCCTGGTCTGAACCACTACCATGGCAGATCCTTTTAATAAAGTCTACATGGCTGCATCTTGGGTCTTAGGTGCAACCGAGGCGGTAGCTTTGGGGCTAGGCTCCCTGGCGGGTGCAGGCTCTGGCTGAGACTGTTTGGGCTCTACTATGGGTAGGACTGCTGGCTACGACACCTGGGGCTCTGTTGGTCTTGAGGGTGGTACCTCCTCCCTCACATTGTTCACATCGAGGGGATACCACTCCCACTGGCCCAGGTGCCGGGTGAAGGTGACACAATCACCAGTGTACAAGTCACGTCCAGGGTGGCCCTCGGGCAGGTGAAACTCTACATCCTGTCGGGTTACAAAAAGTTCTTTGGCCCTCCCGTGCTCCTTCAGAAATCTCTAGCCCTTCTCCAAGTTAAAGTGGACCACTGTGCCCACACGTATCAGCCCTCTGTCCATGGCCCTGGTTTTGCGGACCTGCCCTATTGCCTGGAGATTTCACTCCTCCATGGCCCTCCATTGGTCCTGCTGTTCTCAGTCTCTGGCCTCCCGCAAGGCCTCTTGCTGGTGGCAGTATTCTCTCCAGCTGATGGTATCTACCTCTTCTTCCCCTGCTTGGGCCTCTCCTGGGAAGCCCATTAGCTCCTCTCGCTGGTTGGCTCACTTAAAGACCACCCGCTCTACACTGATCCCCTCGGGTGCCAGTTCAGCTGTTACTGGGATTGCCAACCTATCTAAGCCTACGGAGCGGTCCCAGGGTAGGTCTTTACACACCCGGCCCGGTGCGAAGGCGGTCGGGGTGTCTAGGGGCCCCACCAGGGTCTCATCAGCTACCGAGGGGAGTGTTAGTACCTGTTGCTGTTTCCTCAGTGCTGACCTTGTCCTCCTCCGGGTCTGGTGATGGTGGTCTCGACTGCATCCGCCTCCGAGTAATTCTGTCCAGCAGGGTTTCTTTCCAGGGGTCCACCGCCTCTACCTGGGCTCTCCTCAGCTGCTGCCCCAGGTTCTCTATCTTGCCTTGCAGGAGCGACAGCTGCTCTAGGCCTGCCTCTGGTCCGCTGGAGGAGTCCCCACACTTCAAGGCCCTCCGGTCATCTCCCTCCATGGTGTTATCCGGGTTACATGCTGCCATTCTGCTTCTTGGTCTGTCTTGCTCTCAGTGTCCTGTTCCCTTCTTTGCTGCTCCCAGGACACAGTACCTCGAGGTCCGCGCTGCCACTTCAGAAAGGAACAAAAGAAGCCAGTACAAGAGAATGTCTGGATCAACGATTCTTCTTTATTATCCTACGCGTTTCAGAGTTATCTCCCAACTCCTTCCTTTCTGAAGTGGCAGCGCGGACCTCGAGGTACTGTGTCCTGGGAGCTGATTATACCACAGGGATCTGTGGAGAGTACGGTCCTGCAGCAGCTACTTATATCTGAGCGATCATTACCAGTTGTGGGTCATCACAACTGTATCAGGTGAGCAGCCTCTTTATATAAACTTTTGTCCTTCTTCAAAGAAGATATCACCCTATGTGCGCATTCTTGGATTTTTTATAGATCTGTTCCCTTCTTTGGGTGATTCCCTCTCTTCACATCATACTAGGGGTGGGTCTCTCTGGCTGACAGACATGTCCTGCTGAACAGAAGTTCCTTTGGTGGGCAGGTACGGCTTTTCGTTTGGCAACCCGGCCCACAAAGGGAGGCCACACCACTCCCTCCTTGATACACATGTCGCCTGTTCTTTTAGCCGGGCACTGTTTAAACAATATTTCAAACTTAGTCCTTCGGCACACAAGACCCATTTTACCGGGGCGGTTGATCTTGTTTGTGACGCCACTTAGATGCGCCGTGGGATACTCGGAGCTGGGTCCGTCGACACTGTTGCGAATGTTACGGTGGCGTGACCCGGTCCATAGCCCCGGAGCGGTCAATAAAAAGGGGGAAAAAGTTATATACCTGGAAATAATAATTGTTCTCATAACGTCACCCGCAGGTTCTGACTAGTCATGGCCTGGAGATGTGAACGAACAGTGAGTAAAACCTAAAGACTGCATACAGCTTTGTCATCCAAGTTATTTCCCGCATTGCAACCACCACACGAAACTCGTATCCACTGCCCTGGGGCCTCGCTGTACACGCGGAGAGCAGAACCATCCCAGTTGCGTTACCAGTGGCATCGGAGGATCTGATTGCAGCGTCGGCCATCCATCCCAATTGCCGAAACCCACGAGTGGTGTCACAAATTCATTTCCCATAAAATATTCACCTTTTCATTGACACAACCAAGGCCATGGAACCCGACTCAGTTCTGAGTGCACCACGGTCCTGCTGGGCATATCAGGTGCAAAATAACAGCCCTGACCCAAAGAAAATGTTGATTCTGAATGGAAAGTTGTATAAAAACATTTTTGACAAGTCTGTAGGGTTGTACTCATTTATGCTGAGCACTGTAGATAGATGGATAGATAATAATTAGTTGGGAATATGAAAGTCCGTTTTGAGGGCCATGCGCTTGATTGAGGTTTTGTGCTTACGGAGGGCATGCGATATGTAGTCCTTTACAATTTATATACAGTACTAGGGTATGTGGGAGGCATTTGTAAGGGCATACAGCTGGTATTGTATAGGTGAGAGCATGTGTCTGACACTTACGGGGAGGCCAGAGGGGCATACAGCAGACTTTTATTGGAACGTGTTGCTTGAATAGTATATGTCGGGGGGCACAGGAGATGCATTTTTGGGGACTGTAACTTTGGGTATGTCATATGGTCTCCAAAACAATATCATCATTATGCTGTATAATGTATATTCCAGCAATGTTTCCTCAGCTCTTCTGATCCCATTGTAGATAATTATCACATACAGCACAGAAATGAGCACAGCGCAAACACTGTTACAACATAGTCCTGAAAGCAGCAGATTTTCATCGAGATTAATGCACTGAACCATGATTTTGATCTACGTAGTGGAAAATATTTGTTTCCCATGGACGTCGAGCCCCCCTCCCCACCACAACATTGTGTCCGATATATTATCTCTCCTGGTAGACAAGGACATGCCATGCGCACCCATAGGGGTCGACTTTTCAGAGTGATGAGCACGCATTTATAGTAGAGAGGAAAAATACAGTCAAAAATGAAAAAGTATCTATCATTGAAGTTGTCCATGCTCTCTAACCGCACATTGTAAGAGCTGTGGGCTCCTTGGCACACTGTGGTTTCCACATTGCAGCATTTCAAGTCTGTTATCTCACTGACACACTTTTCTTATCGTAGTAAATTTATCAAGACAACCGTTACCCAACAAAAAGCTTAGCTCCCTCCAATCTTGGGAATTTCAAATATGGCAGTGTCAGGTGTGCTTGTCCTGTACCCGAGCGGGCCCCTCGCACTTCTGAACATACTCCGGCCCTCTGGAGGTTCACAGAGGTGTCACCTTCTGAGAGCAGAGCTAGCGCAGGTGTTCGCTCGGGCCATATATTGGGCTCTGGGAGAGTTACTTCTAGTGTTGCTTGGAGGTGGGACGTCGTCCATCCCAGCGATCATGTTGTTCAGGGGCCCCAGGATGCCAGGTCCCCGAGTGTCAGTTGTTGCCAGCCGATACAAGGTGCTGTGTATGCTGGTGCACCTAGGTGGTGGGAGGTTCCTTCCAATCCTCGCCCCTCCTTTGCCTCTGTAGACTGAGGAAATTGGACATTGCCTAAGTGTTGTAAGCTCATCTATGAGAGGTAGATTTAAACCCACCATATCTTCTGTGTTATACTGATTAATTCTGTTGTGTTTGGGTTGTAAAGGTTAATAGTTGGGTGTGCTTCTCTTGGTGTGCTCTTTGGCTCTGACTGTGAGGTCTTGGCTCTCTCCCTAGCTTTTCTTACTTGGCTTTGTACTGCACTGTTTGTTTGGTTTTCTGGGGTGTTTGTTCCAATTGCGGCCTGTGTGCCCAGCCTCTGGCCGCCACATTATTTTCCACCTGGGAAGGGGTCTGCCAGAGTCCCCTCTTCCAGGATTTGAAGGTGGGTGAAAAGTGCCCGGGCCCTAAAGGGAATCTGTCAAGTCAAACATCCATATGTAACTGATATCCTTTTCTAATTCCTTTCTCTAAGCTCTCTCATGTATTTCTATTATTTATACTTCCCTCCTATCCTGTGTAAACTTCAAAATAAAAGATTAATGCCATCTGTCAATCACAGTGAGCTCTCTGCTGCCCACTCCCCAAGGAATGAATATTTATACATCACTGCCCCGCCCTCCTCTGATCTGTATGCTGTGTGTGGTTGGCTCTCTAGGCGCAGGGACTCGTTGCAGACAGAGGAAAAAGGAGGGGGGAGGAGGTGTGTGATCTTAGCAGATGCACATTTGACATCTTCATTGTGTGTATTGGAGGCATGTGTGTAGTGTGTGCTCTGAGATATTTCTTTGTGTTTATATGAACATTTGACCATTTGCTGAGCAGATACTCACATTACATGTATGAAGGAAAACAAATGTTCATATAAACAGAAATCTTTCACAGGCAGCATAGGCTAGTGATGTTACTACAAGAGTTTAGCACAAACACCTCCCCACTCTCAACCCCTCCCCAGCAGCCTGCAGAAGCCTGAAATCCGTTGTAACGTCAGCACAGAGAGGAGGGACAGAATACCAGCTTGGATAGGCATGGTTGTTTAATTAACATTTACATGCTGTGACTCTTAGGAGTCCTTTCAATTACTGTTACAGCTGCCTGCTGTGTGCAGGTGCTTATAGCAAGAGAGCTACAAAGAGTACATTAATGATTTTTACATATGCTGTAGGTCTGCCTGAGCTCTATTCAAGGGTACTATTAGTATCATACTGAAAAATGACCTGACAGAGTCCCTTTAAGGGTGCACAGTAGCAAATGCAAAGTGTGACTTGCATACCACTGTTTTTAATTTTCACAGTTATGGTCTTTGATTAACCCCTCACTGGTCCATGAGCCGAGGAAAGTGTGACTACCACTACAGAAAATGTGCCTTACACATTTTGAATGTTTACCATGGGAGAAATCCGCTACTAAAGGGTGCCTATTCACACTGACACTGATATGCAGTTGATGAACTAATTGACTACTTTGATCCAGAAAAGGGACATTATTACTATTATATATCGAATCAATTTGTATGTGCAATGTATATCCTATAATGTAAACCGGAGGCCTCCTGGTACTGTATTGATGTGATACTGGTCATATCTATTTCGTAGCATTCATTGGAGATGTGCCCTTATCCTCATCCTCATCAAATATGGCGCTGTGGCGCTCAGACATGCGCAGTTGAGATCTGCGGTCCATGTATGCGCAGTTGCCGTGACGCGTGGATTCCGGTGGTGTGAACCCGGAAGCCACGTTCACAGCTGCTGGTATGGTCAGCGGCGACTCCTGCCCACATGAATCCAATCTAGGACCATCATAATGACCAGTGAAAGGTATTTAAACACCAATTCTCTGCACTTCCCTCCACAGCCCCCTGAGGAAAGCTTCTGAAACACGTGTTGGGGTTGCCCCAGACACATTCTGTGTTGCTGACAATTGACTGTCTATGGGTGAGTGACTGAACAAGTGGGGACAGGTTATGCACTTTATGGGCCAGTATGGTTATACATGTAATTACTTGCATACTTATATAGTATATGATGCTACTGTATATGCATCATTGATTGCATACCCTTGGTCCACATATCACAATGTCCTTATATCGGGCCCACTGGGAAAGGGGTACTCGGTACCAGACCGCGTCGGCTGCTGGGGAAGTCATGGGTGGTCCTGGTCTGGACCATGTCCCGAGCTCGGCAATAAAAGGGGATATTTACAGGGGATTGTCAGTCGTGACGCCACCCACTATATGCGGCCAGTGATGGGGCCGCCGCTGCTGCAGAACCTCCGGGGATGATGGAATAGCAGCTTAGATGCGATAGTTCCAGTGGGTAGAACTGGATAGATGGGATAGTTCCAGTGGGTAGGGTTCCCCGGGGCAGAAAGGGTTAAGTCTATTGTGGAATGTTCAGTACACTTACTGTGCAGACGCTGCAGGGATCTCTCCTCAATGCTGGTGCTGACAGGCTGTGCTGTGGCTCTGCAGGTAGAGGGCTTTCTGTAATCCTGTATGGAGAGAATTGCTTTCACGCAGAGACACAAGGGAGGCAATTTCAGGGTTTTCCGTGTTTTACTCTCAAGTTCTTCAAGACAGTTTACAGTTCTTACAAGTCACAGTTCTTACTACACGGGCACACTCTCCCTCTCCGGGTTCCCTTTACTCTGCAGCCAGGTCTCTCTCTCTGAGACCCCTCACACAGTCTTTGTGTCCTTTCCGGGCTGTTTACGTTCTCTGATTTACTTCGTTGTGTGTGACACCGGACAGTATGGCGGTGACTCGGGCCCCTGTGGGTCCTCCTGTTTGTCACTGAGCTGCCTGTCCTTTGGGGTAGGGACCCTAACGTGAAGCTGTGGTCCCCCGTCGTGTTGTTTGGGGATTCCGGGTAAACTACGGTCCCCTCTAGAGCCGACACTCTACTCAACCCAGCCTCCAGCAGTCCTCAAGTGTGAGGCTCTACCAGGCTCCTTCCCTCTGCGTCTTTCAGTATTATAGGAGGGCTACTCCGCCTGCAGTCGGTAGTTTCAGCTGTATTCCTAGGGCCCGGGTATCACCGTCCCTCTCTCTCTCCTCACACTCCTGGTGGTATTGGCTTTAGACGTGCTTTCTCTCTCCTCCGGCTCACACTGACTCGGTACAGATTCTGCGCTCCTACACCTTACACTCACAGGACGTGTGAGCTCTTCTTTCTGCTCAGCTTAGCTCAACCTTCTGCTGTTCTCTGGCCTGTTCTTGGTCTTTGCTGTTCAGCTCACTATGGCCTACTGAACTTCTTCCTCCTCCTCCTCGCTATTTCTACTGTCAAGTCACCTGACTACATATGTGCCCAACCCACTCCTCTAAATCCACCACCCCTCGTTTGCCTAGAGTCACCAATCTCAGGGCTGGATGCTGCCACCTACTGTACGTGGGTTGTGTGGGCTGTGAGGGTGTTGTTGTGCAACAATTGTCCTACCTGCCTGGCTGCAGTTCCCTTTGTGGCCTCCTGGACACAGGGGCGCCACACTTACTATGTTCTCACAATAGTACAGTTCCTATGGTGGTTTATGAGGTTGGTTACAGAGTTCTGTCTGTCTATCTATAGAACCTATTGTTCTGGTCTGTAACTAAATGTACACTCACTGGTCTCTATTTATTGTTCAACTGGTGTATAATTAATTTTTTCACACTTGCAATTCTGGTTGGACCCTTACTGTGGGATCAGTATCTAAGTATGCCTTGGCTTATGGTCTCTAGTATGTATGATTATTTTGAGCCGTATCTTTTGACGACAAAAAATCCATTATATCCTAGGAATTCTGTTTTCAAAAGCCAAATTTTGATGGCTAGATGACTGTGTCAGTGCATTACTAAAACAGCAGGTGTTGTGGAAGGGTTCCTGGTGTACGGTGGTTAGTACGTGTCACATCTGCACCAGATCCTATTCGTACAACGTCTGCTTCTATCATTAGGCGTTGCCATATTCTATTGATCCTGGTGATGCGGGGATGTCAGAACCAGAGGTTCTGGCCAGCGCAGGCTCTGTTCATCTTCTAAGGTTGGAGTGGCTGGGACCTGCAGTTACTTTCCAGTCTGACAGATTGGGTGTTTGTGCTGTCCAGGTCAAAATTGTCAAAAAATGGATCCGGATCCGCAGCCATAGGCTGCAATAGAAAGAACGGATTGCATTAAGGTTACCGCATCGGGTTTTGCAGCCTACGGTAAAAATCATGCAGGCTGCATTTTTCGGAGTGGTTGAAAAACCGGATCCGTTTTTTTTATAATGGGCGCCTATGGCAACTGGATCCGGTACCGCAAGGGTCATGAATGTACTTTGTGGTATCGGATCCGGTTTTTGGTACCACAATTATTTCTCATTGCAAATCTGGATCCATTTCTGTATCCAGATCTGCCATGTGATGCCAAATGTGAAGGCATACGGTAATACCGGATCCGGTAATGGATGCGATTACCGGATTGTGCCTTCCAAATGTGACCCCAGCCTTAGTCCTGTCTGTTTTGCCTCTTGTTATCATTGCTCCTTGTTTTGACATCAGCTTATGTTTTTAGACTACTCTTAAGGTACCTTTACACGCGGCAACTTTTCTAGGAATTTCACTGGCAACTTACTGGTTGTAGTGAAATCATGGACACATTGTTACATTTGTACACAGCAACAAGATAGAACAATGTGTCCATGATTTCACTGCAACCAGTAAGTTGCCAGTGAAATTCCTAGAGAAGTTGCGGCGTGTAAAGGTACCTTTATGGAATCAGATTTTGTCCCTTATTTGACCTCCTGGCTTAGACCCTGCTTGGCGACCATTCCTGCCTCTGGTTTGCACTGCCGTACAGCAGCCCTTCCATAGGTTGCATTCCACTGGACCCCGTTGCAACTTCAGATCCCTGTATAGCGGTTAAAGGGTTTCAGGATATCTCTGGATTCTGCCAAACGGAGTGGCTTGTGCCAAGTCTGCCTGAGGCAGCCTTTTTGAGCCTGTGGTTTCAGGCAGACGTTACAGTACCTACCTCAAGTGGTCCAAGGAAGACTCATGGGTGCTGATGGCTCATTGATGCCTTTTAGGGTAGCTTTACACACAGAGATAAATTGCTTGCAACTCACTGGATGCAGTTAAATCATGGACACATTATTCCATTTATACATGGCAACAAAATGGAACAATGTTACCATGATTTCACTGCAACCACTGAGTTGCAAGCAATTTATCTCTGTGTGTGAAGGTACCCTTAGGGTGCACTCCGCAACCACAGGAGACAATTTTGGCGGCAATATTTCTCTCTGGAATGATCGCTGCCAAATTGCCTCCTTACTGCGGCGTGTAATTGGAGAATTTGGCTGTGATCAAAAAGGCTGCGCCTGGTTCCGATTTCACAGCACTGCTCCAAAATAAGAGGCAATCATGAAGGCGAGACTCCCGGCTTTTGGCGTGTGAAGGGGCGATAGTGATGGAATCTGCGTTGCCTATTGATTTCCCGTAGGCATGCTACAGCGTGCTAGAGACCACGCCCTGTCAGCGATGATTGGTGGGGGCTACTGTGTTTCCATTGGCTGTCACTTCACAAGACGCCATATTTGAACAGCTATCCATTCACCACCACACAATGGCAATGGCGTCATGTATTAGCCAGCCTTCCAGAGCAGGCTGGCCAATCATAACGCTATTGCTTTGTCCAATCATTGTGTTTGGGGCGCGGTGTACAATAATTTGGCACGCCTATGTTCTCGCTACGCTAAACATGTTCGCCCACATTCCTTTGGGGATTGCAGCGTGTGAAGCGGCGACGGGAGTCTACCGGATGCTTACCTCTGTTGGTGTGGCGATTTCCGGGGCGACACGTCGTCTTAGGTTGAGAGCGAAATTGTGGCATGTAAAAGCGCCTTCGGCGATCTGAGGCAACCGTGAAAACTGTGCACGCGCATGTTAGATTGCCTCCTATCGCCTCCAAAAATTGCGGCGCGTAAAGGTACCCTTAGTGGCATTGTCTAGTTACTACATCTGGTCCAATCATACTGAACACAGAAGCACAAGCTGATGAAAAGGTGCTTGATATCATAGATGGGTGTCACATTCTGCATAACAGTTTGCAGTATATGGTGCTACGTAGCAAAACTGCAGTCAGAGTGGCCATAACTTTTTTCTTATATCATATGAACGTCTGTTTGCATTTGCGCCACATATTAATGGAAGGTATGGCACCATCCATTATGCACCATGGTAGAAAGTGAAGGCTGTGGAGGCAGTGTGAACTCTGGACAATATTTTGATTGGAAATCTTAAATCCTGCCATCGTTTAGAGACCAAATACCAACTTCATGGCAGTTGCCTTCCATACTGGCAGTGACTTCTGTCAGCAAGCCAATACCCCTGCAAAAACTGTACAGGAATGGTTTGAAAAACATGACAATGATGAAAACGTTGACTTGGCTCCAAATGTCACAGATCTCAATTTGAGCGAATATTTGTGGGATGTGCTGTAAAAACAAATCCGATCATTTGAGGCCCTAACTCACAACTTACAGGACTTAAAGTGTTTAGTGCTAATATCGTGGTGCAGATATGACGGGACACCTTCAGAGGTTTTGTCAGGTCAAGACAGGGCAGGGGGTTTGGCAGCACTAGGGGAACATCTACAATATTAGGCCTGTGGTTATGACTAGTGATGAGCGAGTATGCTCTGCGCTACTCGGTACTCGCACGAGTATCACTGTACTCGGACTACTCGGCGAGCACCGAGTAATCTCGCGATACTCATGCTGTGCTCGTGGTCCTCATCCCTGCATGTTGGCGCTCTTTAGAGAGCCAGCCCACATGCAGGGATTGGCTGGCAGACCACTGCAATGCCACAGCCCTATTAGTTGTGGCATTGCAGTGATTGGCCGGCCTGCACAGCGTGACCGAGCCTTTATAAGACCCTGCCGCGCTGTGCTCTGCACACAGCCATCCAGACAGTGAGTGTAGGGAGAGTGTCTGCTGCTGCTTAGGGACAGATTTGCGGCCCTCATAGGTAGATCCGGAGCAGAGCTGCAAACTGCTGCTGACCACAACAGTCCTTCTCAGGACTAATCTAGGAGGATATAGGCAGGGTGATCCAGATCGGAGTCCAAGCTTTACAGTGACCAGAACAGTCCTCAGGAGACTGTTGGAGCTGACTAGCTGTATACAGGCAGGGTCTAGAATCCAGCTTTCCTGTGACCAGAACAGTCACCAGACTGTCAAAATTGACTAGCTGTATACAGGCAGGGTCTAAAATCCAACTTTCCTGTGACCAGAACAGTCACCAGACTGTCAAAATTGACTAGCTGTATACAGGCAGGGTCTAAAATCCAGCTTTCCTGTGACCAGAACAGTCACCAGACTGTCAAAATTGACTAGCTGTATACAGGCAGGGTCTAAAATCCAGCTTTCCTGTGACCAGAACAGTCACCAGACTGTCAAAATTGACTAGCTGTATACAGGCAGGGTCTAAAATCCAGCTTTCCTGTGACCAGAACAGTCACCAGACTGTTAAAAGTGACTAGCTGTATACAGGCAGGGTCTAAAATCCAGCTTTCCTGTGACCAGAACAGTCACCAGACTGTTGTAGCTGTATACAGGAAAAATGCGCAAGGGCGTTGGCAAGGGACAAGGAAGTGGGCGTGATGGTGGTGCAGGCAGAGGCCGAGGTCGTGTGCAAGCACTATTTTCGCAACAACAAAGTGGCACATCTACTCGCTCGCACGTCCTGTCCCAAATTCTTGGGGCCCGCAGCAGTACACCGCTCTTGAACCAAGACCAGTGTCAACAGGTTGTTACTTGGATAGCGGATAATGCTTCAAGTCAGATGGGCACCTCCACAAACACCCTGTCTTCCACACGGTCAAGTGTCAGTAGCCGTGACACTGCACCGCACATTTCACAACCTGATCCTCCTTCCTACCACCAGGCCGAGTACACGTCCACGGACATTACTGATCCCACACTAGGACACTCGGAAGAGCTGTTCACGTATCCATTCGCAGAATCTGGCCTCTCTCCAGCTCCTGTTGAAGTGGGTGATGAGATGGTATGTTCAGATGCCCAAATATTTGAGCAGCCACGTTCTTACAAAGGGAACCTTGGCAACGTGTCTCAACAAGGGGTGGACGATGATGAGACACAATTGCCAGGAAGTCAGGAGGAGGAAGACGACGTGGAGGATGATTCAGTAGCTGACCCAACCTGGCAGGAGGATATGCAGAGCGAGGACAGCAGTGCACAGGGGGAGGGAGGCGTAGCATCCCAACAGGCAGTAAGAAGCAGGGTTGTGTCAGCAGGCAGAAGGCAGGCAACCGTTCTCCGGAACAACAACACGACACAAGGTGCCTGTGCAAATGTTCGGTCTTCCCGAGTCTGGCAGTTTTTTAAGTTGGCTCCAGATGACTCTAAAAAGGCCATTTGCAACACCTGCCATGCCAGCATCAGCAGGGGTACGAAAACTAGCAGCCTGACCACCACCAGCATGATCAGGCACATGTCAGCCAAGCACCCGACTTTGTGGGAAGTACAACCGAGTTGAGGAGGGTGCTTGCTGATGTCACTGCTACGTCTTCGCGTGTTGTGCGTGCGAGCCAATCCCCTGTCCATGCTGGCCGCGAACAAACCTCCTGCCCTGCACCTGACGTTGTCCACGCACAAATAACACCACCATCAAGCACGTCCTTGTCCCAGCGCAGCGTTCAATTATCCATTCAGCAAACCTTTGAACGCAGGCGCAAATACGCTGCCAACGCCCCACGTGCCACAGTCCTAAATTATCACATTTCGCGACTGCTTGCGCTAGAAATGTTACCTTTCCAGCTGGTGGAGACGGACGCATTCCGCGACCTGATGGCGGCTGCTGTCCCACGTTACTCGGTCCCCAGCCGCCACTATTTCTCCAGATGTGCCGTCCCCGCATTGCATAACCACGTGTCACAAAGCATCACACGTGCCCTGAACAACGCTGTTTCAGCCAAAGTCCACCTAACCACAGACACGTGGACAAGTGCTTGTGGGCAAGGCCGCTACATCTCCTTGACGGCACACTGGGTTAATATTGTGGAAGCTGGGACCCAGTCTGAGCGAGGGACAGAACACGTCCTTCCCACACCAAGGATTGCAGGCCCTACCTCAGTCATGGTTTCACCCAGACTCTACAGCTCCGGAATGTCATGCTCCTCAGCCTCCTCCTCCTCCTGCGCATCCTCATCCACTTTACCCTCCACACCAGTCCCAAGCTGGAAGCACTGTAGCACTGCCTCTGCGAAGTGGCAACAGGCTGTGCTGAAGCTAATATACATAGGTGACAAACCACACAATGCAGAAGAGGTGTGGACAGCTCTGAAACAGCAGGCAGATCACTGGCTCACACCTCTGAACCTAAAGCCAGGAAAGGTCGTGTGTGACAATGGCTGGAACCTGGAGGCAGCTTTGAGGAGAGGCCAGCTGACGCATGTTCCCTGCATGGCCCATGTGCTCAACCTGGTGGTTCAGCGGTTTATAAATTCATACCCAGAGCTGTCTGATCTGCTGGTAAAAGTTCGCCGCCTGTCTGCACATTTTCACAAGTCACCTGCTGCTCCAGCCGGCCTTGCCGGCTTTCAGCGCCGTTTGCGTCTACCAGCCCACAGACTGGTGTGTGATGTCCCCACGCGTTGGAATTCAACTCTGCACATGTTGGTCAGGATATGTGAGCAGAAGAGGGCAGTTGTTGAGTACCTGCATCACCTAAGCCGTCGGGAAATGGGTCAAACTCCACACATAACAGATGGATGTCGGACCTATGTACCATCCTCCAAAACTTTGAGGACTCCACCAAGATGGTGAGCGGCGATGACGCCATTATTAGCGTCACCATACCGCTACTCTGCCTTCTAAAACGGTCTCTGCTGAAAAACAAAGAGGATGTGTTGCAGGCGGAGCGCGATGAGTTTGAGCAAGAAACAGTAGTGAGTGTGGGTGATAACACACAGCCCTGCCTCATCTCATCACAACGTGCAGTGGAGGACTATGACGAGGAGGAGGAGGATGAAGACATGGAGCAACTCTCTGGCCAAATTGAGGATATGACATGCACACCAGTCATACCCTCGCTTCAGCGTGGCTGGCCAGAGGACAGGGGAGATGAGGAGGAGGAGGAGGACAGCATGTTCAGACATCGTGTTGGTCTGGATACTGAAGTGATGGCTGTTAAGAGTCTGGCGCACATGGCTGACTTTATGGTAAGCTGCCTGGCTCGTGACCCTCGCGTTCAGAACATCCTGGCCGAGAATCAGTTCTGGTTGGCAACACTCTTAGACCCACGCTACAAGGAGAACTTTATGTCTCTCATTCCTGAGGCGGAGAGGTCAGCCAAAATGCAGCAGTTCCAAAAGGCCATAGTCACGGAAGTAGGCAAAGCATTCCCCTCACAAAATGCAAGCGGCATAGGTCAGGAATCGGTGGACAACCAAGGCGTACGGCCGAGAGGGGCACAAGGGCAAGCCGCCAGAGGTAGGGGAACAGTCTTTACGATGTGGGACAGTTTTCTCAGCCCCTCACGTACCACAGCCCCTGAGGTGCGGGGTAGTGCCACAAGAAATGCTAAGTATGGCCAGATGCTGAAGGAGTACCTTGCAGATTGAACAACTGTACTGCGACATTCCTCTGTGCCTTACAATTATTGGGTCTCCAAGCTGGACACATGGCATGAATTGGCTCTCTACGCCTTGGAAGTCCTGGCCTGCCCTGCCGCTAGCGTTTTGTCAGAGCGTGTTTTCAGTGCCGCAGGTGGAATCATTACTGATAAACGCACCTGCCTGTCAACTGAAAATGCTGACAGGCTGACTGATCAAGATGAACAAGGGTTGGATTGGGCCAGACTTCACCACACCACCAACAAATGACAGCGGAATTTAAATTTTGTTATGGGAATTTGCCATGTACCAACACTCACCCATGGGTACACACTTCTGGACTGTGGCTAATTGCTGGAGTGCTCCTCCTTCTCCTCATGTGCCACCATCATGACCGTTACAACAGTTAGGCTGTTGTTTCAGGTATACCCGCAGTGGTAAATTTTTTCGCCCATTCTTTTAGAATGGGCATTACAACGACAGGAGACCCGCTCCTTTTTAATGGGAAAAATGTTTTGAGGCCCTCCTGCACGTCTCTATCCAGGGACATTGTGGAGCCTCCCAATTTTTGGCTGCCCTGCCAAAGGGCTATACTACAATACACCCACTTCAGGTTTACAGGCCCTCCTGCACGTCTCTATCCAGGGACAATGTGGAGCCTACTAATTTTTGGCTGCTCTGCCAAAAGGCTATACTACAATACACCCACTTCCTTACAATGGGCACTTCAGGTTTACAGGCCCTCATGCACGTCTCTATCCAGGGGAATTGGTGAACCTCTCAATTTTGGACTGCCCTGGCAAAGGAAAATACTACAATAGACCCACTTCCTGAAAATGGGCACATTATGTCAAGAGGCCTTCATGTACGTCTCTTCTCAGGGACATCGGAGTGCCGCACAATGTTTTCACGTAAAATCTTTCATGTAATCACAAAAAGTAACATACACCAGCTGTATCTCACTATTGGATATGTGCCCTTAACATTTCCACCCTGAATATTCATTTTGGTGTCATTTTGGAAGGTTTTCTGGTGACTCCGTGAAATTGGCGTGAAACTCGGACAACATTGTTCACAGCTGTGATTTTGAGTGAGAAATGCTTCCAGGGGTCTTCCCCATGGTGTTGCCATGTAATTTCAGCACTCCTCTGAGACTTTTGTGACATTTTTAGGGTTTCTACATGCTGCCGGCGGTCATTTCATAAAAATACTCGTGTCTCCCATAGGATAACATTGGGCTCGGTGCTCGGGCCGAGTACACAAGTATCTTGGGATGCTCGGCCCGAGCTTCGAGCACCCGAGCATTTTAGTACTCGCTCATCACTAGTTATGACTGATTGAGATATGTTCTTTATTCAAATCCATGTGTTTGACATCATATACTTTTTCCTAGTGTGTTTCCAGATTTGTAGCATAACTCATGTAGGACATCGTTGATGTTTTTAGGTCTGTTACTTCTATATTTGGGTCATGAGTCATGACCTCCGGTTTATCTTTATTTGTCTACTGTCTTTCGTGACCTCTGGACTGTTTACCTTACTGTCTAAGAATTGTATCACTGGCTTCCCTAGTTTTGTGGTTTATGGAACTATTTATGGTAACTGACATTCCATGGGACCAATGAGGTCAATGTGAAACTGGTGAGGTCTTCAGGCCCTGGCATCTACTCAGCGCTGAAGCCTGTACACCCAGGAGGCTGATAGTGATAGCACTGAACACAAAGGGAGGGATTGCCTCAGCCAAACATTCACAGATGGAAATCTACATTGAAGCTACAAGAATAGGACAACCAGAATCCCTTATCCTCAACTTCTACATACTTAGTTATCACCAACGATTCCTATACACATTTCTACCTCTGCAGTCTTATGCAATAGTTTTAAAGATATTGTAGGGTTTATCAATACCACCACACTAGCAGAATGGTAAAATATTATTTTGTAAGCATTTACATTGTGTCAGGTAGCTGGATAGGAAGAATGAAGGAAAATTCTGGTATGGATGATTAGAGATTAAGGGTATGTCTCATAAAGACACCACCATATGTCTTATATATCATAGTGATATCCAGAGGTATCCCATTCTACAACCCCCTATATGAGTCAGAATGGAGTATCCTATTCTGGGGAACATGTATCCTTGTATCACTTGGACTAACATATTGCTAAATTGATTCTATCGGGCCCCAGGCCCTGGGGTACTCGGGTATCAGGCTCCAAGGGGTTAACGGGATGCCACGGGTGGCAGCACCTGAGCCCTTGGCCTGGGTGACACTTCAAAAGGGTGTATGTACAGGGGATAAGAGTTTGTCATGTGATGCACCTGTAGTACCTGGTGATGGGTCACCAGCGCCTCCACAGTCCGCTGGAGGTAGATGGTAGTGCGGCTGAGTTGGCAGAGCCTTGTACAGGTTCCTGGAGGGAACAGGTTAATGGAGAAACTCACACACAGGTAAAGTCACTTTCTCCCGGGTACTTTACTGTCAACTCGTAGCAGCATCAGACAAAGTTCACAGTTCAGCAAGATGTTATAATGACAGGTAGCTCTATGGGTGGCTGCAAGCGGATCCCAGGTGGTATAGTGGAACCCGTGGAGTATCTTTGTTGACGAACCCCTGTCCTTTCTTCCCCGCCTAGGATGGGCCTATACCCAATAGCTCTGTGTAAGTATTACCCGGGGTCCTCTCCCTCGTGGTGAGGAAGCAGGCAGACCGCTCCATCTGGCAGGGTGCTGTGGCTGATGAACAAGCCACAGCAGCCAGTTGCCGACTGCAAAGATGAACACTGGCCAGATCCTCTGGCCCGGCGTTCCCATGGTGGACTGGAGAATCTCCTGGAGTATGGTCGCTCCACTTTGGGGATCTCCCTTTCTCTCTAGGGCCCGGACTTCTCGCGTCGGGCACCCTCTTTCACGATCTCCTCAAGATCACTTCTTCTTCCCACCGGATTGGCTTAAAACCAACCCAGTGAACCTTCCGCCTAGTTCCAATTAGCCAAACGACCTCCAACCGTCCTAACTCCTCTCCTCCTCCCCCATCTACCCGACCTCGACCTCTCTTGAGCTCTCCTGGGTCTGGGGGTGGATATATCCCTTCCCCGGGTAACCTCCCACCGCTCAACTAATGTAGGAGTGCTGGGAATGGGTCCCACCCGCCAACCTAGGGTCCACTTGCAGCTTGGGCTACAACACCTCTTTTACGGGTGCAATACCTCTCTGTGACGCCTGACCATGCGGGGCGCCACAATTCCATGCAATAGTAAAATTTCCATAGTGGCTTCATATAGATATAGAACAATCCATTACCCATTGCTGATTACCCATATACATGTACAACAGGTGGACGCCATCAATGTAGAGAGAGGGCTCATGTAGCATGGCTTTCGGCTGTGAGAGAGTTGGCACCTGAGAGTAACTCATGTCATTAAAGCTACAGTTTAGCATCTTAGATACTTCTGTCAAACTTCACAGCGGCATTTAAAAGACTTTAAAAAGGTGGCCATCACTTCTGATGTGATATAATTGCAGAGTACCAATTGGTTGCTGTTGCAGCCAGGAGTTTATGAAAGGACCTGGTGTTTGCTCTTCAGTTTAACAATACAATGAAATACTGTAGTATTACATAGCATGGCGGAGGGGATCAAGAAATCGCAGATTCAAGTGCAGTAACAGTACTAATTAAAAGTGCTTTAAATATAAACAAATATGTTTAAAAATATAAAAACTTAAAGCATAACTGCTGTTTAACTTTTTATTTCATAATAATGTAGAGCAAGATATTTATAATAAACTTTCAAATATACTTCATAACAGAAATCTGGAAGAAAACCATTCATAAAGCTCCTAGAAGATGTCCCCATTAGGCTGTATATAAACCTCACATACATGATTTTATGATAAACTTGTATGAGCTGACCAAGGCTGTTAAAAAACACTAATACTTTACATACTATATAACTGTGAGGGGGCTGGCCTACACAGCGTGACTGGGTACAGATCAGTGTGTAGTCAGTTTATCTCAAAGGACCCCAGGCTGTGGGCACAAAGACAGGAGATCTTATCTCCTGCATTCATATCGGCTGTTCCCTGCTACTAGCTTATGGACTTCACTGTTGTGAATTCTGCTTGTGGGCTCCCTCCTGTGGTTGTGGCTGGTAATGCAGTTGATCCTGTTTTGCAGTCTTGGCCAGGTGAATTGGATAATTGGAGTTCAGACTGGGGTATTTAGGTTTGCAGGATTTCCTCAGTCCTTGCCATTTGTCAATTGTTCCTGGAGGTGTTTCACCTCTGCCTGGTCTCTTCCTGCCCTGCTGCAAAACTTCCAAGCTAAGTGAATGGTTTTGTTTTCTTGTGGCACACATGCCGTGTGCTTGTTTTGGAATTGTCTGTTCCTGCTTTGTCTGAGTTGTGGTTTTTGTGGATATTTGGTTTGCATGTCTGTCTTAACCTGCTCTCTGTAAGGACGTTTTCTTTCTAGGATTTAAGTGCTATTCATTTGCTATTGGCTTGTTCAGCTTTTGATTGCGTCTGCATATATTTAGCATAGTTGGATTCACAGGAGTTCCACAGATTTAGAGGGCGCCGAGTCTTGAGTAGACTCAGGGGTATTTTTGTATTATCTGCTGTGGATATTTTTGAAAGGATTTTTACATTGACTGCAATAGTATTCTCTCCTGTCTTTATCTAGCTAGAGTGGCCTCATTTGCTAAATTCTGTTTTCTGCCTGAGTGTGTCTTTTCCTCTCTTACTCACAGTCAATATTTGTAGGGGGCTTTCTATCCTTTGGGGGTTCTGCTCTGAGGCAAGATAGAATTCCTGTTTCTATCTTTAGGGGTAGCTACTTTCTCCGGCCGTGTTGAGGTGTCTAGGGTATGGTTAGTCACATACCACGGCTACTTCTAGTTGTAGTGTTAGGTCAGGAACTATAGGTACCACTTACTCCTGTGAAAAAAATACATGCGGTTCCAAAGTCACCAGATCATAACACTCCACACAGCTCCTCACTGATAACATGGAGCAGAGCAATATGAATGCAGGAGATAAGGTCACAGCTGCTGACAGCCTGGAGCTCTGTGTCCCTGAGGTAATCTGATACACTTATTATCTGAGAATGCTGTGTAGGCCCCGCCCCCACCCTTATATAGTTATATGGCCGTATTCAATGTGTGAGAAGTTGAAGACAGATCTCACTGAGAATTAATATATGTCTCCTTCAGACACAGTCTAGCGGGGACAACTTATCGAAGATTTATGAATGCTTTTCTTCCAGATTTCTCTTATGAAGTATCTTTGAAAGTTTATTATAATCACTTACTCTACATTATTATTGAATAAAAATGTAAATGGCGATAACACTTTTCTCCAAATATAAATAGCAAAATGAACAAAATATATAAATTAACATATTTGGTACTGCCATGTGCGCAAGGCCACAAATTAATAAAATGTAAACATATTTACTGTAAATGTCATGAGATGAAGTCCCTTTTCATGTGCACTGATTGAACTTTTGCTTTGTGTTTAGCAGACCCAATGGTTCGCTTGCTTATTTCCAAACTATTTGTATGGTGGTGCTTTAAATGTAAGCCCCCTACCCCTTGCCCTCTGTCTAACACTACTCCTCTGGCAGCTTCATGCTTTTTCGGCATTGTTCCAGTCCTGCAGAAGTAGTTCTTGTAACTTCCGACTGGCCAGAAGTCAAAAGTTCTCAATGCATCTTTATGAGAACGAGACAAGAATGAGGATCCCATAGATTTGCATTGATTTGGTGCACTCCATGAAAAACTGGAGCTGGCAGCGGGTCACAAACTGGAGAAGACTGATGGAAGCGACGCTAGAAACAGATGAAGACGGCGAAAGGTGGGTACAAAGAGGACCTGTCACCACCCTGCTGCATGGCAATCTAAATGCAGCTCTGAATGCAGCATGTCTGCTGCATTCAGGGAAGGGGTCCCCTATGTGTCTGTGTGCTGTGTACCCCGAGACATAGAATTTATAAAACTGACAATTAGAAGTCAGGGAGGTAGTCACTGTGGCTGGAGGGAGCTTGATTGACTGTGGCCATTCCATCCCCCACTGCCTCTGTGTGCCACCTTCTACTGTGCTGTTTATCCTTTTTCAGGGCAGGAATCTGGAGCTGACCTCAGGACAAATGATTTGCATGCTGTGAGTGACAGAGAAGAAGAGAGCAGAGCCAGCACAGCAGAAGCAGCACAGAGAGGCAGAGGGAGAGGGAATGGCCACCATCAATCAAGCTCACTCCAGCCACAGTGACTACCTCCATGGCTTCTAACTGTAAGTTTTACAAAGCCTATATCTCGGGGTACACAGCACACACACATGGGGGACCCCTTCCCTGAATGCAAAAGACATGCTGCATTCAGTGCTGCATTTAGATTACCAGAGGGGTGACAGGTCCTTTTTAAAGCACTACTCCTACCCTGAAATAAAACAAACGCTGGAGTGGTGCTTTAATAGTAAATGTAATGCTACTGTTTTATGATTTTGATCTATCAAATATTTCCTTATTTGTGGAGGGACCTTGCTCTTTTTTTGTACCCCTTTCTACTTTATGTAAATAAATGTAAAAACAAATACATCCTTATTTCATACCAAAAATGGAGAAATAGAAATAACATTGCTGGTTTTGAGTTTTTTTGCAGTTCCTGAAAAAATGCAATAAGAAGCATGGAAAACCTAAAGGTACCGTCACACGTGGCAATATGGCTCCATATCGCCATAAATGTGTGTATTTCAGTGATGTGGAAACCACATCACCTGTGCGTAGTGGCGTGGGACAGGGAGATTTTACGGCGTGAAATCACCAGTGGAGCGTCACCTGATCGCCCTGCTCTGCTGAGAAATCAGGTGATCTCCAACAGGCGATTTCAGCGCATCATGGCATGTGACATGGCGATAGCGATGTAGAAAGCGAGCTCAGACAATCTGGAAAAAATTCCAGAGGCGTGCCGGAGCGTTCTGTTTGGCGCGCCCTGTTTGCCGCGATTGGTGGTCGCTCCTGCGTTCCCATTGGCTGGCCATAGCTAAGGCGTCATATTTGAATTGCGATATAGTAGAAAGGACACATGCGTCATGTAGTGGGCAGACTTCCTGACAAGACTGACCAATGGCGACGCAGTTGCGTTGCCCAATTGGAGTGGTAGGGGCGCGGTGTACAACACTCTGGCACGCCTGTCTCCTCGGCGCGCTCACACTCTATGCCTACATCGCTGATACGCAGATTTGGCGGCTATGTGGGTATGTAAAATTGCTTCCGGTCTGCGGCAGGGGATTTCCGGAACGCAGGATCGCCGAACATCACACGCGAGATGTCTATGTGTGACAGGGCGACGGCGATGTGTAAAAAAGTGTCTGGTATGTCAAATTGCCAGCCATATGGCGGCAATATTGCTACGTGTGACGGTACCTTTAGTGTACCATGAAATCACTAACAAAATTCTAGAGTCCATTATTTTGAGTAAGTTTTTGGCCGCATAATCTCACTAGAAGTCACTTTTTACCATATAAAGATAAACGGCAATCTCCACACCACATTTAGATATATAGTTGCACTGAGTGTGTATTTGATCCTATGATTAATAAAAATACTTTGAATAGAATAAAAACATCATCTAGCAAAAACAAGACCTTACACATCTCAATCAACAGGTAAAAACAGGTAAAAAAATCTTACAAATAGTGACAGTGGTCTGTGCTAAATTGCAATGACATGTCCGATGTTGATCTGAGTTTCATAGTCTTTAAAGGTACCTTCACATGCTGCAATAATGCTAGGCAATTTCACTGGCAATTTGCTGGTTGCAGTGAAATCATGGACACATTGTTCCATTTGTACATAGCAACAAAACAGAACAATGTGTCCATGATTTCACTGCAACCAGCAAATTGCCAGTGAAATTGCCTAGCAATATTGCTGCATGTGAAGGTACCTTAATGGCCACTTTACACGTCCCGATATTGTCGTCCAACTTCGATAAAAAGTCACGTCGTTTGTGCGTTGTGTGGTGTAAATGACCAATTCGATGCAAGAACGATGCCAAAACGATATCAGGGAAGAATTGTGCAGGCTCTCCAACTGCCCGATATTGGATGGACGATCTGGCAGGATTGTTCTGTGTGACAGCCCAACACCAACTTGGAGAGCAACTTCCCCTATTCACTCCCATGTTAAATAGTCGTTCCCTGGTTCGCGCGTACAAGGGGGTGTAGACATCACAGTTGTGTTGCCTGCCGATATCTCCCTGTGTGACAGCTCCTATGCGATCTTGGATTTCAGCCAAAAAAGTGCTCGCTCCAGCGCCGTTGTATACAATATTGAAACGATGTTGGGACATGTAAAGTGGCCATAAGGCTGAAGGAAGACTTTAAGGGTAAGTGCACACTGGGCGGGTTTTCGGCGGTTTACCTGTGTAAACCGCCGTTTTGCATACATTAGTTTTATTTAAATTTATGTTAATCCAAACCGGCGTTTGGATTAACATTGAAACTAATGTAACCCGCCCAAGGCTGTGCACACACCGGCGGTTACCCAGCGTCATCCGTTGCTAACCCGCAGGTTTCCCAGCGGGTTAGCAAAAAATGAGCTTGTTCTAAAAACCGGCCGGTTCTGCAGCGGCTGCAAGCAGAATCATGTGCTGCTTCCAGCCGCTGCAGAATCGCCGCCGAGAACCCGCTGGGCAGCCGCCGGATACCGCCCGGCTCCCGCAGCTCATACCCGCCAAGAAGCCGGTGCACGGCGCCGGAGCTTCCTGGCGGGTCCCGCCAGCAGCCGCCGACCGAACCGCCGGGTAATGTGCACTTACCCTAACTCCATCTAATTCAACCCATAGCCTAAGGGCCGCTTTACACACACCAACTTCTGTGACCAACTTCTGAACAGATCTCTGGTTGCAGTGAAATCATGGACACATTGCTCCATTTTGTGGCTGTGTACAAATGGAACAATGTGTCCATGATTTCACTGCAACCAGAGATCTGTTCAGAAGTTGGTCACAGATATCTGTGTGTGTAAAGCGGCCTTAACATGTTGATAACAGAGAAAGGTAAAAAAAAAACATGTGACTTAGGCGGCCGTCACACGGTTCAATATTGCGAACGATATAGCTTAAGTGATCTGCTTTTTGATCGCTTAAGCGATATCGTTTGTGCGTCGCTACGTGCGATCAGCGATATTACAATGTAAAATCGCTTGATCGTGACATCGCAGATATGAGAGTCGGAGCACATATCAAGCGATAAACGCTTGAACAATCTGCTTCATCATGGTGTGTGACGCCACGATGAACGATCTCCCAGTGGCTGAGCCTATGCTGGGAGATGGTATCTATGGTAAACGTCGGGTTAATAAGCGCCGCGCGGTGCCTAGTAACCCGATGTGTACCATAGTTACCAGCGATCTCGATGGCCCACATCGCTGGTGAGTCTGCCTGTGTGACAGTTCACCAGCGATGTGAGCGATATTGTTAGCGATCGCGCGTGCACGTGATCGCTTACAATATCGCTCACGATATTGTAGCGTGTGACGGCCGCCAAACACTGAGCTCCACATTGCGAAAAAATGGGTGTGGTATTGACATCATCAATGCAACTCTATGTATCCCTAAAAATATTGTACAGCACTCGGAAGCCATTTTTCCCGAAAAAAAAATGATGAATCTCGGACCAAACTCACATGATTTTACTTTGAAATTTGTACTTTTCTTTCTCACACTTGAAAAAACTGGTGTCTGAATGAGCCCCGATGTAAAATGGACAGCTCAGGAATCGGAGTTGTTGCTTTGCCTAGAAACAGTGCCTCTTTTAATTGCAGGCTGTGTCTGGTACTGCAGCTTAGGCCCACTCAAGGTGTCTTCAGCAAAATGCAAGCGCTGTGGCACATCTGAATTGCAAGAAATACATTGAGGGGTATTTTTTGGTTACCAGATCTCAGTACGGTTGAGCATATTTAAAATTAGAATGGGAATGAGCAGGAATTTAGAGCGGGATTACTGCTGGCATGGGAGCAGCACAATACATGACCAGAATAATCTCCTTTTATAAAGAGTGCTAATGACTGTGTAAAGAACAATTAGACCTGGCTGAACTCTCCAGCGTTATCCCGAGCAGTGATCGCTTCCTACCCGCAGAGGCCACATGCAGCCCAGCGATCCAGAGCTGTCACATAGGCTCTAGATGACGAGCAGACGGATCCCACAATCTACACGTTACAACAAATACAAGACATGAAGATTTTCCTTGATTATGTTTGGGCTGAGAGTACTTTACTAAGGCTGAGGTCACATTTGCGGTTAAATTTTGACATCCTGATCCGGTTTTGAGCTGTCAAAAAAAATGGATCAGGAACCGCTCCCCATAGGAGCCCATTATGGTAACCGGATTGCTCTACATGCAATCCGGATACCGGCTCCGGATCTGCAGCCTGCGGTAAAAATCATGCAGGCTGCAGTTTTCGGAGTGCTTCTCTCAGCCGCAATGCGATAACCGGATTGCTCCGAATGTGTAATCCTGAGCAATGCGGTTACCGTATACTTTGTTCATGAACAAAGTGTTAAATGTTATTAAAACATTAAATATTAATAGTAGCTGTGGGCAACATGTGCCTAGAAGGTGCCCACCCTCCCTAGAGATATGCTGGCCACTCCTGTGGGTATGTGAGGGGTTAATGAGCCAGTTATACTATTGCCAGCTTTTGTCAGCTTTGTACAAATTTCTGAATGAAGCCGCAGCTCCTCCCAGTACAGGAGATACTGTACGTAATGTACGTATAGTATCAGCCGCTGTCCAGGCTCCTGTAAGCATTAACATTAGGTCTATGGCATGTTGTCAGAGATCAAGTTGCAGTTCCAGTGAAGGTCTGGGGTGCTGGGTTTCTTTTTATACACACCCACTAATTAACCGATCATTTACGGAGCACAGATGAGGATGTAAACTAGGATTGGGTGCATTATATGACCAGGCGACAAAACTTTTGTCTTGCCAAAATCGGACCATTCTGTGTTATTAAATGATCAATATTTCAGCATTGATGCCAATTTATTTTCTTATCCTAAACCGCATTTCGGAGGGTTTCAGCTTTCAGAAGAGTAATTTATAAAACCAATGGATGAATTTAACGTCAGGTTATAAGCTTCATAACTTTTGTCAGGGACTGTAAACACAGGCACTCGGCACAATCTTGTCATGGCCGAGCAGCTTAATGCACCATGCCATCTACTTGTTTTGCACCTATCTTGACTCTACTCTTTCCTGATTGACAGCTCTGGCATAACAGGAGACAGAGGAGGGTGGAAATAGATGGAAATCAAGTAGGTGGGATGCTTATACTGTGCCTGCACCTTAAACCGTGCTGCCGGGAGGAAAATAACTTTAACCCTCCTGCAGAGATCTGGCTTCAGTCACAGGGGTGGAGCCAGCACAGGTTCAGTCACTGTGTATGGAGAGTGGCAGCTGTAACCACAGCCCTCGCACTGACTGACAGCTGGTTCTAATGCAGAACAGCTGTCAGTCAGTGTGGGAGGATGTGGTTACAGCTGCCACTCTCCATACACAGTGACTGAACCTGTGCTGGCTCCACCCCTGTGACTGAAGCCAGATCTCTGTAGGAGGGTTAAAGTTCTTTTCCTCATGGTAGCGGGATTTAATGTGCAGGTTCAGAATGTAAATAACCTGCATATTAGCCCTGCAGGTTTACAGCATTTTTCCACATGACAGGATCACTTTAAAAAGTAATGTAAGAAGAATGCCTTTATATCAGCAGTCCTGATTCACCTCACAGACTGGGCTGATATCGGGCTTTGTTCCGCTCATTGATGCCGAAACTTCGTTGATGCACTAAATATATATCTGTTTATATGTAGACGCAGTGACACAGATGGATGTTGGAGGAGGCGCAGCTTGTGACCTCAGCGTCTGACCTTCAATCTTGTCGCTTTTGAAAGGATAAAATTAGAACACTTGAAAGTTGTGGAAAATAACGTCGGACATCCTGTGTGGTTTCCCATGTGCCGGGAAAATATATAGAATCTAAAGCAAGTCCAATGACTTTTAGGAACCTCAAACTATTATTTGGGGACACTATACAGGACACTTACTTAAAGCACAACTACAGTTATTTTGCTTTTTTTTATTGCACTGTTGTTGTGGTGCTTTAAATGAAAGTCCCCTGCCCCCCCCCCCCCCGGTCTTATACTCACCTCCAGCCAACAGCTCCAGTGTTTCATGGAAAGTGCCGGATGTCACAACTCAATACATATCTATGAGTACCTCATTCTGGCATTAATAGACTTGCATTCAAAACTTTTATTACAGTGGTTGGTACTAGTGCTCCCGCCGGTCATTCCCTATTGAGGTCTAACATCAGGGCCAGCAAGGGACTAGGTATCCTGCCAGGCGACAGGTTGAAAGAACCCGTATAGGGATGGTAGGGAGGCCCAGCCGCAAATAAGTGCAGGAGGTCACCTCTCCTCCGTTCCCTATGAGCAGGGCCCTGTGCAGTATTTGTCTACCTATCTGTTGTTTTGTGTAGTGCTTTGGACATCGTTGTTCCGTGCGCCACTGTTATGCACAGTAGCTGGTCATCCCACTTAGTCCTGCATGACATAATCACCAACCCTTTATCTTTAATTTTCTTGGATCCATTATGGATAGTGCGGCAGTGTTTGCTTAGTTAAAGGAGGTGACGGATCTGCTTTAACAGGTGGAGCAGCACCAGCGATATATTGCGGGTCTGCTGTCTCTGCCCTGACTCAGACCCAGCCGGAACCCAAGATTCCCCTCCCTGATAGGTTTTAAGGGGAGTGATAAGTTTTGGGCGTACCAGGAGGCCTGCAAGTTATACTTCAGGCTCTGCCCACATTCTTCGGGGAGTGAACAACAGAGAGCTGGGATTGTTATTTTCCTGTTTCGGGGAGATCCCCAGCCCTTGGCTTTCTCTCTACTCATCGACTCTCCACCTATGTGGTCAGTAGATGAGTTTTTGACTGGCAGAGTCAAATCTTGGTAGACTCTGGCAGGGAACGCGGCTGGATGAGGAGTAATATTTGGAGTTCCAGAGCTGGGCCATGGACACCCAATGGTATGATCCTGCTCTTACAAGTCAGTTCTGTCATGGATAGGCTTCAGGACTCCATGGCTCAGTACTCTACTGCAAAGTTGCTGGAGGCCGCTAAGTCCCTTGCCATCAGAATAGATCAACGCCTCAGGGAAAGATCCACATGGACCCAGCCCGCTGTTCTCCGTATGGAGGAGGTCCCACAGGTGCAAGTGGATGAACCTATGCAGATAGAGGGGGGGTCCCCTTGTGTTAAGTCGCCTGTAGTTCACTGTGGGACAGGGGCGTGCATTTACTGTGAGCTTAAGGGTCACCTCGTTAGCATTTGTCCACCAATACCCATACAAATGTCTCAAAAGCCATCTCCCCCAGATTGTGTGGAGAGTGGCGACCTGGGCATGTATGTTTTCTCTGTTTTTCCCTCTTTTTCAGCTGCTATCCCTCTGGGACAAAGATGGGATGCCATTCTCACTCTTCAGGATAAGCCAGGGATCGGTGAGAGGAGTTGTACATACTGGGTACCCGGTTCCTGAATGCCCAGTTCCTAAGTTGTCAGAGGTGTACATTCCCAACACACTATCTGAATAGTCACCCTCCCAAGGTCGTTTTGAGGAAGGCGACCTAGGCGTATACATTTCCTCTGTACTTCCCTCTCCTCTGGTTAGTGTGCATAAGGTGCAACCGGAAAGAAGACGCCGATTTCTCCCTCTGCCCAGGTTCTTTCTAGACCTATTTGTTACCCCAAGCAAAGTGGTGGAGGGGTGTGGTTGCCCCTATGGACATTTCCCATTCTGAAGGTGGGAGTTGCAGGTTTCAGGGTGACAACTTCGTTGTCAGTCCTTCAAGGGGATATTCACGTTCCAAAAGACACCTACTTCATAATAAACATGCAGGTTCGGACCTGAGTGTGAATAACTGTGTATGGGTGTCCACTATAGCCATCAAGTTGAAGTGTGCTTCAGGGGCTCTGGGTTCTGAGTTTGTTGGTCCATATCGGGTGACAGACATTGTTAACCCTTTGGCCAGCTGGAGCTACCCCCAGTACTTGGTGCCCATATTTTGTTTCACAGGTCATGGCTCTGGAGATGTGTTATGTCTCCACAGCCACAGACATTTATTACATATTTACCTAGCCGTGCAGGTGATATCCTTGAGGGATAGGGGATTATGAAACGGAATGCTGGTAGGTTGTGGCATTCTTTCCGTAGGTGTAATCCTGAAAAATCCACTCTTGAGGATCCGAAGGCCCCTCGCTAAAGGGGAGATGCTGTCACGATGGTCTCTCTTACCTGCGAGACTTGTGACTGGTTTGGGACCTCTGTCTCATGTCTGTATTGGAACGTTATATTAAGCATGTTTCTTTCCTTTGGCAGTTGTGGAGTTAATGTCAGTTTCTGTTTGCTAGCAAGCTAGCTATTTCTTGTCCAGGTGTGGCTACTCTGTGATTACTCCCAACCCCTTTACATGGTCACATGTTTCCTTTGCTGGTGATTAAACCAATTCCTAGCCAAGCTTCCTGAGGAGAAGGAATTTGTCTGGAGAGCTGACTACTGCTAAGCCATCTGCTGTCAAGGAGTGTGCAAGCAGGTGTGAAGTTGCCTTGTTGTTCCCTGTCTGTCTCCCCTTCCCTCTTGTTGTTATTATTGCAGTGGTTGGGACTAGTGCCCTCTGAGCCAGCAAGGGACTAGGTATCCTGCTCGTCGATGGGTTGAAAGAACCCGTATAGGGATGGTAGGGAGATCAGGGCACAGCTTGTTGGTGAGTAGGTGAGTGCAGTAGGTCACCTCTCCTCTGTTCCCTATGAGCAGGGCCCTCTGCTGTATTTGTCCCCCGTGTCTTACCATCTGTTGTTTTGTGTAGTGCGCCGGACATCATTGGTCCATGCACCACGGTCATGCTCGGTGGCCGGTTACCCCTTAGTTCTGTGTGACACTTGGTGACAGATTCCTTTAATTGACTGAACTGATGTGATAGTTGAGGGTCAAGTGTTCATGTTCCCACATTGTATACTTGTATACTCTCAACCTATCCATCTGCGTCAATGACTGCACCCTCTCCCCAGTCTCCAAAGCCAAGTGCCTCGGGGTAATCCTTGACTCCTCCCTATCCTTTAAGCCCCACATCGAGGCCATCACCACATCCCTCTGGCTCCAGCTTAGAAACATCTCACATCCCTGCTTGGTGGTGGGTTGCCCTCGGATCATCTTCCAATTTGAGTGGATTGCCTGTCGTGGCGGGCCTGGGGTGGGATGCCCTACCCTGGATTCCCCCTCCCCCCCTCCTACTCCCATCCTTCCCTCACTTTCCTCACTCTCCCAAGTCGATTGGTCTCCACCTTCCCCCCTCGCCTTTTCTTTCTACTCCTCCCTTGGCACAAGGCCATTGTTGCTGGACAGCTAAGGACCTATTTTTCAATTTCTTATTTCTCTATATTATGATGGTGCTGTACTGTTCTTATGAGCCCGACATACTTGTATCACTACATGGAACTGGTGATATTTGAGGGCTTGCTCTGATTTTTCTGTTTATACTGATATATTCTCAAAAGAAAGAATTATAAAAAAAAGAAACATCTCACGGATCCGCTCCTTCCTTACCCATGACACCGCTAAAACACTTATTCATGCTCTTATCATCTCCCGCCTTGACTACTGCAACCTCCTTCTCATTGGCCTCCCGGCCAACTCCCTTACACTTCTCCAATCTATCCTCAACTCCGCTACCCGACTGTCCTCCCGCTACTCCCCTGTCCCCCCCCCTGTCAAGCCCTTTACTGGCTCCCTGCCTTCAAGAGATCCCAGTTCAAAACACTAACCATGGCAAACAAAAGCCATACACAACCTGTCCTCACCATACATCTCCGCCCTGCTCCCCCCTCATCTCCTCTTCACACAACCGCGTTCAGGACTTCTCCCGGGCATCTCTGGAACTCCCTGCCCCGACACGTCAGACACTCTCTGACCCTGAGAAGCTTCAAGTGTCCCCTGAAGACTCACCTACTCCGTCAAGCCTACATCCTGCCATGAGACCCAGGCGACTGCCCCATAATTGACACTCCCCCAGCCTACTGTATCCCCACCCACCCCTCGTAGACTGTGAGCCCTCGTGGACAGGGTCCCCTTCCCTCCTGTACCTGTATGTCCTGATTGTCTAGAGTTGTTGTACTTGTGCTTGTCTCCCTTATCCTCATGTAAAGCGCCATGGAACCTAATGGCACTACATAAATTCATAATAATAATACTTGGTGAGTTTTTTACCTCAGTATTTGTAGCCAAAACCAGGAGTAGGTGATAAATTCAGAAGTGGTGACGTGTTTCTATTATACTTTTCCTCTCATCGTTCTCATGCACCCCCAGGCTATGGGGTACTCGGGAATTGGGCTGATCCTGTCTCTCTGGGGTATCACGGTATTCATGACCTGGTCCCGTGGCCTGGGATCAGTCCAAAAGGGGTTATATACAAGGGATTTTGCCGTGACGCCACCTGGGGTATGTGGTTAATAGAACCACCTCTTCTGTATTCTTGCTGGGGACGGTGACTTGGGGCAGCGTGGATGGTAAGCCCTCCTCGAGTAGGGCTGAAGGTCCCCAAGGCAGGTGTAGAAAGTCTATTAACAGGGTGCAGGGTAACGGGCGCAAGTAACAGGCAGACTCACGGTTTTGTAGTTTTTTCAGTCCTTTACTGGAGCAGATGTTAAATGCTGTCCACAGAGTCTTGTGAGCAACTTGGGGTTATTCTCACCTGACCAGGTCTTGTTGGCTCACGTGCTGGGCTTGTGATGTGGCTCCTTTCCTCAGACCCTAGCCTTAGGCCTGGAACAAGTTAACAATCCTGGGCTGAGCTAAGCAGCTTCCAGTCCACCAGGATGTCTTCACAGTGCTGCTCCGCACTGCACTGACTTGCTCCTCCCCGGACCAGAATATAAGGGAAGCTCACCCTGAACCTGGGCTTGGTCTCCCCCTTCTGACTTGGAGGTGTTGGTGTTGTGTGTGTGTTGCCTGTTGAGAATACCCTTTGTTGCTCTCTGGTGACACCACTACCCAGGGGCAGTGATGACACTGTGGCACATCGACCCTGGGTGTGCCACAGTTCCATTCCTGTAAACGTGAGATAAATGCGCATAGGGTCTTATCCTTTTAACAAAGGGTTATAGCGGTGTATATTAGGAACTGCTCACCTGGCTCGGTTGTGTCACCCACAACCGGTATAATCGCCTGTAAGATGGCTTGTAGGGTCGCACCTTCATGATAATCGTGGAAACAGGAATGCTGTAATGGGACAAAATCCCGGATTGCCCGCGCTGCCACCAGGAATCACCAGGAAACAAAGAGTTAACTGGGCAGATGTTTCTTTATTCTAGGTTTCAGAGCCTCTTGTTCCCTGAGGAAGGAGCTCGGATAGAGGCTCTGAAACACGTAGGATAGAATAAAGAAACATCTGCCCAGTTAACATTGTTTCCTGGGGATTCCTGGTGGCAGCGCGGGCAATCCGGCATTTTGTCCCATTACAACAGTTCCATTCCTGGTTTTGTCTTACAAATACTGAGGTAAAAAACTCACCAAATACTTAATGTGCGCACGTGGCCTAAAAGTATATATTTTTTTTTGCACAGAGAACTTAAATATCAAGAATCAAGACCATGTGCACATGCTATATGTTTGGTGAGTTTTTTCCCTCAGTATTTGTAGCCTAAACCAGGAATGGGTGATAAATACAGAAGTGGTGATGTGTTTCTATTATACTTTTCCTCTGATTGTTACACCCCAGGTTCCACTTACAAATACTGAGGTAAAAAACTACCGAATACTCAATGTGTGCATGTAGCCTTAAAAGTTTCTGTAACAACCTTAGGCCTCAGTGTGCAGCCTCTTCTCTATTTGACCTCTTCCTCGAAGTGTCAGCCATGTGTATGACCAGTGTCCAGGAGACCATCCTTCTCCCATAGGTGGAACCTCCAGTTGTCAGATCTGTGGGTATGTCATACGTGTCTGAAGGGGGTAAGCTGTCTTTTCACTGTATTTATCAGCAGGAAATAAGTTGACTGCTGTTCATTTCTTGTTTATTTTGGCTTGATTTCAATGTGGCTGGGAAGAACATTTCCCACGCAATTAACAATGGAGTGACCACAGATCGCAAAGATTTCTATAATAACATGTATCCAAACAGAAGCACTTCACACGACGAGCAATAACTACCAAGTGGGACTCGAGTTGATGTAGGAGCCCAGCAACATATAAGAAATCTGAGCTACCTTACAGGTTTAGGCCACATTGAGACGAGAGTGAAGCCGTGAGTGGACGCAAACAGAAGAGGACCCCCGTGCAGGAACAATATATAGGCCCTGGGTAGTCCAATAGCTCACCTTGGTGGTGTTAGTGGTCCCCTTACCTCTTGCACAAGTTGCACCAATGGTTGGGGCTACATGGCTGCTTTACCCACAATGTACGTCGCATCGGCAAGATTTCACTATTCTATATTGCACTGTAATAAAAGTGAAAGTGATCACTTTGGGGCTAGAAAGTTGTTTTGTTGGTAAGTCACAAGTCCAGCATTGGGTTTCTTGTGATTTGTGCGTCACCATCATTGCGACTTGTCTGTGGCACCAAAGTCGCCATTTTTACGGCACAATGTAACTTTATCATAGTGTAATTTTGGCCATGTGATGTGTGCAGCCACAGACTTAAAGAGAATCTGTTAGTAGATCAACCCTATTAAGCTGTGTATACGATACGAGCATTTGGGTCATAGGAAGCTAGATCAAATGATACCTTCATTTCTATGAGCTGATGTTTTTTTCTTGATTAAATACACATTTTTATTAATATCTAAATGTGCTGTTAGCTGCCTTCACACTTGTGTTTGTGTCTGCATGCACATGGCATGCAGACGCAAACGCAGGCAAAAGCAGCCCATAATAATGTGAACGCAGCGGAGAATCTCCGCATGCGTTCACATTACTATCCTGCCCCGGCAGCCAATCAGCTGTCTCTGGGGGCGGCCGGGACGAGGAGATCAGCGGCAGAGATCTCCTCCTCCCAGCACAGCTGATGTCCCGCCGGTGTCAGCGGGGAGATACAGCTGATCTGACAGCTGTTTAAATCTCCCGCACTGACACTGAATAGGGTGATATCAGTGCAGGAGATATGAAACAGCTGATAGCTGTTTCAAGTCTCCTGCGCCGACATCACCTATTTGGTGTCAGCGCGGGAGATTTAAACAGCTGTCAGATCAGCTGTATCTCTCCGCTGACACCGGCGGGAGATCAGCTGTGGCTCTGCATGATCTCCTGGTGGCCGCCGGGAGAGATTTCAATGAGATCCGCAGCGCTCTCCTGCGCTGTCATGCAGAGGATACTGCGGATCCATTGAGATCCATGCATTGTTTGTGCGCTTGCGGGCACTTGCAGATAAAACAAGCGCCCGCAACCGCACAAAAAATGCAACAATCTGCGTTCGGAGGGCGCACAAATTGTGCACATCCGAACGCAAACGCAACCAAACGCAGCCAAACGCAGGCACATGCATTCCCATGTTAAACATAGGAACGCAGTGCGCAAGCGTTTGGCTGCGTTCGGTACGCAGCGTTCACAAACGCTAGTGTGAAGGCAGCCTTAGATCTATGGGCCAGACACAGATAATCCTGAGAATCTGCCTCCAGAGATTATTATAAAAAAAGGGTATGTTACCAGTGTGAGACATGTAAATCAGGAGAGCAGACTGTAAGTCATTACAAGTCTCACACTGGTAATGCCCCCTTTCATGTAAAATGAGTTCTGGAGGCAGACACTCCTGGAGATCTATGTCTGGCCCATAGATCTTAACAGCTCATTTACATATTAAGTAAAATGTCAATTTCTAATGGAATAAAACATCAGATCTCAGATATCAAAGTATCATTTTATTCAGCTTTCTATGGCCTAGATGCCCATATAAACAGCTTAAGATAATTGATTCTACTGACAGAATCCTTTTAAAGGGAAGTAATTATCAGAAATAGATCAATTGATTAAATCAGGTTGTTGTGGTAAATATATTTTTCTTTTTTAATATTACTATTTTTTTACATATCAGTCTGTAGTAAAAATAAAAAATAGAAATCTTACAATTTTCACATTGGTCACTTGGGGCTTTTTTAGGACCTAACTTCCTTTTATTTTAACACGTACATTAGCCATGATGGTTTGAGCTACCTTGCCTTATCTATTGAAGTGTCTAATGAACCTGTACAAAGATCATTGTGAAAGGGGAAGTATCCAGGTCAGTGATATCACCTAATATGATTGTCAACTGTGTATAGAGTTGTTACCTGTCAATAAAACTGTTGCGATTTCACCACTCACGGTGAGTGAAAGCTCAGCCATCCTATAGGGGTGTGCTGAGCTGTCAGTATTGTTAGTGACAGTGTGCTGCCCCAGTAGTCGGTACACCACGTAGGGGTACTGCACACAGACAAGCGTGTGTAGTATCACTGTGACTAGGGAATTGGGATGTTGCATGAGGGACCCTCACAACACTCATTCACACTCACCCTAGGGGACCGAGGGTGGACCCGCTGCAGGGAGGACCCAGTCCCATGAGAGGAGTAACAGGGTAAAAAAGTGTGTGGGTGGGAGGAGAGTGAGAACAGTTCAGTTGGAATTCGAGAGGAGTGAGTGGAGAGCTCCATTGGGATTAAGGAGTGCAGGATGGCAGAGAAGCTGTCATGACAGAGGGAGATCCTAGGGGCAGCAGGAAGTGCGGTGCGCCTGAATCTGGACCCGGTACATCTGCCGACTGGAGGGATCTGTCTCGGAACAGCGGACCGGCTCTGAGCACGATGCGGGAGTCTATCCCAGAGCTGTCGAACCAGAGGCCCAAGCTTCTAGAGGAAGTCGTGGCCGAACGCCCGGTGCATCCTTAAAAAGGCAGGGTCAGGGGGACCCGGAGAAGAGTCCTCCACAGAGGACCCGTGGGAGCCAGCTCAAGGCTCTGCGTGCGGGAGCGCTTCAAGGAAGTCAGGAGAGAGCGCAGTGAGAGACTGGAAAGGAACGGCAGGCACACCACCGAGGGTCCTAAGTGAGTCATCCCAGTTCCCTGGTGAATCTGTAAGCTGCCTGAAGTACTGCCAGTAAACCGTCCAGAGTTAGACTGTGTGTCGTACTTTATTTGCCTGCACCTGATGAGCTGCACACTTGGTGCAGTGAAAAAGACAAGTGACTGTGCTGTGTGGTAAGCTGCCTCCCTGTGTAAAGACTGTACATAAACTATAACATTTACAACTGACCCTGCTACACCTACGGGAGCGTAACCATCTTGCTACTCCACCATTACCCCGGAGGACTGTCCCTCAACGCCGGTAACATTACCGGAACGGTAGGTGGTGTCACAAAACTTTTACTTTATTTTTATTGACTATTTTCCCCTTTTTAATCGACCACCAGGGACACGGGCCCGGGCACAGGCCCCAGTGACATCCCCTGTGAACTAAACGCCCAATGCCGAGTATCCCATACCCTGGGGTGGGTCAACAGCTCAGCCACCCGGTCAGAGTCAGGGCTGTGCTGGACTGTCAGTATTGTGGGTGATAGCTCAGCTGCCCAATCTGGCCAGGTCTGCAGGGTTTCTTCTGGCTGTCACCTGTTCAGGATGATCTCACTATTTAGCTGGGTGGCAATGGTCAGATCATTGTCAGTCATAGCTTTCATTCTTCAGAGTGTGTTCCTCCCATTTTCATGTTCTGATCCTTGGCTGCCTGACCTTGGGCCTTGCTTTTTGACTTCTCTTTTGTCTAGCTCCTTTGTCTCTATATGTACAGTTTGTATCTGATCACGGACTGCGACCTCTTTAAGCGTGGTTTACATGTAGCGATCTCGCTGTGTTTGACACTTAGCAGCGATCAGCCCCCTGCTGGGAGATCGCTGATCTTTACTAAATGGCTTGGAACGTTTTTTGATCCGCGATCTCTCGCTGGCCAGGCTGCATTGCTGTGTGTGGCAGGCAGACTTACCAATGATCCCCATTCTGCGCCCGAGACCCCGAATGATCCCAACAACCGTTGGGTGTTGGTACATCGCTGGGTGATCGCTGGTGAGATCTGCCTGTCTGACATCTCACCAGCGACCACGTAGCGGCGCACCAGCGATCCCGGTCAAGCAGGATCGTTGTCAGGATCGCTGATGAGTCACTACTTGTAAACCCCCCTTTACTCTTTTGCCTTACCTTTTTGCCTTTGACGTGATCTCCTGATATTTGACCCCCAGACTTCTTGACTCCTCTATCTCATGGCTTGCTGTGAGACGTGACAAAAGCCAGCGTTACAGTAAACTTGTCTTTGATGATAAGGAAACTGCAAAACTCCTGTAAACTCTTCCTGAAAGGACAGGAACTATAAGGCTAAAAAAGCCCCAGTGGCCAGTGTTAATATTGCAAGATTACTAATTTTATAATATTTTCTTTTAATATGCAGGTGAATCTCAATTGTACAATGGAAGAGACTAGTGCATACTTGGATTTTTTTTCACACTTACTGTTGGTACGTGTGAAAAATTGCTCATGTGAACTGGATAGTAACAGGTGGTCTATGCTTTATTTGAATCTATTAGGTCATGATCCGAGGTCAGAGTAGTGGTTGCTGAGAGGTATAGCAAACCAGAGATCACGTCTGTTGTCATCAGCAGTTGCGACGCCTGTCAGGGCCATGCAGTACTTGGTAACCGGGCCGGTGGTTGCTTGGGAGGGCACGGTGGTGGTGACCCGGCTCCATGGCCCTGGGCGTGCAGAAACGGGTGTGTATTTACAGGGGATAAGTTTGTGATGCCACCTGTGGTTATTCTGATCAGGGTGACCAGCGCTGCTATGGGACCTCTGGGCCAGTGAAATGGCAGCCTAGATGGTATCATTCCCCACAGGTAGAGTGGGGGCCCAGGGTTAATGGTAAAAGTCTATTGAGATGGTAGTGGTGTCTGTGTAGTGGTGCAAGAGGGCACAGGGAATAACTGGAGGAGACCAGGATTGCAATTCTTTACCTTTACTTGGTGATCACTTAAGTCCATCAGCCGGGTGCTGTATTCATCCATGGCGCAGCCTGACCAGCTCTCAGATGATATGGGGCCACCTCACCAAGACACCTTTCATGAGCCTTTCCTGGCTGTCTCCTCATGCTGGCTACTCTCCTCTCTTGCCCGGCGTCTTCATGCGACAAGGTCCCAATCTAGTGACTGAGCGCCTTATCGGGTGACTTCAGGATGTCCTGTGGCCCTACATGGCCACCGTTTCGCGAAATATCCATGATTGTGGCTGCTGCCCTTGCAAGCCAGCAGCCTCTGTTTTTTCTAGCTAAGGCTTGCAGTCCTTTTACTAGATCGGGGCCGGTCCCCTCTGTGACCTGTCCCTCTGCTCAACTCAGTTTGGGTCAGATTCGAGGCACATGGGTGGTTCCCCCACTCCCGTGTCCCCTAGGACTCCTCTTTCCTTCAGGCCTCATGCCTGCTCGACGTCTTAACTCCCACCCTCCTGAATTTCTTTTTAACCTTTTTCCCTACCCCTCTACTTACTCCCTCCTCCAGCAGGCAGATTGGGCCCTCCCTCAATAGGGTCCGCCCAGATTCCCAAGCCTGGAGTTGGATGGTGTTGGGTGTAAGTGAATGTGTCTTGGCTCAGCAACCCATGACACCACACCTGTGGAATAGGTGCAATGTTTACTATGGTCACCAGTCCGCATGGGCACCACACAGTGACATCACATTGAGAGTGCTGCAGACAATGGAGCTCAGCAACTAGTGGGCTGTCTACTCGGGAAGAGCTATTAAGCTTAGTTATTGGCTGCAGTGCTGTTGATGTGATGTCCGCTCTGCAGTCAATACTAGATAATGGGAGCAATGCTGGAGAATCAGTGCTGGACCTGGGGAGGTTGAGTACATGACAGTTTGTATTTTTACTGCTAAAGGAGCACATAGGTAAAACTTTTCTGAAAGGGGGCAAACCATTTAGGAATAGGAGTTCAATTATTGGCTGCAGTACTGTCGATGTGACATCAGCGTTGCAGACAATAACAGACCCCAGAAGCGGCATTGTAGACTCAGCGTTGGACCTGGGGAGGGTGAATAAAGGATATGTTGTTTTTTTTATACCAGAGGAGTATATGAGAAAACCTTTCCGAAAAAAGGGCAACCCCCTTTAGGGTACCTTTTACACGCTGCAATTTTTGGTGGCAATAGGAGGCGATCTAACGTGCGCGTGCATGTTTTTCATGGGCGCCTCAGATCACCGATGGCGCTTTTACATGCCGCAATTTTGTCCTCAACCTAAGGCGTCTTGTCGCCCCGGAAGTCGCCACACCAACAGCGGGAAACATCCTGTAGACTCCCGTCACCGCTTCACACGCCGCAATCCCCAAAGGAATGTGGTCGCACATGTTCAGCGCGGCGAGAACATAGGCGTGCCAAATTGTTTTACACCGCGCCCCAAACATGCTCATTGGACAACGCAATAGCGTCATGATTGGCCAGCCTGCGCTGGAAGGCTGGCTAATACCTTACGCCATTGTCTCGGAGTTTGGGATGAACACGCTTGTGTCGTTGAAAGTGGCTGCTGCGACACACTTTCGAGCTCAAGCGTCACACAGGAGCGGTTTTGTGCAGGACAGTGGCTTATACTACACAATGGCTTGCTATGTGTGCATCTGTAGCTGATGGTGGGAACATACAAACAATACTCTGGCCATATGTGCCTACATTGGTCCGTGCCATAGCACAGCTGCCATGGCTAAACTGAACTATGTTTGTGTACACATGTTTGTGAGTGTGTACTGGACTGTACACCATTGCTTGCTCAATGTGTGTGGACATGTGCCCCTGTGGGCCCAACACATCATAATGGATATGTACACACAGTTGTGCCATACAGTGAGGGCCAAAGGACTGGACCTTTGTATTGCATATTACCACACAATGTTTCACGGACCCATCACTAGCTTTGGATATACCTCTGTGCACAGCATAAAGCTATGTGCAACTGCCCTGTATCCCAAAGTAATGACACACACAGGTTGTTTCTTGGTTCAATTTGGTTTTTAGTTGCTATTTTTGTGCACAAAAAAATAAGAACAACACACACAAAATAAAATAAAACACAAGTGTTCACATCACACAAACAAATGCAACATGATGAGAAATAATGGAAAACAAAAACATTTCAAAGTAAAAAAACCAAAAACAATAACTAACTAAATCATGTTTACACACAAAAAGACAACCCCAATCCTCATGGTGCAGCCACCCTGGTGACTCCACCCTCCTCATCATGTTGCTGCCTCACAACACCAGCCACCCTACACCTGCTGGTGCTGCCAGGCCACTGCCCCAGGGCCATTAAAGTAGGAGCAGTATGCGTCTCTGCTGTTCCTGGCATCCTGCAGAGTCTGACCCTGGCTCAGCAGCTGGAGTGGCGCCACACCATGGTAGCATGCCAATCCCCGGGACAGACCTCCCCTGTTGTGGGGTTTACTGAATCCACATAACTTGCTGGCGTGTATGATGACCGATCCCTACGACGCAGGAAGTTATGCAGCACACAGCAGGCCAGCCCTACCACATCAATAGATTCCAGTTTCATATGCAGACGTGTATGAAAAACCCGGAATGTATTGGCCATGATCCCGAACGCATTTTCAACCACAAGGCGGGCCTGGGATAGCCGGTAATTGAAATGCGCTGCTCAGAAGTAAGGGTCCTCTGGGGATATGGGTGTAGTAGGTGTGCCTGAAGTGGGAAGGCTTCATCCCCCACAAACGCAAAGTTGAGATGATGGGTTGTCTCATCATTTGAGGGCTAGTTCAGCCCACCTGTCCTTAGGTCTTGGGCCAAGGAGCAGTGTGCAAACACACCCCCATCTGAGATACGCCCGTTCATTCCAACGTCCACGTAGAGGAACTCATAGTTAGCGTCCACCAGGGCAATGAGGACAACACTAAAATATCCTTTGTAATTGTAATACAAGGACCCCGAGTGTGGGGGTTTAGTGATCCTCACGTGCTTACCATCCAATGCGCCTCCACAGTTGGGAAATTGTCAGTGGTCCTCAAACCCTCTGGCAACATCCATCCATTGAGCGGGGGTTGTTGGAAACTGCATATAGGATGGCAGCAGACTACTCCAGATGGCCTTAAACGCCTCGGGGATCAGGCGGCTCAGCAGGGACAGTGATACAAGTGAAGTGTATTGCAGGTCGGTCCTTGAACGACCTGTTGCCAGGAACCACAAAGTTACAGCCAAACGCTCCTCAGATGGCACAGCTCGACGCATCACAGTGTCCTGTCGGGCTATCAATGGCCTTATACGTTCCAACAGGAATGTGAAAGAGTCCTCCGACATAAGGAGGTAGTTCCTGAAATCATGCGGACTACGATCCTCCAGCTCACGCACCAGCTGCATGTGGCTCCGGGTGTCCCGGTGGCGAAGCCAATCCCGAGCCCACACACGCCGTGGTCTGCGAGCCCGCAACCTCTCCTATCTATCCTCCAGCCACAATTGCTATTCCAACAAGGCAAGAGCCACAATAGCATCTCCCATCAGGGTCGAACATGATCTCACGTACCAAGCCCTGCAAAAGTGAGAAAAAGAAACATCACTACAAGAATGCTTCATCACACATCATCTACACACACTACCTCTTTCCATATCCATCTCCTGGCCGCTTTACCACAGCATACCCAAGTCCAGCCCACACACATACATATAGAGCACCATTCCAGGCCCAAACACAACATTGCAGTGTCTGACAACCAAACCAGGTCACTGTACACCCCTGGCCCTCCTGTACAATACATCTCCCTTGTCAAATGCAACACATCATGAGCATAAGGCCATATACGTGGCCATAATGTTGACGTCTGACCACAAGGCATGGCCAAACACATAGGTCACATTAATTAAATCATGGTTGTTTCCAACTCTATACAATTACATTATACACGTACCCCAGCCTTTGTGTCTTATGCTCAAAATATCACGCCACGCAGCAGACTATTGAATACTCATCATGTCCAAGAGACAACCCTGATGTGTTGTGAATGCAGGATCTTCAGAGGCAGACATTCGCAGAAGCCACACGCCCCACTCCACATCTGAGTTTGGCCTTAAACGTCCCATTGTGTGTGGTAAACGACAGTACAATGTGGCCACAATTCAGATGATCCTCGCAACTAAGGACACACGCATTCTTCAAACATGATCCTGTATGGCAAAGGCAAAATGGCTTGTCAGTGAGGATAGGGTTTTGCTTGACAAAAGACTCATGCATCCATTTTCCAGTACACAATAGAAAATATTACGAAAAACTTCACGAGTAACTACGTACCCCACCACTTGGGCGTTAGCTACACTACACAACAACGATCCGTAATGTTAAGGTGCTCTAAACGCAACACAGCCATATCACAGTTCATGTTTGCACATCAGTACTTACTTAATGACTCTGGGAAGCAAGCGTGGTCTACCTTGGTCGTGAGTGCTTTTTATATGGTAACCAACCAATCAGACAGCAGCGGCGTCTTGTAATGGACATAGCCGCCGGTGCGACCAATGATTATGCGCCATTGCGCTTTCTTGATTAGTCAGGTTGTGTTTAAATATGCACATGCAGGGGCGCAACCCCTGCACCGACTTGAATGTGCATTGTGCTAGTAGCGTCTCATCACAAGATCTCTGTTGGACAGACAGTAAGTAACGGGACATGCTATAGTGCACTCCTATACATTAGTTTCTGTGTGCTGCAGACCCATATGTTGGCCGATGTTTGGGCGCCTTATGTACAGCTTCCTGTAGCGTCCTGTAGAAGTGTATTTAGCGACGTGTATGCATCGTAACTACACTCCGTGTCCTGTAGCACACATAATGTTCTGGGAGATCCTTGCCAGGACAATGTGTACTACAGCACTATGTTTATCCAAAAATATGTGTTTATCTCATGAGTGTGTGTTTTAATGTAGTTTGTAAGGCCATGTGTGGCATTTGTAATGACAGACCTTGCCATATTTCCCTGCAGTGGAACAAAATACATATAGCAACAGGCATGTCCTGCATGCCCCATGTATGGAGACATGTTAAGTCCAATAATGATTCTGCATAGCCAAGCTGACTACCAGAACACATGTAATTAGTATTGCTGGACATGGGGTGGCCACACAGAGTAGGGTGTCACCTGTGATGGCCATGTATTTGTTTGCATGACACAATTATATGTTTGTTTTTCAGATGGCTGTGTATCACGATTTTGGGACACAGCTCCTCACCATGTACCAGGAACACGAATGTCTGTGGCGGGTGTCGCTGCCTGAATATCATGACCAGGCAGCGAGGGCTGCGACCTACAGGCCGCTGGTGGAGCTGGCTCACCGGCTCCAACCCACGAAGAACTGGACAGCGGCCCTGGTTGCGGATAAGATAAAATGCCTACGCACCGTGTTCACCAAGACCCACAAAAAGTGGCTTGAGGCCCGGTCCGGGGCTGGAGCTGAGGAGGTCTGTAGGCCACGTCTGTGGTACTATGACCTCCTCACCTTCACCCTGGGCCATGAAGGGCCTCGGGGAACATGGTGCAGCAGGCGCCGCCCGCAACCAGCTGTGGCCACAGCCCAATACCCTGCCCTGTCGCAGGAGGTTGGTACTTGTGTTTGTGATCTATCTACCCAGCTTGTTCTTTCCACTGATGTGGGGCTTGCAGCACATGTGGAAGTCACCATTGTGCTTTTCCTTCACAAATCATGTTCACTGTTCTTTTCTATCTGTTTTGTGGTGGCTGTTATCACAGATTGTGTTGTGTTATTTTTGGGCACTTCAATATCAATGTGGAGCCTCAGGTAAGTATACTGCACTGGTCTACTTCTTTGTTCTTTTGGTTTCCAAAATCTGCACCCGTGGCTTTTGGTGTTAACCTTGGTGAGATTGGATCTATGTTGTCTTGGGTGTTTGGTTGTGGCATTACCTTAAATTACATAGCAACATGTGTCTGATGTATTTTTTGTTTTTGTATATTTTTCAGGCCCCTCGAGAGCCTGGCTCCAGTGATGAGGAGCCAGCAGCTGGCGAGGCTCTCCCCTCAACATCTGCCGGAGAGCGAGTGCCTGAGCCCAGTGGTGGGTGGCCGGACCCAGGGCCCAGCTCTGGAATCCACCGAAGAAGACCACATGCCCCACCAAACATGGAGCTGGGTACCTGGGCAAAATGGGTCCTCCTCGATTGAGAGAGGACCCCCAGCTCTGGGATCGGGTACGTCGCCAGCAAGATGCTTACCCACATGGAGCCAGTGCAGCATGACATCGCCGAGAGGGCCATCTTTCATGTCCTGGAGGTGGGCGTTGATGGGTTGATACTCCACCTCCCCCCCAAAGACAGCCCAGCAGAGCTGGCCCATCACATGGCCGATGGGTGTATGAGGAGGAGGGGGAGGCACCATTGTCTGAGCCAGCAGAGGAGGAGGAAGAACATGAGCTCTACTAGCCAATGCACAAGCTTGGACTACTGAGAGACTTGTTTGATGGGCAGGTTGGCCCCATTTTTTGTTTACTACTTTTTACCAAAAAATAAAACGTTAAGTTACACACAACTCTGTCCATATCTGTGTCCCGTTCACCAGTATGTTTTTGTGTGTGTTTGGTACTGTGGATGTCATATAGGAGACATTGATGTCAATATAGGGGTGCATGGCGGTTGTAATGGTCCAGTATGATGACATGTTTGCCATGTGACACCATGTACCTCTTGAAATACTGTGGCCCAGTGTGGTTGGTCAAATGTAACCTCACAAACATTACCCTGTGTGTGTTGCAACAAGGGATGACACAGGATGTAGGTGGGCAGAATTTTATTACAGACAATCTTTTGTTTTTATTTTCAAATGTCTTTATTGAAATTTTTCAAATAATAACAGGAGGGGAAAAAAGTGGGGGGGTGGAGGATACATAAATAAAGGGAGGGAGAGAAGGAGGGGAACAAACATATTAAACAAAAACATTGGGTTTCACATTGGAATGTAACAGTTTGTAGCTCCCACAACAGACGGGAACGTACATAGAAAATAAAAGATTTTCATAAGTTAACATGCTGCATTGATGAGTAAATAAAGCAAGACAGTAAATTTAAAGCTTGGTAGAATGAAGAATTCGAAATGAAATTCAGGTACTACTGAGCATCAATCGTTCACAATTTGTACCATCATCACAAGTTAATATAATGTCTAGAGCTAGGATAACCTAAGAACATATTTAAGCATGTCTCTAGGCCTAGTTTAATAACATGGGAGAATATTTCGTGGTCCAGAGATCCCAAAGTTGTAAATATTTTGAAAAAGAATTACCTCTAATGGCGGCATTATATTCAAATATGTTGTGTTGCGTTACTCTTTCTATCAAGTGTGATAAAGTTGGTAGATCGTCACTTTTCCACCTGGAAGCTATGACAAGTTTTGCCGTCAAGAGTATATGTGAGATTATATAGCGTAACTGTTTGGGAAGGTCTTCTAAGCCTATGGATAGAAGAGCAAGCTGAGGAGTAATATTAATTTTCAACCCAGTAATTTCTGTAATGAGTTGTTTAATTCCCAGCCAGAAATTTACAAATTTTGGGCAGCTCCAAAATATATGGGATAAGGTCCCCGGGTTATTACAGGCTCTCCAACAATTTGGTGAGTTTACCGGATTAATACAATGGAGTTTTACCGGGTCCAATACCATCGAGATAACATTTTAAAATAGGATTCATGGATCGTGGCAGAAGCGGTATTTGAATACGTAATAGCTAGTGTTTTTGTCATTTTTTGCAAATCTATTTTGATCTTTAATTCTTGTTCCCATGCCACTATGAAAGAGTGATCAGAAAGTTCTGTCTCCTTATTAAGAATTTTATAAATTATGTTAGATTTCCATAGTTGGGTCTTGTTAGGAGAATTTATCAGGTCTTACACCGTTTGTGGAAGGGAAAGAGTGGGAGAGGAGTTTTCAAAGTAGTTGGCTATAGATCTCCATCTTGTTCTCTCATCCCTGGGAAGAGAGAACTTAGTTTGAAGATAATAGAAGGATGCCAAAGACTCATTTTGCATTATGTCATTTATATATAGGACACTTCTATCCAACCACTCCGATAGATTGAGTTTTGGTATTAAAATTTCTAGTACTATAAGAGGAATATTCTTCATTGGCGTCAGATTAGTTCGGTCAGGGGATTTGTTTACAAGATTTCTCTATGCCATAATAGCAGCCTTCAGGGCAGGATAGTTTGGGGGAGGTCTAGATGGTTCTATTAGATGAGCTAGAATGAAGGCTGACATTTGATTTGTCTTAACGATTGACTTCTCTATATTAGTCCAGGCTGAGACACCTGGGTCTAACAACCATCCCCGTGAAAGCTTAAGCATTGAAGCTAAATAATAATTGTAAAGATTGGGGATCCCCAACCCCGCCATCCTCTTATGCTTTTCCAAAGAGTACCTAGATACTCTTGATTTTTTCTTGTTCCAAATGTACTTCATCAGCTGGGTTTGAAATTTTTGTAACCAGATTTTAGGAATAAAAACAGGAATAGACCTAACTATATATATGAACTTGGGAAGGAGAAGCATTTTAAACGCCTCAATTCTGCCTAACCAGGAGATCTCGAGTTTGGTTAGGCGCAGATATTCATGGTGAAATGTTTTAAATAGATTTGATAGATTCTCCTGGGCTATATCAGACGAGGGCTTAGTTATGTGGATTCCCAAATAGGAGATTTTTCTTTCTTCCCAAGTATATTCAAATTCTTCTTTAAGGTAGGTCAGTAGGGTACAATCTAAATTAAAATCTATAACTTGAGACTTTGATTTATTTACTTTATAGAGAGAGAGGTAGGAAAATTCTTTGATTGATAATGTTACATGTCGCAAGGATTTGAGAGGATTAGAGATAGTAAGTAAAATATAATCTGCAAAAAGGGCTACCTTGGTTTGTTCTGTGTCATTAGGTATGCCTTTAATATTGGTATTTTTCCTAATCGAGGCCGCAAAGGGCTCAATAAAGAGAGCAAAGAGGATGGGTGAGAGGGGGCACCCCTGTCTGGTGCCATTGGAAAGGCTAAACCTTTGCGAAAGAGTGTTATTAGAGTAGATTCGGGCAGACTGGTTTGTATACATCGATGTGATAGACCTAAAAATATTCCCTTGAAGGCCGAACCTCTGCAGAGCACCAAAGAGAAAGGGCCAGTATACTCTGTCGAAAGCCTTCTCTGCATCTAGAGCTAGGAAGACAGATGGTAGTTTTGAGAGCTCAACCAGGGTGACTAAATCTATTGCTCGTCTTGTGGCATCAGCAGTAGTTCGGCCAGGGATAAAACCAGTCTGGTCATTATGGATTAGTTTAGTGATATGCAATTTTAGTCTGTCCGCAACCAAATTTTTGTATCAGAATTTAGGAGAGAGATGGGCCTATAATTCTTTGTTTCTGAGGGGTCCCCTTTGTTTTTTGGAATGATGGTGACAATAGCTTCTAACATGTCGTGTGGAAGATAGCCCTGCTGAGCAGACTGGTTAGATAATTTGGTAAGGTAGGGAAGCAATAAACTATCAAATGATGTATACAGTTCATTCTGAAAGCCGTCTGGGCCCGGCGATTTACCTAGTTTAAGTTCTTTAATCACTCCCAAGATTTCTTGGGGTGAGTATGGTAGGTTTAGATCTTGCAAATCTTTGTCGTTTAGAGTTAGCAGGTCGAGTTTAGCTAAATAATCATCAATCTCCTTGTCAGAGGGCTGGGGTGAGGAAGGGTCGTCTCTTAAATTATATAATGCTTTATAGAAGTTTGCAAAGGAGTTAACTATATCTTGCGGGTGTTTTACTACACGGCCAGAGGGGTCTTTTATCTCATTTATTCTAGACTTCAATTTATAATGTTTAACTTTGGCAGCAAATAATTTGGATGGTCTATCTGCGGAGAAGTAGTATTTAGATTTGGTTCTTTGTACCATTTTGTCGTATTCACTTGATAAGACCGATTTGAGATTCATTCTAAGCTGGAGGATCCTAGCAAAATAATCTATTGAGGGGTTGGAAATTTGTTTTTGTTCCAAAATATGTATATCATTCACCAGATTTTTCGTTTTATCTCTATTAGCTTTGGCTAGTTGTGAATTTAGTTGGATGAGCTTGCCTCTGAGTAATGCCTTAAAAGCAGACCCAAGTGAATATTGATATATCATCAACATCATTGTCTTTGAAATAATTTTGAATAGTGGATTCTATTTCTTTTTTATAGACCGGGTGGTTATAGAGGAACCTGTTATTTCTCCAAAGTCGTTGTGAGGAGGCATTGAATAGTGTCTCAATCTCAAGTATCACCGGGGAATGGTCAGACCATGACCTAGGGCCTATAGAGATGCATTTAAATTTGTGGAGAGAGAAGATATTAGTGAGGACTAAATACAATCTAGCATAAGAGTTATAAGCACCCGAGAAGTGTGTAAACTCCAGAGATGATGAGTGGATGCACCTAAAAACATCATAGAGTCCAGATTTTATTATCCAGGGATCTAAACAAAAGGAGTGTTGCCTTGATTTATTCGAGGAATCAAGGGAGGGGTTGGGGACTATATTAAAATCACCAAATATCAACAATTCACCCTTTGTAAACTGGTCAAGTTTCCGTAAAATTCTGTTAAGAAAGGTGATCTGTCCACGGTTAGGAACATAGACATTCACTAGGGTGAAAAGTTGATGATTCAGTTTACAGGATAAAATTATAAACCTCCCATTCGGGTCGTCTATTTGAGAAATTTGCTCAAATACAACAGTATTTCTTATCAAGATGGCAACGCCCCATTTTTTTCTCTGGTTGTTTGCCAGAAAAATATTTGGAAATCCTTATGCGAGAATCTAGGATGGTTACTAGAAGAAAATTTGGTTTCCTACAGAGCCACTACATCAGCTTTGTAGTCTTTAATCATCTTCCAGGTGTGATATCGCCGTTGGGGAGAGTTCAGGCCATTGACATTATTAACCAAAAATTTAAGTGGCATGACCAAGATTGTAGAAATAAGAAGAATAGCTCAGATGTAAATGAAATATTACTGTCATTAGTTTCCTTTTAAATATATTTAATAAAGAGAAAAAAGAAAAAAGCTAGGAATGCACAAAACTTAGTTAATATCAAACTGTGCAAAATTATACTAAACAAATAGACTTCTATCTGATTTCTCAGTAGAATCCCAACAAGGAGGGAATAAATTTCGTTGGAAACCTCCTATATGGAGCTGAAGTTTCGGCACATTGCATTAGCCTAATGATAGGTATGGCTCATCAGGTGAAGATCCCCAGATCTCCAAGAATCTTTTCCCAATTTTCAGTTTCCGAGATTCCATAGTTCTTCCCTTGAAAGAAGAAGAGGACTTTTGTGGGATTGAATCCCCATTTGTACTAAATTTGATTGTTACGTAGGGCGTCGGTAATTTTTATAAATTTTTTGCGTTGTGTCATAGTTTCCCTAGCAAGTCCGCAAAGACCTTAATCGAGTTATAAGGTTTTGGGATGAACCCTTTGCAGCGAAGGTATTCCATTAGCTGGTCTTTCGTATGATAAAAGTGGAATTTAACTATAACGTCTCTAGGGATTTCAAAGAGAAAAAAGAAAAAAGCTAGGAATGTACAAAACTTAGTTAACATCAAACTGTGCAAAATTATACTAAACAAATAGACTTCTATCTGATTTCTCAGTAGAATCCCAACAAGGAGGGAATAAATTTCGTTGGAAACCTCCTATATGGAGCTAAAGTTTCGGCACATTGCATTAGCCTAATGATAGGTATGGCTCATCAGGTGAAGATCCCCAGATCTCCAAGAATCTTTTCCCAATTTTCAGTTTCCGAGATTCCATAGTTCTTCCCTTGAAAGAAGAAGAGGACTTTTGTGGGATTGAATCCCCATTTGTACTAAATTTGATTGTTACGTAGGGCGTCGGTAATTTTTATCAATTTTTTGCGTTGTGTCATAGTTTCCCTAGCAAGTCCGCAAAGACCTTAATCGAGTTATAAGGTTTTGGGATGAACCCTTTGCAGCGAAGGTATTCCATTAGCTAGTCTTTCGTATGATAAAAGTGGAATTTAACTATAACGTCTCTAGGGATTTCAGATTTGGGATGTTTAGGCTTTGGGAGAGGATGTACTCTTACCAGAGTCAAATCTAGGTCAGATAGGGATGGGATGGCTGTCCTCACCAAGTTTTTAATATAGGGAGCTAGCTGATCATTTTTAACCGTTTCTGGTATGGCTCTAAACTTCAGATTCTGCCGTCTGTCACGGTCCTCCAGGTCGGTGAGTTTATTCTTAACACCCTGTAGTTCCTCTCTAAGGTGGCGGTTTTCCCTCTCCAATTTATTACTCATTTCTCCCAGGTCAAAAATCTCAGACTCATTTTTATCAGTCCTAAGAGTCACCGTGTCAATTGGCTTTTGAAGACAATCTTTTGTTTTTAAAAACATTGCCAACACAATCAAAAAGCCTTGGTCAGGTTAGGAGTAGCCATACACACTACCCACTTTCCAAATGTGGGACACTAAAAGAAAAGAGGCCAACGTGGCCTAAAAAACTAAGGTGCCAACATGACAACAGGGAAAAAAAAGAAGGGTCCAACATGGACAACAATTATTAGGGGAGTATGGTCCCATTATTGGGTGAGGGATGATGGATTAGGGGCCCTCCCAGACTGGGCTGTCTGGAGGGCGTAAATTATGGCACCCAAGCGGGCAAGGTGTTTCTGCCCTTCTTGGTGTGGCCTCTCAATGTGCTGCTGTGTCTCCTGGAGAGCCAGCAGCAGCTCCTCAATGGTTGGTACACCTGTATGGGAAAGAAGGACATTAGTGACTTTCCTGTGTATGTGTGGGTGGGTGTTTGAGGTAATTGTTAGTGAATATACGTAGGCAGCACATCACCATCCCGGGTCACATCTGTAGGAGATGAGGATGGGCTAACAGCCCAGCCTGCAGCACGGGCTCATTCTCCATCAAAAAAAGAAACAAAAAAACAGGAGTCACATACTGGTATGTGGAGCACACAACAATAAGAACATTAGAAAGCTGGTAGGCCTTAGCAGACACTTTCCACCATACACTGAAGCAGCAGGCTCAAAGTGAGGGTGTGTGGCCAACAACAAACCAGGGCTTGGGCTGGAGCTGGAGATGCTGGGGTGGGGTGGTGCTCCCAGGGCTCCAGGGCTGGCTGCAGCCAAGGCTTGTGGGCTAGATGTGGAGGGAGTGGCTGGGCCCTCCGGGGCCGGCCCTGCTGGAGTCCATGCTGGGGAGGGAGTGGCTGGACCCTGCGGGGCCGGGGCTGCAGGAGTCCCTGGAGGGGAGGGAGCGGCTGGGCCCTCTGGGGCTGCAGGAGTCCCTGGTGGGGAGGGAGTGGCTGGTCCCTCATGGACCGGGGCTGCTGGAGTCCCGGGTGGGGAGGGAGTGGCTGGGACATGAGTACAAGACCAGTGGCCACATATTTTGAACGTTATATAACCCTTGGCTTAGCATGGTAGGTATTTGTAACTTGAACATAACAGCAGCCAATAAGCATCAGGTGTTCGCACCATGGAGGCCTACACATAGCAGTGAGATTGTATTAAGTGTTCTGTATTGTGATCAATGTGTAGCAAAATCGTATGTGTCACAGGTCACACATATGTGCTGCAAGGTGCCATGTGCGTGTTGAACATCGCAATAATATGCAGGGGTCACCTTTGCGGTCAGGACACAACTATTTTTGCCACCACATGGGTCAAGGACCACTATAGCCATCACCATTTGGATGATAAATGAGTGCTTCGGACACCTTCATGTTGCAGTGTGACCAACATGCAGATGCACATTGGTGACAGCTTCACATGGTGGCTTAGGCCACATTATGTGGCATGGAACAATACCACATGATGTTTGTGTAGTTTTTGGAGTATTTAGCTTGCCATGTGTGTATTTGGCATTGCCACATTCTCACCACGCAGCCTGGCAATCCTGGCACGAAGATCCACAATGCGCCCTGGGGACTTGTGCTTCAGGTCTGCGATTTTTTTTTTTCTGGATCTGCTTGCGGGTCCTCTCCACCCCCAGTTTCTGGAGCAGGGCCCACTAGATCCTCCTCAGTATGCTGAGCTTGCGCAGCCGTGGGTGCCGGTGACGCTGTTGACACCAGTAGTCATGGCGGTCACATAGATCTATGAGAAGCATTAGCTCTGCCAGACCCCATGTGGCAGCGCGCTGTGAGGTGGCCATGATTGTTTTCCTATGTGCAGGGAAGGGGCAGGAACCTGGCAGGCAGGGAGTAACGAAAACAAACGTCATGACATCACCACGCACACTAACGGCGCAAAACAGTATTGAGGACGCTAACAAGGTAGCCGTCTGCGGCGCCATCAGCGTCACCAAATTACCAACGATTGCAGTGCGTTGCCCATGGCACCCATGTGCGATGTGTAGGCCAACATCTGAGCTGTCATGTGTGGCAGTATAGTGGACACAGTGAAACTTCCAATACACGCGCCCAGCATAGCTTGCGCTATTGAATGCGCGCGTAATTGGACTGATGTAGTGGATGGTTGTGTAGGTGAAGATGTGTGTGGTGCTGAAGTGACAGCTCTTCAAATATGGCGCCCTGTGAATGGACAGCCAACAGTAGCCAACACCAATCATCGCTGACGGGGCGCGGACTCCAGCACGCTGTGCCACGCCTATGGGAAATCAATAGGCGACGCAGATTCCATCACTATCGCCCATTCACACGCCAAAATCCAGGAATGTCGCCTTCATGATTGCCTCTGATTTTGGAGCAGTGCTCTGTAATCTGAACCAGGCGACAACTTTTTTATTGCCGCCAAATTCCCAAATTACACACCGCAACTGCGAGGCAATTTGACGGTGATGGTGCCGGGGCGACATATCGCCGGACAGATTCCTCTCCGCGGTTGCGGCGTGTAAAGGTACCCTTAAGGGTATGATTTATATATAGTATATAGTTCTCCTGACTGGACCTGGTGTTTATATATCTGGGCACAAGTGTAATATGCTGTGTAATGAGAGCAGGATGAATGGTAATTCCTGCATCCGCATATACGTGTTGTGTTGTATTGTGTAATGGTTCTACCAGTGATCATCTTGTGTGACTTCCAAATGGCTGAATTTCACCCCTGTATCATTGCTCCAGACAATAGATTACACAATTAGGCTGCAAATAGCAAAATCTCCAATCTTTTATCAACCTGAATGGAAACAAGCGTTATAACCAGTTTATGAGGGTTATAAAGGTGTCACATGAACTTGTGTCACCTGAATTTCAGTGTCTTAGGCTATGGGCCGGCTAGAAAATAGATGCAGAAATCTGCAGAAATCTGCAGCTACTGAACAAAAACGCAGGCAAAAATATCTATGCCAACGGTGCGTTTTTTGTTGCGTGTTTTACTGCAGAAAATGTGTGTTTTTTTAAGACCCAGCATGTGCACAGGTATTTCAATTTTACGTAAGGCTAGGGTTTTTTTAGATCCGGATCAGGTTTTGAGCATTAAAAATGCTCAAAACCGGATCTGGATGTATAGCCCATAGGCTGCAATACAAAAACCGGATTAATCCGGTTACCGCATTCTGGTTTCGCTGCCTGCATGAAAAATTATGCAGGCAGCGTTTTTTGGAGCGGTTTGTAAAATTCAGCGGGACCGCCATAATGCACTCCTATGGGAGCCCATCCGGTAACCGGATTGCTCAGAATGTGCAATCCGGTTGCCGGATTCTTTGTTCATCCCTGCTGCCACAGGGATGAACAAAGGGTTAATGTTAATAATAGATGTGGGCAACATGTCTGTAGGGAGTGCCCACCCTTCCTAGAGACATGCTGTCCACATAGTTAGGCATGTGAAGGGTGTGCTGCCCATAGACCTAATCTTAAAGCTTTCAGGACCCTGGATAGCGGCAGATACAGTACACACATTACGTACAGTATCTCCTCCACTGCAAGGAGCCGCCGGGTTTCATTCAGAAAATAGTAAATGCCGACAATAGCCGGCAATACTGTAATTGCACATATTAACCCTTCACATGCCTAACTATGTGGACAGCATGTCTCTTGGGAGGGTGGGCACTTCCTACAGACATATTGCCCACATTTATTATTAACAATAATCCCGGCAGCAGGGATGAACAAAGCATCTGGCAACCAGATTGCACATTCTGAGCAATCTGGTTACCGGATCCGGGTTTAAAGACACATTGTGAACAAAAAATGTGTCTGAATGCTTATGCGATTACCTCATCCGGATCTGGACGCGGAAATCGCAATGAGCCTTCCAAATGTGACCCCAGCCTAAGTAATGCTTATCCTACACTGTGCTTCAGATTTGTTGCAGATTCTTAGCAGATACACAAGAAAAACAAGCAAAACAAGCGATAGATCCGCATTGTCGGCACATGGCCTCATAATAACCCAGTTCTGATATCACACCAGTGCTGGAAAGATTGGCTCCAAACCCTGAATGCAGAATGCACCTTCTCACCACCAGTTTTCATTGTTGTATTTTTCTTTCCTTCCAATCCCCCAGTGATTAGAGCTGTACAGGGACTTGTTTTTTGCAGCACAAGTTGAGGTTTTGAATGACGAATTATGTCCTGCAAAATGAGAAAAAAATAATCCAACTACTGTAAAATGGTGAAAAAGGATAAACATATTTCCACCACTGTTATTATTTTGTGGGGTTTTGTTCTTACAGTATTTATCATGTGAAAAAATTAAGAAAGAACATGAGTCTCCAGGACAGTATGATAATGGGGATTGGAGTTTATGTTTTAGATATTTTAGTGACTGTAGAAATGTGGACATTTGCAAAAAAAAAAAAAATTGTTTTGTGTCACCATTTTCTGAGATCCAGGACTTTTTGTTGTTTTTATTCACACCATTTTGGGTTATAAAAGATCAAAGGATAATTTTTTTATTGCATTTTTGAATGGTGATGACCAAAAATATTAATTATGATGTTTTTTTTACTTTATAGATAGATAGATAGATAGACAGACAGACAGATCCCTGAGGAAGGTGCCAGGAGGGCACCGAAACGCGTAGGAGGCAGGAGGAAATAAAGATTTTCGTGGAAGTTCCATCTTCACGTGTTTTCTTTGGATTGGATGATCGTGGCAGCGCGGACTGTTGAGACACCATTTTCCCTATCATCTGATGAGACAGACAGACAGACAGACAGATAGGAACATAGATACCGTAGATATGAAGATTATTTTTCACTTTATTGTTAGTCCCTTTAGAAATCCTATTTTGTGTGATCACTTCTTTATACTATATATAGTACTGCACTATATAGTTAATTTCATTATCTGTGTAGCCAGGCTGGACTTCATGCCTCAATCAGACCTTCAGTAGACTCAGGGAGGAGGGGAAGATGGCAACCCAAATCAGTGTGCCAAATGCTGCTGTTAGTGATTGACTGCAGCGTTTAAGGATTGATCAGCAAAGGTTGAAGCTAGTTTCAGTCACTGCTGTTAGAGTCAGCTTCTGCCTGTATAACACATGTCACTCCCTCATGAATGAGGCTCCTAGTCTTGTATGATGTAGCAGCTATTCATGTTGGCGGGAGTTTACCAGATAGGTGTTAAGTTCTGGCTCATACAGGGTGGTCCTGAAATTCCTATAATTTAACACAGTACAAATATTCTTTACATTCCATATTAAATCTATGGTAAGTCCCCTGACCCCTGTCTTATACTCACCCTCCAGCATCTTCATCTGTTATCACCAATACTCCTGTGGTTCTCCAGCAGTTTGTGACCTGCTGGTTTGTTGGCAGCGAATCATTCAGAATACACAGAAAGCGTATTGACAACAGAACTTACAAACAGGTACAGATATGAAGGGCTTTGTGGAAACAGGAATATACATCTTAAATGTCTCTTTGTAGCATCAGCAAGCTGCTGTGCTTCTCTTCACATGCACAGACACAGGAAACTGGTTACAGTCACATGGTATTTCCTGTGTGTGAGCCTCTGGGAGTGTTCATCTTTTTTTCTTTAAACTAACTTGACTGACAATGAACAAACCTAGCAATACAACACTTACACATACAGGATTTGAGTTGTTGCATTTAACATACTCCAACACCCCCACTCAACAACTACTTATCCTGTTAGTCCCATTGCGGTTCTGAAGTCCTCAAACTTGGCTCTTGGCAAAGGTTTTGTCATAACTTACCATTGATGCCAAAACAAAAACCAACACTGCACTTGCAGGATGCAGTCAGACCCCACTATGTAACCCAGATGTAGGCTAATAAATCACCTCAACCTACAACAAGGTGTGGGAGGCGACTTGCCATGCACATAATGGGCTTGCATAGGGCACTATTCACACTGATACATATGATGCAGAGTGTATGAAAACTACCCACTTGTTCTGCTGCCTGACCAAATGGGCCGCACAGTACAATGCCTCTGCACCACTAGATGAATGGCGCCCCATGGGGCCCAACTGCACCCTGATGTGATAAAAAAGTGAAAACAAGATTTTTTATATGATAAACAAAAAACCTTATAAATGGGGTATTGGTTCATGCATTGGCGAAGACACTTAAGCTCATGATCCCTATCACGGATCCCCATGCTCATGAGTCCTAACAAATTTGTACAAAAAACTACTAAGAAAAAGCAGCATCAGTAAAAAACCTTCCATCGATGCCAAAAACAAAAACCAACACTACACTTGCAGGATGCAGTCAGACCCCCTATTGTTTCACCAGTCCTATGAAGGTGAAGAATCATCTCAAGGCGTTAATGAAATTGGAGGAAGCCATGGATTCTATCACTTCTATGTGTATTGCTCACATACTCATGCAAGTGAACAACACTGCCCAAGGTTTACTCTCCGCATGTGCGCCTCTGGTCCGATGTGCAGCGACTGCCCATGGGCCAAAAACGTCCAAGCCAACATAAGTAAATGGTGGCTCTGTACTTGTCCTATCAGCAGGCAAATCAGACATCTGTTGCTGTTGCAGTTTTCCTCGTCTTACAACACTGAACACAATGATGAATTAAATGGGAAACTTGTCTCTTTGTTCCTATAATCCAGAGGCCTGCAGCTCTTAAGGCACCTTCAGTGAAGTGTCTGCCTTGATGTTTGATTTTTTCATGATAATGTCGTATTAGTAGAGTGGTGATATGGTGATGGCCAGGAATAATCAGAGGATTCTTTTCTGACTTGTACAACTTAGCCCTGTTTAACCGATCACCGACTTTCAGTAAACCCCTCTCGTCCATTACTGGATTTAAGTTGACAATGGGGCTGTTTTTAGGAAAGTCTCGTTTGTTACGTATACATTCCAGTTCCTTGTGAAAAACATTCTGCTGCAGATTGCGTATCACAAATAGTTCACTCGGAGCAATGTCTTCTGCAGAGAGGCTTATGACAGATATGCCAGCCACTGCAATCAGTGTTACTGTCCTTATTGCGATAGCATTGTACGATGTGGACTGACCTTGCAATGGCACGAATCAGCCTCGTCCATCTTGAGAACCGCTCGAATCGCCCACAGTCCAAGCCAACCTTCTCTTTGGATTTGGTGATGAAGGTGTTGACAACAGGACAAATCTCTGGGTCGACATCTGGATCCAGAATGCTGAAGTTGTCTTCAATGGCATTCTCCTCGCACTGGTTGTGAAGGAACTTTGGTCCAGTTAACCAAGAAGAGTTTGCGAAGGCATCAACAGACACTGGTCTGGTAGCGAGGTCCGCAGGGTTTAGATGGGATGGGACGTGCTGCCATTGCTGAGGTTTAGAGGATCTCCTTATCCTTTCAACGCGGTTACTTATGTAGATGTAAAAGCGTTTCGTCTGGTTTTATATGTAGCCCAGAACTACCTTACTGTCTGTGTAGAATCTTGTGTCGCCAGTTCACTTTGTATGAAGTCTGCAATCTCTACAGCTAGTACAGTCCCACAGAGCTCGAGTCTGGGTATGGTGTGCTCGGGTTTAGGTGCCAGTTTGGCCTTCCCAAACAGAAATCTAACATGGGCTTCATCGTTAGAGTCCGTAACCTTCAAATAAGAAACGGCTGCAATAGCTTCAGTGGAGGCATCAGCAAATACATGAATCTCTTTCCTATGACTCATAGAAAGGGAAGCCAGAATGTAACAGCGTGGTATTCCGACCTTATCCAAGGCACAAAGAGACTCTCTCCACGACTTCCACTTTAATTGTTTGTCCTCAGGGAGTGGTACATCCCAGTCCTTAATGGATTCTGAGAGTTGTCTCAGAAGAAGCTTGCCTTGTATAGTCAGGGGTGCGACAAATCCAAGTGGATCATATAGACCAGTGATGGCGAACCTTTCTGAGGCCGAGTGCCCAAACTGCAACCTAAAATTATTTATGGCGAATTGCCAACACAATAATATAACCTAAGTTACAGCAGTGGTAATCACAAGCGCTGCACAGGGGGGAGAGCCAGCAGATGCTAACTCTCTTCCCTGTACAGGGCTTGTAGTCCTGAAACATTGATGATCAATTCAATTATTTTAACAATTAATTGATTTTAAACTTACCTTTGCAGTCTTCTCTCCTCTTCGGCAGTGGTCAGACGGCTCATGTGTACTGGACATTGAAGCTGAGCCGCTGCCACTGCCCTTTCTAGAAACAGCAGGTGGACTGATCTGTATGGAAAAAATGCAGAATATTAGACAGCTAGGAGATAGATTTTATCATGGAATACAAGCAGATTTCATACTGAAATCATGGTCCTCATCTTATAGTAATATCTCCATCATGACCCTCTCCTTGCAGTAATGTGTCCCATCCTGACCTTCCCATTGTAGTTATGTGCTCCATCTTGTCCTTCCCCTTCTAGCTATGTGCTCCATCCTGACCCTCTCCTTCTAGGTACGGGCTCCATCCAGATCCTCTCCTTGTAGTAATGTGCTCCATCCTGACCCTCTCCTTGTAGTAATGTGCTCCATCCTGACCCTCTCCTTGTAGTAATGTGCTCCATTCTGATCGTCTCCTTCTAGTAATGTGTCCTATCCTGACCCTCTCCTTGTAGTTATGTGCTCCATCCTGATCCTCTCCTTCTAGCTTTTTGCTCCATTCTGATCCTCTCCTAGCTATATGTTCCATCCTGACCCTCTCCTTGCAGTTGTGCTCAATCCTGACCCTCTCCTTGCAGTTGTGCTCCATCCTGACCCTCTCCTGGCAGTAATGTTCCTATCCTGACCCCCTTCTTGTAGTAATGTCTTCATCCTTATCCCCTTGTAGTATGCCCCATCCTTGTCCCCTTCGGTAATGTCCCATCCTTGTCCCCTTGTGGTAATGTCCCTATCCTGCCCATCATGTAGTAATACCCCATCCTGTTGTAATGCCCTATCCTTCTCCTCTTGCAGCAATATTCCCCATCCCGCAGTAATGCCCTATCCTTCTCTCCTTGTAGTAATATGCCCCATCCGTGTCCCCTTGAAGTAATATGCCCCATCCTGCAGTAATGTGTCTCATCCTTGTCCCCATGTAGTAATATGCCCCATCCAGCAGTAATGTGCCCCATCCTTGTCCCTTGGTATTATTGCACCACCATTGTCCCCATCACATAGTAATATGCCCCAACTTGCCCCCTGGTAGTATTGCCCTATTCTTGCCTCCATTACATAGTAATCTGCCCCATCCTTGTCCCCATCACATAATAATATGCCCCATCCTGCCATCACATAACAATATGCCCCATCCTGCCCCCTGTTAGTATTGCCCCATCCTGCCCCATCACATAACAATATGCCCCATCCTGCCCCATGACATAATAATATGCCCCTTCCTGCCCCCTATTAGTATTGCCCCATCCATCCATCCATCCTCCTCTTAGTATTGCCCCATCCATCCATCCATCCTCCTCTTAGTACTGCCCCATCATCCATCCTCCTCCTCCAGGTATTGCCCCATCATCCTCCTCCTTGTATTGCCCCATCCTCCTCCTCCTCCAGGTATTGCCCCATCATCCTCCTCCTCCAGGTATTGCCCCATCATCCTCCTCCTTGTATTGCCCCATCATCCTCCTCCTCCAGGTATTGCCCCATCATCCTTCTCCTCCAGGTATTGCCCCATCATCCTCCTCCTTGTATGGCCCCATTATCCTCCTCCTCCAGGTATTGCCCCATCATCCTCCTCCTTGTATGGCCCCATTATCCTCCTCCTCCAGGTATTGCCCCATCATCCTCCTCCTTGTATGGCCCCATTATCCTCCTCCTCCAGGTATTGCCCCATCATCCTCCTCCTTGTATGGCCCCATTATCCTCTTCCTCCAGGTATTGCCCCATCATCCTCCTCCTTGTATGGCCCCATTATCCTCCTCCTCCAGGTGTTGCCCCATCCTCCTCCTCCTTGTATGGCCCCATCATCCTCCTCCTTGTATGGCCCCATTCTGGCTGCTGGTAAAAAAAACAAAAACTTTCATACTCACCTTTCTTCCTTCACCGCTGCTGCAGCTTGCATCCTGTCTCCAGCGCTGAGGGCGGTCACGTGATGCCGAGCGCGTCACGTGACCGCTGTCACATGACGCTGGCCTAGAAGTGTGTGAGAGAGGAGAAATGTCTCCTCTGCTCAGATACAGCTTTGATCTGCCGGCGGCGCGGCGCACGCCGGCAGATCAAACCGGCAGTGTGGTGGCGAGGCCGCACGCCAGCTGAGGCGGCTCTGCGTGCCACCGCTGGCACGCGTGCCATAGGTTCGCCATCACTGATATAGACTGTTCACCACCAACAGAATCCCATGCTTAGTAAATGTTTTTTCGGCACCATTAACCTGAAAGCTGAAGGAGTCCTTTAACAAGTTGCACCTCAGGCCCAGACATCTCTGCATTGGTTGATTGTCTGAGCCTAGATTCAAGTCCCTGAATTCTGTGGTATGATCATTAGGGTGAAAGGCCTTCATGACGACAGCACTATTGGAGGAAAGTTTATGCAACCTTAAATGAGCTTTAGAAAGCATACCTTGTGTCAATTTAAGCAGATCTATGGCTTCTTCCATTGTGGGCAGGGATTTAAGTTCATCGTCCACATAGAAGTCCTTTTCAACGAACTGTTGGACATCCTTCCCGAACTCTGCTTCGCCTTCGGAAGCAGTCCTATGTAGGCCGTACGTAGCGACTGCGGGAGAAGGACTGACTGCGGGAGAAGGACTGTTTACGAACACATGCACCTTCATGCGGTATTTGGCCATTTCCTTGTTGGTGTCGTTGTTTCGGTACCATAGGAAACAGAGATAATTTCTGTGGTCTTGTCGCATGATGAAACAATGGAACATTTGTTCGATGTCAGCAGTAATGGTAACCGGTTCCTTTCTGAATTTCATGAGCACTCCCACTAGATTATTAGTCAGGTTGGGACCAGTAAGGAGAACGTCATTCAGGGACACACCGTCATGTTTGGCGCTTGAATCAAACACCACTCTGATTTGTTTTGGCTTTCTTGGATGATATACTCCAAAGGAAGGAAGATACCAGCATTCTTCATCAGCTTGCAATGGTGGAGCTGGCTCTGCGTGGTCATTGCAAAATACTTTGTCCATAAAGGCTATGAAATGTTCCTTCATTTCAGGCTTGTTCTTTAATGCTCTCCGCTGTGAGATGAACCTAGAGAAGACCTGTTCTCGATTATTAGGAAGCTTGGTCCTTGTAGCCTTGAAGGGTAAGGGAGCAACCCAGCAAAGAATCCAGTGTCCATCATTTTAAGAGACTCCTTGTCTTCTATGGATAAGGCGACCTTGTTGTCGTCCTTTGATGTGAGAAACACTGTCCTCCCTAAGTCGTCGCAGGAGGGGGTGGGAATGATGTCAGGTTCCTGGATGCAATCTGAGAACCTTTCTTTTACATCGTAGTGATGAGGGCATGGCTTAAAGTGAGTTGCGCGACCATTTTGGAGCACATACGTTTTGCAGGCATTGCGATTTAATGGGGATAAATGTAAAGTCATGCACTTGGGCAGAGGAAACAAAAGGTATAATTATGTGCTTAATTGTAAAACACTGGGCAAAACTGTCACTGAAAAAGACCTGGGTGTATGGGTAGATGACAAACTCACATTTAGTGGCCAGTGTCAGGCAGCTACTGCAAAGGCAAATAAAATAATAGGACGCATTAAAAGAGGCATAGATGCTCATGAGGAGAACATAATTTTACCTCTATACAAGTCACTAGTGCGACCACACTTAGAATACTGTGTACAATTCTGGTCTCCGGTGTATAAGAAAGACATAGCTGAACTAGAGCGGGTCCAGAGAAGAGCGACAAAAGTCATTAGAGGACTAAGGGGTCTGCAATACCAAGACAGATTATTAAACTTGGGGTTATTTAGCTTGGAAAAACGAAGGCTGAGGGGTGATCTTATAATAATGTATAAATATATGAGGGGGCAGTACAGAGACCTTTCTAATGATCTCTTTACTCTTAGGCCTGAGACTGGGACAAGGGGGCATCCTCTACGTCTGGAGGAAAGAAGGTTTAATCATAATCACAGACGCGGATTCTTTACTGTAAGAGCAGTGAGACTATGGAACTCTCTGCCACATGATGTTGTAATGAGTGACTCACTACTAACATTTAAGAAGGGCCTGGATGCCTTTCTTGAAAACTATAATATTACCAGTTATATATACTAGATTCTTTGATAGGGCGTTGATCCAGGGAACTAGTCTGATTGCCGTATCTGGAGTCAGGAAGGAATTTTTTCCCCCATATGTGGAGCTTAGTGTTGCCACATGGGTTTTTTTTTGCCTTCCTCTGGATCAACATGTTAGGCTATGGGTTGAACTAGATGGACTTAAAGTCTTCCTTCAACCTTAAAAACTATGTTACTATGTTACTATGTTACTTTGGATGCCTTGTGACTTCTTTACAGACATACATCGCCCACGATTACCCAGCCTAAATCGAGTCTTTGAGCATATGGAGCATCATCTGGGCCGTTGCATTGTTGGCGCACCTTGTGGACCTTCAGAATGTCCCTCCCGAGTAATATTAGGATTTCAGCGTTCATGACCAAAGGAGGAATTTCATTAGCTAGGTGCTTCAAGTGGTGATGATGAAAGGTGGCTTCCGGAGTGGTAATCTCCTCCCTGTTATCAGGTATCTGGTCACATTCAATTAGGGTTGGCAAGGGTATATGCATGTTTCCTTTGACTGAGGAGACTATATACCCAGAGGCTCTCCTACCAGAAGTCTCGACACTACCAGAGCAGGTGTTGAGGGTATATGGGGTCGTTTGTCCCTTTATGTTGAAGATCTCAAAGAGTTTGGGCCTTGCTAGAGAACAGTTACTTTGTTCATCTATTATGGCATACATTTTGGAGGCCTTGTTGGGTTGTCCTTCTGGATAGACCTTAACCAGACATACCTTGGCACAGCATTTAGGTCCAGTCCCTTTTCCACAAACCTCAATGCATGAAGAGGTAATGGCAGTTGCAGTTGGGTTAGGAACCTGTGGCTCCCCGTCATGCTTTTGAGCAGGATTGGATGTGGAAGGTTGTGAGCTGTGTGGAGCTGGCGTGGGATGCATAGATGCAACGTGTTTGTCACTACTGCATTCAGTGCACTTAACGACGGCCTTGCAGTCCTTAGCAAGGTGGTCTGAGGAGGCACAACACTTATAGCAAATCCCAAGCTCCTTGAGGGTATCTTTACGCTCCCGCAAAGTCCTTGCCCTGTATCAATGGCATTCCTTTAGTGGGTGAGGCCTTTTGTGGATAGGGCACATACGGTAATTGTCCATAACTGTAGGAGTAACATAGTTTGTTTTAGTGAAGGCTGGATCAATAGGTGGAATGTCGGTCTTTCTCATGGACACTGTGTTCCTTGACTCTCTTCGTTTGGCGATGTTGTCATACCTTGTAGAAGATGATGATGCTGGTGGAGTAGGTTCCGTGGATTCGAAGCTGGGGTAGTTCTTCTTCCGAGCTTGGTCACTGATGAACCTGGAAAAATTCAAAAAGTGGGGAAAGGACACATTATGTTGCCTTTTATACCGTGAGCCATGGTCTGCCCGTTTATCTTGCATGCCGTGTGGTAACTTGGACACTATTGGATTAACACCATGAGCAGTATCTAGGTAGCTCAGTCCTGATAGACGTGGGTCTAATTTTGCCAATTCTATTTCCTTTAGCAGGCCACTCAGCTCTTGAAGTTTTCTATTGTCCTTGTTTGTTATCCTTAGGAAGGTTTGCAGTCTCTTAAATAAGGCACATTCTATGGCTTCTGAGCTGCCGTAGGTTTCTTCCAGCCTTTCCCAGTCTGCAATAAGGCCTGCATCTGCATCAGTGGCGTATCTAGGGGGGTGCAGCTGGATCCTTTGCCGCGGTCGCAACTCAGAGGGGGCGCCAGCGCCAACATCAGGCGTCCGGCGGCACTGCAGCACGGGCGCTAATCTCCTCCGCTCCACCTGCCCCTGCAAATTGTGCACGGCCGGCGCCGCACGTGCACAATTGAACCCCTGCCCTGCTGGTCCGCGCCGCCCCCTGGCAGCAGTTCCCACCCCCGGCCCCGGGTCATGTCGCGCTGCGGCTGATGTCACCTGTCGCGCCGCACGCAGTGAGTGCGCGCGCGCGTACAGTCGGAGAGAAGATAAGAAGAGGAGCTGATCCTGCCCTGCCTGCCTCCTCCTGACTTAGTCGTCGCGTCCGTATACATCGTATATATATCTATACATCATCAGGCAGGCACACACTATGAGGTGTATATATGTATACATCAGGCAGGCACAGTTACACTATGAGGTATATATATGTATACATCAGGCAGGCACACACTATGAGGTATATTATATACCTCATAGTGTGCCTGCCTGATGTATACATATATACACCTCATAGTGTGCCTGCCTGATGTATACATATATACACCTCATAGTGTGTGCCTGTCTGATGATGTATACATATCCGTTAGAAAACGGAGGTGGAGCTGTTGCAGATGTTAAATGTCTTAGCGCATAGTCAGTAGTGCGTTCAACTGAGTCCTCCATTTCTCCTGGAATAAGACAGTCCGAATTATGGTCTTGTCCCAGTGCTTGTTCAAGGACCTTCAGTTTAGCAAGGGCTGTTGCTTCTTCCTTTTCAGCTTATTTTTAATTTCCTTTGAGTTTCCATCTTGTTTATCTGAGCGTCCATCTAATTTCTTTGAGCTTCCATTTGGGCTTCTACTTCCACTTCAGCCTCCTACTTAGCAAAGGAGCTTTTTACTCTAGCTTCCTCTGCAGCCACACAGATCTCCAGTAACTTGTCGGACAATATCGACTTCCTGGAGTGAGATGATCTGGAAGACAGAGACGTGATTTTGGTCGATGTTGTACGATATGACCTGGCCTCTTGGAGGTGAGCGATGCGGAGCTCTGTCTTATCCTGAGCGTCTCGCACTAATGAGGCCCTTTCTTGGAGAGCTTCCCTTTCATCCTGTTCTGCTGGGTCATTTTCCATGTCATAGGTACTCAAGAACGTGACGTACTTTGCAGACAGTCTCTGGTAACGATCATAAACGGTAGATAAACGATTCAATGTGGCGGTTAACACTGTGGCGTCACTGTTAGAGCGTGGAAGAGCTGCTAAATAGTGATTGACTTTGCCCCATAAATGTTCTAGGTTATCATGGAACTCGTCTCTAGTAGTTTCAAGGTTCTCTCTGACCTTCTGTGTTGGCTTGGTTAGACGTTTGGGTCATACGTCCTGCTCTGCGGTAAGTGTGGACTCTGCTCCTGCAGCATCATGGTGTGCTTCACTTGCCGATGGGTCCGCGGTGCTTTTTGTGGACATGCTTTAGCTGAGATGACTTGCTAGCAGACAATGTATATGCATACAGACACTGAAGGCTTAGGTCTCTTGTTACTATTCTGCCACCGATATATGTGGGTGAGATGTGTCTGAGGGATGTGATCACCGATCTCTATATAAACAATGGCGGATAGCGTAACTCACTAATCGGTGCTCCTAGATCTTATCAGCTACGCGGATGTCCGGAAGGATGATGCAGTGATAAGTCAACAGTCTTTATTTACAATACCTTGAAGAGATGAGATGCCTGGGCAGATGAAAGGTTGTAGATGAAGTAGGAGTTAGCACTGTAGATTAGAGCTGTTATAGATGCACCGGAATAAAGGTAACAAAAGAATCCTTTCTCCAGTCCTGAAGCATGAGGTTCCAAAATTAGCGATGAAAGACAAAGCAGGAAGAGAAATATCCTGAAGGAGGAGTTACAGACAGAAAGGTATTATGGGAAAATACAATAATATAATATTACAACGTAATGCAACAATGACCAGTAGATGGCAGCAAAGGATAGCGGATGCAATAGATGATACAATTAATGCATAACATTACAAATGTCCATGTATGGCTGAAGGTCAATTGATAAACGGGTGCAGCACACCTTAATCCATCAAAAGTTTGTTCATTTTTTAGTTCCATGCTCTTGCCGACTGCTTAAGTCCATAGAGAGCTTTTTGCATTCTACAATCAAGGTGCTCTTCACCCTTTTTAATATATCCCTCGGGTTGGCTTATGTACAACTCTTCTTCAATATCACCATGTAGGAAGGCTGTTTTGATGTCAAAATGTCTCACTGTCATCTGTTGAACTGCAGCTACGGACATTAAAGTTCTGCTTGTGGCTTACTTCACAAATGGAGAAAATGTAGCATCATAATCTTCACCATACTTTTGCTAATACCCTTTTGTGACCAATCTTGCTTTAAACCGGTGAACTTTACCTTCTGAGTCATATTTGATTTTGAAGACCCACTTACATCCGATAGCTCGTTTTCCTTGTGGTAGCTCCGTAAGCTTCCATGTCTGGCGTTGGTGAAGGAACTCCATCTCTTCATTAGTGGCTTTTATCCACTTCTGCTTCTCGTGGACAGGGAGGCTTTGAATCTCTTGCCATGACTGTGGCTCTGGCTCAGGAAGTGTTCTGACCCTATAAGAAAGGTGTCTAGCTGGAATACCTTTGTTTGGTCTTTCTGATCTGACTGGAGGTTGACTTGGTTCTTCTGTTTCTTCTTTGCTGGCTTCAGAGCTTATCCAGACTTCAGTGTTTTCTTTTTCAGTGTCTGGGTTTGGTGATTGAGATTCTTGTTCTTGTTTCTTGGCTTGAATGACTGGTGTAACTTCATGAAATTTGAGCGAAACAGAGTTCTCATCAATCACTACATCTCTGCGGATTGTTACTGTGTTGGTCTCTGGGTGCAGGATTCTGTATCCCTTTTGAGTTTCGCTATTGCCCACCAGGACTCCTTGCTTTGCATGTGATTCCCACTTGGAACGTTTTGCTTCCAAATATCCTGAGGTGCTTCAGGTTAGGTTTCTCGCAGTTCCATAGCTCATATGAAGTTTTATTTGTGGCTTTACCTGGCAGTCCGTTTTGAAGATAGCAAGCTGTCATGATGGCTTCTCCCCAATACGTTGTAGGTAGATCTGTTCTTATGCAGATCTTGTCTAGCACTGTACACTCCTTCTTTGCATTTTAGCTTATAAAGTTCATTTTGGATTTTTCCTTCTGCAACAGTGTAAACCTGCTTTGATATAATGCAGGTGTTGTTTTTAAAAATAACTACATTCCCCTTTTGCGTAAGCTTCTTAAGGCCCCTTTTACACTAGCGTTTTTTTGCAAATTGCAGCAGATCCGGAAGATTTACCACATCTGCCACCTAACGGCTGCACTTGCGGCACGATTGCAGCAAGCCCAATGCTTTGCCTAGGGGGTTTGCAGCAGCTGCAGTTCTGACAGTTGTGGCCGCGAAAAAAAAACGCGGTCAGCAGCATTTTTTTTGCAGCCACAACTGCCGCAAGAGCCAGAACCGCGCCTATACCGCACTTGCCGCAAGCCCCATAGACAATGCATGTGGGGCGACGTAAGAACGGCCGTTAGGCGGCAGATGCGGTAAATCTGCCGGATCTGCTGCAATTTGCAAAAAATGCTAGTGTGAAAGGGGCCTTACAGATAGAAGATTGCTTTCAAGACTGGGAACATAGAGAACATTCTTTACCAGGATCTTTTTGCTTTGTGCTGATGAAACTGGGCAGTGGAGCTAGCCATCTCCTACTCCTTCTGAAGTCATATATTGACCAATAGCTAAGATGACCTTTTCTGACTTGCTTTCATCAAGGTCAGTGAAGAAGTCCTTATCATTTGATATATGGCTACTAGCACCTGAGTCTATAAACCACAAATGCTTTGTCGATGAGCCTGTACTTGTATTAAATGCAGCTTCAACACATGCAGATTTTTCTTTTGTAGCTGTTTTCACCGTTTGATCACTGTTCTGCTTTTTAAACTGACTTATTGTTGCTTTGCATATTCTGCAGTTTGCTTTAGGGTGGATGGGCTTTTTACAGACAAAACATTCCTGAGTTTCCCTTAGATTGCTCTTATATTTAGGAAAGTCCTGTGTCTTTAATGCTGTCTCTGCTTTAGATTCATTACTGCTGCTTGCATTATGCGTTTTTCGCTTGAATTCATCTACAAGCTTGCCTTTGACATATTCTAGTGCGAGCTGATGATCTGGCCGTGCATCTAATGCAGTGACAAGTGTGTCATAACTTTCTGCAACACCACTTAATAGTAGTGCAGCTACATTAAAGTCTTTCATTTCTTCTCCAATAACTTTAAGATGCTCCACAATCTCTAGGGTGTTTCTTATATAGTCCTGCATATTCTGGCCATCACTTAGCTTAGACTGGTACAGCTTTCTCATGAGATAAAGCTTATTGCTGAGGTTTGATCTTTCATGCACTTTCTGTAATTCATCCCACATCTCTTTTGTAGTTGCACATTTGCATATATGCATATTCTGATTATCATCTACACTGAGGGGGATAGTGCTTTGTGCTTTCCTTCTCTAACCCAGTCATCTGATAATGGATGAGGCACTTGTTCCTATTTATATTTCCAAGTACCTCCTCTTATGAGCAGCATCTTTACCTTGAATTTCCAGGAATGATAATTCTGATTTGTTGAGACTGCACTGAGAACTTGCAGTGATCCCTGCTTGTGGACATCTTCTCTGTTGCTTTGCTGCTTTTGCATCTGTTGCTGCATTATTCTTCTTTGTGACTTTGTGTTCTGTGTCACTCCTGGGGTTCTGTGTCATGCTGGAGTTCTGTGTCACGCTGGGCCCATAACCTGTTGGCAGAGGATCATTCAGGATACACTGAAAGCATATTGACAACAGAACTTAGCTTTAATTAGCAACAAACAGGTACAGATATGAAGGGCTTTGTGGAAACAGGAATATACATCTTAAATGTCCCTTTGCAGCATCAGCAAGCTGCTGTGCTTCTCGTCACATGCTCAGACACAGGAAACTGGTTACAGTCACATGGTATTTCCTGTGAGTGAGCCTCTGGGAGTGTTCATCTTTTTTTCTTTAAACTAACTTTACTGACAATGCACAAACCTAGCAATACAACACTTACACATACAGGATTGGAGTTGTTGCATTTAACATACTCCAACATGGTTGCTCCAGTGTCTCATGGAAGAAAAGTGCTGTGTATTGAACAACTGGGATCAGGCCAGAATATTAGTGAAAAAATATATATAAGGTCAATTTATTCAAGTTTTCATTACAAACAAGTGCATACAAGGTACATTAAAAACAATTAAAATTGTGCAACCACAAAATTGCAGACCAACCATAGCCAAATTATAAATAAGACAGTGAACTATCACATATCAATTCATATGCAGTGTGGACTATGGAGCTATTTATAAGGGTAATGGGGTAACCCAGTTCAAGGGAAGTAAACAATAGCAGCAAATTTTCAAGGTAAAAATAGGCTGTCTAGTAACCCTAGCCTTATTGAGCTCACATATATAAATGTGAATTCACGGAATGGATCGCCAAGTTTACAGGTATATAAAGCAAATCCTTAGATATGAACCACTAGTCAGATCTCACTTAAATGCCTGTGAGAAAAATCTCATTTTCCCCCCTGTTGAGGAATGGAACAAATAGAATAAAGGATTCCCTAGATAAGGGGACCGGAATGTAACAGGCAGGGCAAGGAGAGTCTGACCTGTAAATAAAAGGAGAAGGAAAGAGTAAATACAACCTGTATCTGGCAGAACCGATCAATTGCCGTGAATGTATGTCCACCTGCTGAGGCTACGGGATATGAGGCCCGTGTCACCCGACGCGTATCGCCGTCCTTATGGCGGCTTCATCAAAGGGGCAGGAGCGCTCCTGCCCCTTTGATGAAGCCGCCATAAGGACGGCGATACGCGTCGGGTGACACGGGCCTCATATCCCGTAGCCTCAGCAGGTGGACATACATTCACGGCAATTGATCGGTTCTGCCAGATACAGGTTGTATTTACTCTTTCCTTCTCCTTTTATTTACAGGTCAGACTCTCCTTGCCCTGCCTGTTACATTCCGGTCCCCTTATCTAGGGAATCCTTTATTCTATTTGTTCCATTCCTCAACAGGGGGGAAAATGAGATTTTTCTCACAGGCATTTAAGTGAGATCTGACTAGTGGTTCATATCTAAGGATTTGCTTTATATACCTGTAAACTTGGCGATCCATTCCGTGAATTCACATTTATATATGTGAGCTCAATAAGGCTAGGGTTACTAGACAGCCTATTTTTACCTTGAAAATTTGCTGCTATTGTTTACTTCCCTTGAACTGGGTTACCCCATTACCCTTATAAATAGCTCCATAGTCCACACTGCATATGAATTGATATGTGATGGTTCACTGTCTTATTTATAATTTGGCTATGGTTGGTCTGCAATTTTGTGGTTGCACAATTTTAATTGTTTTTAATGTACCTTGTATGCACTTGTTTGTAATGAAAACTTGAATAAATTGACCTTATATATTTTTTCACTAATATTCTGGCCTGATCCCAGTTGTTCAATACACAGCACTTTTCTTCCGTTTATACATTTAATATATCTGTGTAACTGGTGATCCCACCATGGTGACACCCGCAATTCAAAATATCTCCAGTGTCTCATGGAGCGTGACAGAAATCACAACTCATTACAAGTCTATGAGGTGTCGTTTTGCTACTTGTAGACTTGCATTCAGAACTGGTGATGTAACTTCTGATTTCCAGCCAGTGAGAAGTTGCGGCCGAAGATTGCGTCGTGGGACCAAAGCGGTGCTGAAAAAGGGTTGAAGCCACTAAAGGGTGAGTGGGGGCAGCACCACTCAAGCACTGAAAAAAGGAGTGCGTCCTTTATCTATAATATTTTTCAAATGTCCTTGATACAATCTACATATTTCTTGTACACTGAGTCGAGATTGCAAGATTCTGTCTATTAAGATACTTTATTAAACCATAAAAAGAGATCACTCAAGGTCAAAGTATAATCTCAGCTAAACCTATGTAAGCGGGAGGGACAAAGGTTAGAACTGAGCACAGACAACAAGAGCTACATATAGGTGGAAACATGCAAGCGGTCCTACATCAGGAAATTCTACCTGCGCTGTGAAGTAGAACTACAGTTGTGGCCAAAAGTATTAACACCCCTGCAATTCTGTCAGATAATACTCAGTTTCTTCCTGAAAATGATTGCAATCACAAATTCTTTGGTATTATTATCTTCAATTAATTTGTCTTCAATGAAAAAACACAAAAATAATTTTCCTAAAGCCAAATTGGATCTAATTCCACACCAAACATAAAAAAGGGGGTGGACAAAAGTATTGACACTGTTAGAGAAGCATCACATGATTTTTCTAATTTGTGTAATTAACAGCACCTGTAACTTACCTGTGGCACCTAACAGGTGTTGGCAATTACTAAATCACACTTGCAGCCAGTTGACATGGATTAAAGTTGACTCAACCTCTGTCCTGTGTCCTTGTGTGTACCACATTGAGCATTGAGAAAAGAAAGAAGACCAAAGAACTGTCTGAGTATTTGAGAAACCAAATTGTGAGGAAGCATGAGCAATCTCAAGGCTACAAGTCCATCTCCAAAGACCTGAATGTTCCTGTGTCTACCGTGCACAGTGTCATCAAGAAGTTTAAAGCCCATGGCACTGTGGCTAACCTCCCTGTCTATGCGGGCTTGCGGCAGGTGCTGCAAGTGCGGTATCGGCACTTGCGGCAGGTGCGGCCGCAAAAAAAACGCGGCTGACCGCGTTTTTTTTTCGCGGCCGCATCTGCCGCAAGTGCCGAAACCGCACTTGCCGCACCTGCCGCACACTTACCGCAAGCCCCATAGACATTGCATGGGGCTTGCCGCAACTGTGCCGCAAGTGTCGCGGTTATGTGGTAATCGCGGCAGATGCGGTGAAAAAAAAAAAAACTGATGTGAAAGGGGCCTAAGATGGCCAGCAATGAGTCCAGACCTGAATCCCATTGAACACCTGTGGAGAGATCTAAAAATGGCAGCCCGCTGTGAAACCTGTGACCGGAAGTGACCTTATCCCGGCGTCACATGACCGCATCGCAGCGGTGACGTTGCGGGCGCGATATTGAAATCGTGCCCGAGCTCTGCATTGTATAATGATGCCCATTAAGGAGTATTACAGCGGCGAGGCAGGGGTAGCGCAGCACAGGGGACCCGCCTACCGGTCAAAATCACTTGGAGGAACGCCCCTGTGACAGGAATTTCGTAAGTTTGCTAACTACATTATTGTACTTTTAGATTAGTAAAAAAAGGTGAGACAGGGATGTGTTAGAATATATTGTAAGGCTGCAGGGACAGGTATTAATAGGTTAGAAAGGTGATTTGGGGAGACAGGTTCCCTTTAAAACATAACTGCCAGCTGGGAACCACAAGGGGCTATTCAGCCGAAACTATCAAAAACCGCTTCTGTATTCCAGAGTGGGAAGACGCACTCAGTAGCTGATTCATGCTGTGGTTCAGGATGTATGAATTCAATGACAGATTCCCTTCATTTAGTGTGCCCTTTTTTGGATTTTTATGATGGATGAGGCCAAATTTTTCTTTTTCTTTTAATTTGTAATTTTTTTTGGCCTTTAGCAGAAGATGTAAAGGGGAAATAAGAGGAAATATATGTCCGTGTTTTCAGGGTTCTTTTCTTTTTTTCTTAAAGTGTAGCTGTCATTTTATATTTTATTTTATAAATCAATAGTGCACATAAAAATAAACAACTTTGTAATATATCTTATCAGACAAATCTACTTCTTTCTCTGCCAGAATTCATCAGTCATTATCAAAATTCATAATTCTGAGTGTGACGCTGGTCACAAGTAATAACTTGTCTCAGAGAAGTAGAAGACAAACAGAAGTAAATAGAAAGTAAATAACAATAAAGCTACTTACTGGTAGTAAAGAGAGGTCAAAACAATCCCAGGTCAGGTCAAGGAAATGGCGCAGTGCAACAAGGGGTGGTCAGAAGCGAAATCCAATTCAAGCTGACGTCAGGAAACCAGAGAGACAAAAACAGAATACAAAGGTAGAAACGGAAAGAGGGGTCAGGTCACAAGCAGAGAGTCAACTCCAGGCACGATAGCTACGGTAAGTCTGGTAGGGTCTGTTTCAGAGCACAGGGAGATCAGCTCCACACAGCCAGAAGCAAGTGAACAATTGACACTGAGCATAGGTGCAAGCTTGATTAAATAGAGGCCTAATTAATTGAGTTGAATTCAGGTGATTGAGGCAAAGAGCCAGCCCAGGCTGACAGTCTCCACAATCCTAGAACAAACACAGGCAATGTGGAGATCATGACACTGAGGTAAAATCTGTATTCGGTGAAGACGATTACTGAGATAGGAGATAGCAGTCTTTACTGATTAAAGTCTATATACAGAGGAAGGGGAGGAGCTCTGCCTACAGCTCTTGCTACTGCCCTAGCTCTTCCTTATACCTATAGCTCCTCCTCCCATCCTCATAGAATCTCATCAGTAACTGCCATCTCCTATCTCAGTGATGGGAAAGTCTTCACTGAATACAGATTTTACCTCAGAATTGAGAATTTTGATAATCACTAATCAATTCTGGCAGAGAAAGAAGCAGGTTTGTCTGACAAGATACATTACAAAGTTGCTTATTTTCATGTGTGCTATTGATTTATGAAATAAAAATGAAAACAATGGTTACGCTTTATCCCTTCCAACATGGCCAATTTCTGTTTTCATTCCCCACCCCAGACTTCGCAGAGCCATTTCTTATTTCTTTTCCACCAGTATAGCCATATGAGGGCTTGTGTTTTGCAGGACGAGCTGTGCTTTTACATGACATCATTCATTTTACAACTGTGACGCGAATCACTACAGTAATAAATAGTCCCAGAGAGATAAGACTACAATTAAAGATAGTAATTATATTATAGTATTACTTACTGGATAAGTAAAGGGAGGTCAAACGATCCGAGGTCAGGTGCAGGAAATGGCACAGTACAACAAGCGGTAGACAGAGACAAAATCCAAGTCACAAGCCGGGTCAGGAAAACCAGAAAGACAAGACAGTTTACAGGGATCAGGGAAAAGCGTAGTCAGGTCACAGGCAAAGGGTAAAAGTCCAGGGAAGGGAATAAAGTCAGGCTGGGGCAGAGCACAGAAAGATCAGTCTTACACATGCAGCAACATGTGTATGACTGACACTGGATAGAGGAGCTAGCATGCTTAAGTAGAGGACTAATCAAGGGAAGTGAACACAGATGATTGCAGTACAGACCCAGCACAACCAAAACAGACTGACAGCTTCCAGACAATAGTAACATAGCAGACAAGGACAGTGTAGTGACTGTGACAACCACATAGTGTACTGAAAAATGGAAAAAAATAAAAATTCGGGGAAATTGCGGAAAAAATGCAATTCTGGCATAGTTTTTTGGGAATTGTTTTAACGCCATAGACTATATGCTAAAAATGCCCTGGCAATATGTTTCTCAAACTTGTAAGTTTTTTTATTAGTATTTAACTGGTGAAAAAATAATCAGAAATAAGTAAAAAACAAACAAACATTTTGATTGTTTCATTATTTTCTGAGGCCCGTAACATATTAATTAGTCAGTTGAAAGCGCCATGTGAGGGTTATTTTTTGCGGGGTGAGACAACATTTTTATTGATACCATTTTAGTATAGATATGGAACTTTGATTGCTTTTGACAGCACTTTTTATGTTGTTTTGCCAACCAAAAAACTGCTATGTTGCGGTTATAATTTTTCTGTTTACAGCGTTTACTGATTTATATGATTTTGATAGATCAGGCTTTTATGGACGCGATGATACTAGTGATGGGCAAGTCCTAAATTACTCGGAATCGCTTGACTCTAGCGAGTCCGAGCCCGGGACTCACTACTCGTTGCGAGTATAGCGAGTCCAATGTTAATGAATGGGGAAGCGAGTAATAGGGAGTAGTGTGCGATTTACAAATCACAGATGTGTCTCGGAAGCTTCAGCCTGAAGCAATCCTAGTTTTGTCAGAGACTCTGACAAAACTAGGATTGCCATTGACTTGCATTGGACTCGTTTACTGTGCAAGTAATCGCTGGGAAACTCGCACAGTAATAAGTCAGGCTGTCTGCTCTGTGCTGGCTGCCGCAGCTCCAGGGTCCTAGAGCCCGCCTGCTGCCTGATGTAGCAGAGCTGAGATTGTTCTCAGTCTGCTCACTCCCTGTGCATAGACATCTATATCTATGCAAAGGGATGTAGCAGAGAGGACATCGCGTTTTGGACTGCGTCGGACGGAAGAGGATTTTTTTAATTAAAGATGGAGTCCCTAATGGCTTTTTTTTTTATTTCTAATAAAAATTTTTCTCTGTGTTGTGTTTTTTTTAAAACAATTTAATAGAAATTCATGGCGGTCATGTCTAATATTGGCGTGACTGCCATAAATTTCGGGCTTAGGGCCAGCTGATAATACAAAGCTGGCCCTAACCTCTTTATTACCCAGCGTGCCACCGCCACCAGGGCCGCTGGAAGAGCGGGGTTCAGCGCCAGAGGATGGCGCTTCAATGAACGTGCCATCTTCTGGGGCAGCTGCGGGCTGCAATTTGCATCGGGGGGTGCCCAGAAAGCTTGGGCATCCCTGCGCTGTGGATTCCAGCCCCCAGTTGCTTAGCTGTCCCTGGCTAGACATAGAAATTGCGCGGAGCCCCACGCATTTTTCTTTTATTATTTCATGAAATTCATGAAATAATAAAAAAAAGGGCTTCCCTATATTCTTGTGTCTGGCCAGGTACAAATAGGCACCTGGGGGTTGGGGGCAGCCCGTCGCTGCCTGCTGGATCCGGCTGGTTCCAGAAATACGGCGAAGCCCACGTGAAATTTTTTTCTGACCAATCCATAAAACAATGTAAATAAAAGGGACTGCATCTTTATTAACCCCTTGCCCATGGATGATAGAAACTGTAACCCAAACAAGATGAATTTGAGCAGTTTTTAGGAGGGGTGAGAAGTTCAGGAGATAGAGGAAGGAGACTGACATTACTTTAATAAGATATATTTCAAAAAATTTTAATGATGCCTTATGCAAAGTCCAGGGGTGTCAAACACATGGCCCCTGGGCTGCTTGCAGACCCTGAGCCTGCTTTGTGTGGCCTGCAGCCCTGTGGTCGCATTGACAACGCTCCCATCCACCCGGCATAACCCGCAATCACGATGCCGCCGTCTATGCTTGATATGTATTGCCAGCGCCGCCAGGGAAGAACACTTCAATATAGTATTATGTGCTCGGCCCACTGTATATGTGGGTGCACAGAAAAAATAATGTTTTGTAAATGGAGTATATTAGTTCTGGCACACCAAAAGAAAACAGTGTAGTCCTATACGTAGAATCTTTCAGAAAGTGTCTTTTGTGATGTTCCATGTCATGTGTTGTGACAATTGTCTATTTCTTCTTTTTTTATGTAAATAATGTTATAATGAATTACACTGAAGAAAGCCTATAGGGCTGGGAACGTTCTGTAATTCAATTGTTATCCTTTCACCTTTTCGAGTGTGAAAAGAAACGATTCTATAAAAAAGACACTTTCTGCAAGATTCTATGAGTGAGACTACACAGTTTTCCTTTGGTGGGTAAGAACTAATATACTCCATTAGGGAAGAACACTTGTCAGATATAAGTGGCAGCTGCCACCCAATCAGCGGTCAGCAGTTGATGTCATATGCTGACGTGATCTGCTGGCCTCTGATTGGTCAGTGGCTTGCTTTGGAGTAACCGAGACAGAGAGCTTGTCACTGTGCAGAGCCAACAAATTGCAATACATATCGAGTGTGGATGGCGACACAGTGAAGGCGGACCATGGCGGGCGGATGGCGGCATTGTCAAGGCGACCAATGGGCTACAGGTGCATTTGCTGAAAAGATGGGACATTACTACATGTGGACCAGGATGGGACATTACTACAAGATGTGGACTGGATGGGGCATTACAATAAAATGGGGACCAAGATGGGGCATTACTACAAGATTGGGACCAGGATGAAGATATTACTGCAAAGAGGGGACCAGGATAGGGACAATACTACATGAAGGGGACCAGTATGGGGAACATTACCATAACAAGAGGACAAGGATAAGGACATTACTACAAGAAGGGGACCAGGATTGGGACATTATCACAAGGAAGGGATCACGATGGGGGACATTACTACATTGAGCAAAAAAATCTGGTATTACAAAAACTTTCACTTAGTCTTACAAGGAATACTGCCCCCCACTTGCAATTTTTTTTCTATGTGCAGCCCATCAACTCAGCTGAGTTTGAGACCCCTGATTTAAACCATATACAGTCTGTATACAGGAGAAGGTGGCTTACAGTACATGGGAAAAAAATATGCAAGATTTTTATTTTACTGCATTCACTGTGTGTGCTAAATAACATGATACATTGTTACAGTCATGGAAATACTATTTATGTGTACTTTATGCAATATTTTTATACGCATTATCACTGTGCATTTATCGATATAGCATTAGCGTTGGAAATGTACAGACAGATCTAACTAGCGATTGTGGTATAGGTTATAATCAGATCACTGCTTATGATGCTTCCACCGACAACCCTGCAGCCTTTGGCTAAGAAGTGCAGAGCATTTAAGGCACCTTCCTCCTTTGGGAGGTGCCTGAGCAGCGTGGTCTATTGCTAGAGACACACTGCTAGTTGTCAGGTCCCATTCCATATGCCCATAATTGTGCTTGCTAACCACTCCTGCTGCACCTGCCAGTACCTCATGTTCCTGCTACACCAGCCGGGCCCGCTGAACCCACTGCACCTGTCATTCCTGCTGCACCTACCATACCTGCGACAACAGCAGTTACTATCTCTGACTGCATCCGTGCCTGCATCCCTGACCCCTGGGGAAAGCTGTCACGGTATTGTGACTCTCTGGAGTGGCACCTGGCAACTACCTTCCAGTACAAGCCTAACCTCACCAGAGGTGCGGAGACATGGGGTTCAGTGGGTGATCTCGTCTGCTGACCTGGCCGCTTTTAGGAAGAGCACATGAACAAGGGCTCATCCCAACTGAATACCAAAGCTACTTAACTGTGGGCTCAGACAACACAGGGTGAGAGAACCACACAATGGTAAAACTTTATTGGATCCCCAACAGTCACAGGCCTATAACACATAACCAAGCAAAACATACAATGTAACAGGCAACAGGTTCTCACCCTTCTGTTGGGTCACCAGGGATTAGAATGTTCATGCCTAGGGGCTTCCAGTGCCACTTGCTCCATTTTGGCAGTACCCCACTTTCGGCCGGCACCCACTGAGAAAGGAATAACAGCAACCTTAAGAAGCTGACCGAATATAGCAAAGTCTGTAGGCAGGTGAACTAACTGTCCCAACCTGTGTGTCTTCCTTATGTAGTCTCTGATATTTCAGCCGAATCCTAGAATCTGATATTGAAGTCGATAGAATAATATAATCTAGGTTCTGATTCCCTAATTGATGCCGGAGTGCCTAGGCTGGGTCATGCATCATCTCTCTGGTCACTGAGTGAAGTCCCTTTTTATATCCCAAGCCTACATCTCAGGGTATATTGTGTTCTTCCAGGATTGGTATGCTAAAACTGTGCTCTTATTGGCTAGATTTCAAGTCGCATACTTAATTCTCGTTTGAGTCATAATTCAGTTTCCGACAGAGGGTGTGAGGGGGTCAGGTAATTAAGATTAAATTAGCAATACACAGCTTTGGACAATTGGATACTCTGCATGGTCTGGCAGTAAACAATGACTTGGCAAACATGAGATAGTAAACAAGAGACCAATAGTCTGGCCAATTAAGAACACTAACCCCAGAACATGCACTGAGAAAAGCTTTGTCTTCACAAGAGACTCTAATGAAGTAGAGAAAGTCACTTAGTATCATGCCTCCAGGTTGAGCCAGTACTACGGCCCAGTGGGTTCACTTCCGCTCGGACCTGCGAGCATACCACTGCTCCAGGATAGAGCAGAGTAGTAGCTCAGTCATCTCATGGTGTAGTTACTTGTGCTGCGAGTAACACGCCATATAGCCCTTATTGCTGCACCCTTTCCCCTCGGAGCAGGAGCGGTACAATGGTCACAGGAACCCTGCCCTCTTATTTACTGGATGAAGCAGAAGCTGTACAGATTTACTCTGTAATGTTAAAGGGAACCTATCACTTGCTTTATGCAGCCCAAACAACGGGCAGCATGAATAAGAGCCTGAATGTATGAATGCAGCCAGGTACGTTTGTTTCTTAAACACTCTGGAGTTTTAGAGAAGATATAGTTTGAAAACCTGGCTCTGGTCTACTTGTTTGACAGGTCTTTGCCATGTGTGCACATAGCCAGAAACTCTCAATCAACCAGAGCACAGTGGGAGAATCTGGCTTAGGGCCATGCCAGACTAATCAGGTCTCTCCTTATAGTCCCCGGCTAACCATGCAATGTTTTCTCTGAAAGAATGGAACATTTCAGAGTATAACATACATGGCTGAAATCGTTTAGCCAGGTTCTGATTAATTCTGTCCAAACCAGGGTGACAGCCATGTTCGCATTGTTAGGACCATGTATAAAGCAGATTCTTGAGACTTGCATGGTGTCTGGAAAAACTGCCTAATCTCCATCCTAAAGAGGACCAGCCACTTGCCATAAATAAGTACAATTTTTATGTGGTGCAAATGCTGCTGAATTCCTGAATCTGGCGTTGCCTTTCTTTTGATCCTGTGCCTCTCCATTGCTGAGATATGGCCACCTTATCTCTGAATGTAATGTAGGCCTATTAGCCAAGTGGGCATAGTTCTCCACTCTTCCTTGTGGGCATCTACTTGAGGAACATCCCTAAATTTATATACAGGGAAGACAAGGCCATATCTCAGGAATGGAGAGGTGCATAAACAAAAGAAAAACAACAACATATTAAGGATAACCGTGATATTTACACCAGATAAAAACAAAGATTTATGGTAAGTGACAGGTCCCCTTTTAGTCTGTGCCTCTGTTATCACCAAGCTCCATTCCCTGCAACAGAAAATTTGACTTTCAACTCTTCTTGGGTATGTGAACATCAGGGGTGCACCGCGTAACACCAGAAGGAGGAACATGATAGCTCGAGTGTCGCCCCCATCTATTTCACTGTTGTAATGAGCAGCACGGTAAGTATAACCACAACTATGTTGGCAAGCAAGTTCTGTATAGTGTCACATCATTAGCAGCTCCCTCTGCCCATACTGAGACCAGTGCCTCACAGAAGTAAAGTGGTCATTTTATACAAAAGAAGCAGGGGTGGTCATACCACCTTGTCGAGCCACACAGTGGTCAAAGAAGTAAGGAGCCCACTCTTACCTCCAAAGCTGTGCAATATGATGAAAAGGCCCCTATACTGTTTTTGTATAGAGGCCCTCTCCTGCCATTATATGCTCCTTTGAAGAAAGTTGTAGGTTTGGAGCTTGGCTGGGTCACAGAGCTGGAAGCTGATATGGCTGACAGAAGGTAGCTTCTTTCATATAGTGACTGCAATGTCCAGACCAGCCGCAAGTCTCCTGACTGGATCTCAAGAGCCTCTTACTTGTTCAAAAAACTGAGTTCAATTTTTTTGTAAGAATCACTAAGCTCCCCTGATTCTTCAGCTCATTTTAATTGTGTGCTGTGTCACTCCATTGCAGACATATTCATATTTGTTGAATTTGGAGTGCACTGTATAAAATCTCTGCTTGTAGTCCAACGTTTTCAGTCTTTTCTGGGAGCATGCACTTTTCATCTCCCTCTCAGATGCTGCTAATCATAGATTGGCAGCGTCTGAGACTGATAAACTGCTAGATGAACTGCCAAATTATGATTGTTAGCATGTGGGAGGCAAGGACAAAAGCACACGTCCCCTTTGAAGACTCTAAAGAAATGTCCAGTTGCACTAAAACCAGAGTTTTCACATATTGTGCTTTATGTAACAAATGTGACTATCTCTGCTATTGAAGTAAACAACACAAAACAGAAAAAAAAAAACACAAAAGCAGAGATTTTTAAATAGTATTTAAGTCAAATTCTTTGAGCAAGTGACAGGTCTTCTCCAAGCATTTATGAGGTGGTTGAATTAGGGTCTGGAGAACAACATCGGTATTTAGACTATGAATGTTGGATGTGTAAAACTAAAGCCTAATTCACACATCTGTTTGTCAAAGTCCTTTTATGGATCGTAATTCATGAACGGGTTGTGAGTCTCAGGATCCAAACTTGACAGGCTGACATATTCTTATGAGGCTAAATTCAAATAAGGACACCCGTGGCTTGTCTGGGATCACTATCCATACTCCGACTGCCACACTTTGATGCTTGAATGCGGCACAGGTCTTTAGTGAGGTTTTAATTTTCCTTAGTGGATGTGTCTAAAGCCTCTGAGATGCTCGAGAATCTCAAATGGTGGGTTTACACGTCCCGATATCGGGCCGATATCGGAGCCAACGACGCGGGAGCACGCTTTTTGAGCGCGCTTTTCCCGCTATCACATCGCCGGTTTAGACAGCCCGATATCGGGATACAACGTCCCGACGATGTGTACGCCCCCCAACCCAGGAACGACCAGTTAACATGGGAGTGAATGGGTGACGTGGGCGTACACATCGTAGTTGGGCTGTCACACGGGACGATGCGGCTACAACGGCCATCCGATATCAGGCGGTTGAATAGCACGCTCATTCAACCCTGATATCGTTTTGGCATCGTTCCAGCATCGCATTGTACGTTCAAACCGTACAACGCGCGAACGATATCGGGTCCAACTCCTGAACCACGTGACTTTTGGTCGGAGTTGGGTCGGAGTTGGACGCCGATATCGCGACGTGTAAACCCACCATCAGACATCGGGGCAATTAATTTCTCTGCTTCTCTTCTTGCCACCTGTGGTTCTTCTATCCTTTTTGTGTCTCAGGAAACCTTCTTGTGTTTCATTTGGAGAGAGAACGCTCATTCTCCCCATGTCTGCAAGTGTTCTGGAAAGATAACATTTATAAAACAGGAAATTTCTGTTTTCATGAGGTTGGAAATTATATTTTCAGTTATTAAATGTGGCCGTGTAATGTAATAGTCCCAGGATTTTGTTGCAATAACAGGGTTTATTTTTAGCAATGATGTAATATTTACATTCAAAAACAATCAGTTCTTTATTAAATATGCCCCATAAAAGAGGTGCTGACCCTGGCTGACCGGTACCAAGCAGATAGGCCTTCAATAAAAAAGTAGTGGTCACCCTTTTGAATATTAAATGAAAAGTCCAATTGTAGAGACGAGCAAATAAAGTCACAGAACCCTGGTCCAAAGGTCACATTAGTGTTCCGCTGCCTTTTTGCAGGCAACTGCAATTCTTCTTTTCATTAGCCATTCTGCAGCTACGGCGTGTGTGCGTCACACTACAACAATGACATTGTACCAGTCCAGACAGTCAAAAGAGGAGTCAGGAATATCGGCAGGTAGAAAGTTGTTCCCAGGACTTCTGTCCGGCAAACACGGATTACTGATGTGGCCTCTGGACCAGTGAAATTACGCACTTGTTGGATGTTTCTCTTAATAATAAACTCATTAGATTGTTGCTCAATGTTGGATCTCTAAGCAAGCATAAAGATAAACTTCGGGCAGTCAACAAAGGGGGTTGATTGAAGGAGTTCTTCTTAAGAAAACTTACAAATGATGAGAGCAGGGCGTGATAATCCATTGGTCCTTTTCATCTGGCCACAGTATGGAGCTGCTCTGCAGTAGAAGGTGCCAGGCCACTGCTAGAGGTAACTCCTGGGAGTGGTCATGCTCCACAAAGGAGCCAAATGGCTAGACAGAAGGGAGGTGGAATACTGTCACTAGGGATAGACAGGAAGAGTAACCCCCGACACTTAACCTAGGCAACCCTGAGCTCCCTGACATCCCTAAATGGGTTCTTTCACCCTGTGCAGCAATCATGTTCCTACCCTAAGTTTGGCTATCACTAGTGTGCAGGTCAGCAGGAACACTGGTCCTGCTCTACAATAACGACACAAAGGAGTAAAACAGACAAGGGTAAAAGAAACATCCAGGCAGCAATCAACAGAAATGAGCCCAAAGTAACTAACTTTTATTTGCACTGCTCACTCCTCCACACCTATACCAAGGTATAGCAGGCTATCATTGGCAATTATCCAAGTTAAGAGGTAAGTGCTTATGAGGCGCCCCTAGGCCGTGGGGTACTCAGGGACCGGATTGCTGCTGCTATCGCTGGGGAGTCACGGGGGTCGTTACCCGGTCATGAGGCCTGGGCGTCAGTTGATAAAGGGGTTATTTACAGGGGATGTTTGTCGTGACACCACCCGGGGTATGTGGTCAGTGGGATCACCGCTGCCGTATTCCTGATGGGGACGGTGACTTGGGGCAGCGTGGATAGTAAGCCCTTCTCGGGTAGGGCTGAGTGTTCCCAGGGCAGGTGTAGTGGTGGAGGGGCTTGTTAAGGGATGGTGCTCTGTATACTTCACTTACTTCTGTGCTGCAGCTTCTCCAGGGATGCAGCTCCACAGGTGGAAACCTCTGCAGCGGCACTGGAAAGAACAGTCTCAGGCAATGGTCAGCTTACCGGGTACTTTACTGGTTCAAAGTTCTTTAGCAGCAAGTTACAAGTCACAGTTCTCACAGTCACAGTTCTTACAAGTTAGCACTGCTCCGGGCACCTGGGTTCTACTTCAGCTCAGATGGTTCCTCTGCCTTGCCTCTCTCAAGTTCCTTTCAGGCCCTACTTGACTCTCCCTCTTTCCTTGCTCACGGGTTCGGTCTGGCCATCACAGGCTTTTGTGTGATGTTTCCCTCTGTCTTAGGGTCACTAGCCCTAGTCCGATGGCTGTGTTCCTACTCCGTGGCAATAAATAGGCTGCAGGTCATAGAGTACCTGCCCCACCCCGGTGTGTCTCGTGATTGGGTTCTTAGAGTCTCTCAGGTCACCTCTACAGAGCTGGCTCTCTGGCTGTCCTTGGCCTAGCCCTCCAGTGACCCAGGTATAATGTGGGCTCACCAGGCTCCTTCTGTCTCACTGGCCCTCAGCTTTGGGTTCCTCCGGTCAGCATGATGTTCGTGGCTGCCAAGCCCATTGTCCTCCCACTTCCCTCTATCAAGCTGTGGGGTGTCGCTGCTTGTGGCTGTCTTTCCCTTCGCCTCTAGCTATGGAGCGAGCTTTCTCCCTTGGGAATACTGCCTCCAAGGTTCTGCGTCCTCCAGGGAACCTCTTCTTCTGGGAATTCTCTTGTTCTTTCTGACCGCTCCCAACTTGGTGTTCCCGTGTTTTATTATGGTTCTCCCACCCACTTGTCCAGTTACTCCTTCTCTCTTCCCACACTGCTCTTAACCCCTTCTACACCTTGCCTAACCTAGAGTCCTAGGCGTAGGGTCAGTGTGTGTCGGTGTGTGGGTGTTCCTAGGGTCAACCGTCTTCCTCGCCTGGCTGCAGTTCACCCTGTGCCTGTCCTGGTTGCAGGGACGCCACATTTATATCAGAGGGGAATGGATAAAACAGAAAAGCTGAGCTAGGCCAGGACAGAAAGCCTTATGAGACAAAACAACAGCTTTAATAGAACCAGTACAAGGGAAATTTGCACAGCTAGCTGAAAAGCAAAGCAGCTACAACCAGTGCAGGCGTGCATGTAGCCCTATGTTGCAACGTTCGGACAAGGGCCACTCTCTCTTATACCGTAGTAGCCCTGTGACAGGAGTACACACTGTACAACACATCATGATGCTCTAAACAGTGGAAGGATCTGTGTATAAACATTGGGATCCCAGCCACAAGTCTGTTTGAGCATGTGGTGTCCAACTACTGGTAGTGAAAGCAGCATTAGTGACTACCAGGAAGCTGGATTGGGCAGGTGAGGTTTCTGGAGTGAGAGTTGAGGTAGAGACTCAAGACAACTGGGACTCTGCCCTACTGAAAGATGGGGTAAAGGCCAAGTGGGAACCATTGGCTAGCAACAGCTATCGTAGTGAGTCAAGTGTACCCAAGAGACTGAATGTGTGTGTTATGATCAAGAGCTACGTAGAGTGTCATACTTCAGTTTTGGGATTCGATGTTGCTGCTTAGTCAGTTCCCTTGTCTGCTAGCCTATGGTCTTTTTCCTCTTGGTCCTAATGCTGATGGTTACTATTACCTTTCCCTTTTCTAGTGTTTATCCTAATCAGGTGTTTTCATTGTCCCGTTTTGGTTTGTGCTATCAATGCCTGGGTGGGTGTATGTTGGCAGCGGATCATTCAGGATACTCTAAAGAGCAGAGCTTTAATTAGCAATAAACAGGTACAGATATGATAGACTTTGTGGAGTCAGGAATATGCAAGTGTCTCTGTGTAGCATCAGCAGGCTTCATCTCCTCTCATGCACAGACATAGGAAACTGGGTACATTCATATGGTCTTTCCTGTGTATGAGCCTCTGGGAACACTTACATACACAGGCATGGAGTTGCTGCGCTAAACATATTACAACACCCCACTCAACAACTACTCATCCTGTTAGTCCCATAGTGGTTCTGAAGTCCTCAAACTTGGCTCTTGGCAATGGTTTTGTCATACCATCAGCTAACATCTTGTCAGACTTGCAACAGACCATCTCTAGTACACCACGTTCCACTAAGGCGGCCGTCACACGCTACAATATCGTGAGCGATATTGTAAGCGATCACATGCACGCGCGGATCGCTAACAATATCACTCACATTGGTGGTGAGCTGTCACACAGACAGACTCACCAGCAATGTGGGCCAGCGAGATCGCTGGTAACTATGGTACACATCGGGTTACTAGGCGCCACGCGGCGCTTAGTAACCTGACGTTTACCATAGATACCATCTCCCAGCATAGGCTCTGCCGCTGGGAGATCGTTCATCGTGGTGTCACACACCACGATGAAGCAGATTGAACAAGCGATGATCGCTTGATATGAGCTCCGGCTCCCATATCTGCGATGTAACGATCAAGCGATTTTACATTGTAAAATCGCTTGATCGCACGTAGCGATGCACAAACGATATCGCTTAAGCGATCAAAAAGCAGATCGCTTAAACGATATCGTTCGCAATATTGAACCGTGTGACGGCCGCCTAAGTCACATAATTGGTGATGTTTAACATCGATGTGCTTAGTCCTTGCACTAATCTTCTCACTGCTGGCAAGTTTAAATCATCCTTGGTTGCCCTTATAGACAGAAGTGCCCCCACTGCTTGTCTAGAAACAGAGGAGGGAAGCGCGCATAGGGTTTATAATGAATAATGCCCCGTATTGGTTTGACTCACCTTTTCAGGTTGTGTGAGTCTCAACCAACTGAATCAGCATAGAAAATGGTTGCTGCAGATGCCTCGCTGATACGATGAAGAGAGAAGGAAAAGGCCAGGCTTCATTATATCTGCGGACACCGGTAGAAGTCAGTCCAGTAAAACATGAAACACTTTATTTGCTGACGAGCTTCATAGCAGGACCTGCTACTTCCTCAGGGCTATCAAGTTAACATCAGTTCAAAAAGAAGTTATATACACAATGTTAATGACATCATATGTCCTGCCATCATGACCGTAATTCCGGTGGAAACACCCATCAGTCCATGATTTTTCCAAAATACACGTCTAGGCAATATTTAAAATTATAAACAATCCTATAATTCCACCTTTACAAATTTATATACAGTTATTTTAATTAAAACTGCATAAAGACTAAAAACTCGATGTGGTATGGAACCTGCCATATAAAAAGTGTATCTGTCGATCTTCTATTCCATACCTCCAAGCCACAGATGTGGAAAAGAATCCCGACAAAGAATACCAGACCATGATAATTATCATCAATGGGCATTAAAAAGAATGAATCAAGCTATATTTAAAACTTATCATGAGCACCATTATTAGCTTTTCCAATAGTAGATCTTTTATGATTTTATACCAAAAAAAGTTTGGGGATGTTATCAAAGTGATGCAAACCAACAGCTGGGCAGAAGGAACAGCAATTTGCTGGGAAACAATGAATAAACTACATATAGATATATAGATACACTGCGAAAGTACTTGCATGTCCCATTGACTTACATTGAACTAGCTACTCGTAACGAGTACCCAAGTATTAGGTTACGAGTACAGTGAGTCCGAATATTTCACTACTCGCTCATCCCTAGTTAGGACTACAGCTGCTGGGCACGGCTTCCGTGAACTAAACTCTGGCCCAGCTGCTGAGTACGCTGGCCCTTGCAACCGTCGTATAGGTGAGTATGTTATTTTTTTTATTTTTAACACCTTTTATTAACTGTTATATCACTTTCGCAGTGTATATAGATACACTGCCAAAGTGAATGTACTACTCGCTACTCCTAACGAGTAAGCAAGCCGGCCGCTGAGGTGATGGTGGGTGCAGCGGAGTGTGGAGCAGCTCCCTACAGGTGGAGCTATTACCTCAGGGCAGCAGCGTAGTAATCTGGATGAGGGGAGTTGTTGTAGGTGTTGGTGTTGCAGTTCTTACCCCTCTGCTGAGCTGCTGATGGTGCTGAGCCCTCCAGGCACCGCGATAAGGATAACTGAGTCCAATTCAACTTTACTCCACTTTAATGGGTACCGGCAGATGGTGATGGTATACGGTACAGTCTGGTTTACCGGGGTCTGTCACCAGTTCCAGGATTCCTGTTATGGAGTCTCTAGATGTTCTTCCTTCTATGGCTTTCTGGGTTAAACTTATTCTTCTTAACTTCTACCACCCTCGCAGAGCTCTCCCGCCAGTCCCTTGATCTTCCACGGTGGGGCACGGTTGTCCTTGACCGGTTCTAACGGTGCTGCTACTACCCCCGCCACCGTTACTCGGGACGTTACTCCTGTGATCTTGGATCTAATGTTGTCCTGAGGGGTGAGGTACCTTGTGGTGCTGTCAGCTACCCCTTTAGTGATGGGCCTGCAGCTCGTCGGTCTGCAGCCAGAGATAAAAATCTGACTGCTATGGCTATCCGCACTGCCGATGCTTCCCCAATGTGACCAGCCGGCTCCAACCAGTCCTGGCCTGTTGCCCTCTGTCCTGGTTCCCCCTGTGAAGGTTGGGGTTCCTCACAGCAGAGTTGCTGTCAGGCTAGTCCTCTCTGACTGCCTTCCCAGCACTAACTGTCAAAACTGAAACTTTCCTTCCCACTACTCTATCCAAGGCTCTACCCCCATCCTTTTGGGACCTACTAAATTACCAGCCCCCTTATTCTAAGTGGTGTGGTCCTAGGTGGGCGTAAAAACTGACTCCATAAGGTGAACCTTGAACTGGCAACTTTACAGGGTTAACACATTATTATTAAAAGTGCAATACTACCCTGTGGCGGCTAGTCACAGGGGCGCCACAGTAGTAGTAAGGATAAAGTTTGCTCGTGACACAAGTTGGGATGATCACCAGATGTGGGTGGCATTGCGGGGGATCACTGGAAGATAAGCGGTGGTAGCAGTGCAGATGTTTAACCCTTCCCAATTACGACTGTCTCACAGGGATATGATGGGGGTGATGATGTAAAGTGTAGTGAAGAAAGTAGACAGCTGGACACAGTCTTTTCTTTCCCTTTTTACTGCAATTTTCTATGGCAGCTCCAGGTTTGGACATCCACCACTAGGCAGGTGGTCCAGCCAGTCTGTTGAGAACTGTAGTCCGCTATGCTGGCTGAGTATATATTAGCCTCCCTGCTAACTTTTCATGTACTTTAGGTTTCTTGGTGCTTGTTGCTCTCCAGTACTCCCTCTTGGTTGCAGTGAGTTACTTCCTGCCAGGCTGGTAGTGCGGGTCCTGAGGGTATGAGCCTATAGCAGCTCTCTGACCCTTTATGCTACTTACACCCCGGAGAACTCCACTTAAGTTGCTGGTGATCTTGGAAAACACCATCATCCAGTTCTGCCACCAGACCCTATAAAGCCTGGATGACTTAGGGACTGGTTCCCTACCTGCAGCTGCTGCCTTCAGAGCAGATCCTGTCTCTCACTAGACCTCTCCTTTGCCTACTCTGTCTAAATACACCCTAACTAATCCCTCCCTAACTAATCCCTACCTCCAACCAGAGGCTGAGTCACAGCCCAACCCAGGTCTTCAGTGCTTAGCTTCCTGGTTAGAGATCAGCCAGTATGTGTGTATGCTTCAGACATCCAGCAGAAGGACCCCAATTCCCATCAGACATGGCATTACTTGATGTTATATTAATACCATTTTGTGGTGGTCAGAGGAAGGGGTGCCACATAAACATGAAGATCTTTTAGATTTAAGCAAGATAAATATAAATTTATCTCACACATGGGTCCTCCTGTATAAGTTCAGATACAACACAGAAGTATCAAAGTATAGTTTGTTTAAATCACTTATGGGTTTAATGCCGATGTCCCCACGCTCTGCTGCTGCCTCGCAGCAAGAACGTTGTATTACTCTCCATCGCGGCCTGGCCGCACGCCTCCTTATCCCTCCTCGTAGTCTTTGCCTATGACACGCTCTTGGGCCCAATGCATGACACACAGGTCTCCGGGGAGTGCACTGAAGGTGCGCAGCCGCGCACCACACCGTTCTTAAAGGGCCAGTGCCCTTTAAACCCGGACCCAGAAGTGGCCCTCAACCTATGGCTGGGAGATAGTAGTTATAGAAGTTGTGCTCCCATTAGAAGAGGTTTCCAATAAACACTTTTAAAGTCAGTATCAGGTTGTCTGTCTAGCAAGTTATCAGGTCCCCTGTCTTTGCCCAGTCTCTGTCCTTGCCTGCCTGGTTACACTCGTGTCTGTCCCTGGCCAACCAGTCCTGCAATATTAGAGACTATGCCTATATCATAGACTGTCCCTGACCTGTCTACTTCAGCCACCCCTGCTGCACCTGCTGTACCTAAGTCTGCTCCTGAGCTTGTCCCTGCCCTGGGGGTCAGCTGCCACTGTTCCCGCTGTGGTCTGGTGGGTCCACTTCCCCCAACACTTACCTTTCCCTGTGGGCATTACAAAAGGTAGTGGAGAATCTCCAAAGTCCATTCACTGTAGTCCATAGAAAGATGATTTTCAGATCGTTTTTCTCTCAGGAGGCTTGGGCAGCTTTCACACACTGAATACTTTTGGTCACTCCCAGTCACCTCACACAGGCTCTGTCTCACAGCCCAGCACACTGCATACTGGCTGTAGACTCTCAGTTCCACTCCACTCAGCTCCACATGTCAAACAAAAGAGACTTTATTTTAACATGAGACACACCCAAGGCTGGGGTCATGTGACAAATCAGTCACATGATCCATACCGTTCAGCACTTACACTGTGTGCAGAATTATTAGGCAAGTTGTAATGTAGAGGATTATTTTTATTATTGATCAATAACTATGTTCTCAATCAACCCAAAAGATTCATAAATATCAAAGCTTAATATTTTTGGAAGTTGGAGTGGTTTTTTTTTAGATTTGGCTATCTTAGGAGGATATCTGTTTGTGCAGGTGACTATTACTGTGCAGAATTATTAGGCAACTTAATAAAAACCAAATATATTCCCATCTCACTTGTTTATTTTCACCAGGTAAACCAATATAACTGCACAAAATTTAGAAATAAACATTTCTGACATGCAAAAACAAAACAAAAAATTAGTGACCAATATAGCCACCTTTCTTTATGATGACACTCAGCAGCCTTCCATCCATAGATTCTGTCAGTTGCTTGATCTGTTTACGATCAACATTGCGTGCAGCAGCCACCACAGCCTCCTAGACAATGTTCCCAGAGGTGTACTGTTTTCCCTCCCTGTAGATCTCACATTTTAGGAGGGACCACAGGTTCTCTATGGGGTTCAGATCAGGTGAACAAGGGGGCCATGTCATTATTTTTTCTTCTTTTAGACCTTTACTGGCCAGTCACGCTGTGGAGTAGTTGGATGCATGTGATGGAGCATTGTCCTGCATGAAAATCATGTTTTTCTTGAATGATACTGACTTCTTCCTGTTCCACTGCTTGAAAAAGTTGTCTTCCAGAAACTTGCAGTAGGTCCGGGAGTTGAGCTTCACTCCATCCTCAACCCGAAAAGGTCCCACAAGTTCATCTTTGATGATACCAGCCCATACCAGTACCCCACCTCCACTTTGCTGGCGTCTGAGTCGGAGTGGAGCGCTCTGCCCTTTACTGATCCAGCCTCTGGCCAATCCATCTGGCCCATCAAGAGTCACTCTCATTTCATCAGTCCATAAAACCTTTGAAAAATCAGTCTTAAGATATTTCTTGGCCCAGTCTTGACATTTTATCTTATGTTTCTTGTTCAAAGGTGATCGTTTTTCAGCCTTCCTTACCTTGGCCATGTCCCTGAGTATAGCACACCTTGTGCTTTTTGATACTCCAGTAACGTTGCAGCTCTGAAATATTGCAAAACTGGTGGCAAATGGCATCTTGGCAGCTTCACACTTGATTTTCCTCAATTCATGGGCAGTTATTTTGCGTCTTTTTTGCCCAACACGCTTCTTGCGACCCTGTTGGCTATTTCCCATGAAACGCTTGATTGTTCGGTGATCACGCTTCAAAAGTTTTGCAATTTCAAGACTGCTGCATCCCTCTGCAAGACTCTCACAATTTTGGACTTTTCAGAGCTGTCAAATCTCTCTTCTGACCAATTTTGCCTAAGGAAAGGCATTTACCTAATAATTAAGCACATCTTATATAGGGTGTTGATGTCATTACACCACACCCCTCCTCATTACAGAGATGCACATCACCTGATTTACTTAATTGGTAGTTGGCTCTCAAGCCTATACAGCTTGGAGTAGGACAACATGGATAAAAAGTATCATGTGATCAGAATACTCATTTGCCTAATAATTCTGCACACAGTGTATAAGCTGGTCTGAATGCCTTACAAACTAGTGGCTCTACAGATACCAGGAAAACCTCAGGGTTTACACCAGAGGACAACCATCTCTGTGATACGAGTATATACAGGCCATTTATAATGCAGCTGGTCACCACATTACACTACTTAGAAAAATCTTTGATTCAATGATGTAGAATCCTTATATTAAAATTCCCATGACCAGATAAAGCGTGAGCGCCTTGGCTGTGTGCGCATGATATTTGTTTTTTTTCAGGCGGATTCCACCCAGAATCTGCCTGAAAAAGTGAAGCAAAATGGCATCATAAACTGAACATGATAGAGTAAACGTGCTGGCTGAGGAATGGAAAACTGCTGGTGGAATCAATTCAGAAATACGACCACCATACTTTATCTAAAGTGGCTTCGCCTGAGAACATTTTGCTGCTGCGCCCACGTCTAAAAGACGCTGTGTTCACATATCCTTATGGTCCCAAGTGTTTTCAGCATTCACCCCAGACTGACAGCTGCAGCTTGTACTGAGCAGTGCCACATCTGTGCAGTGCCATCCTATAGCAGCCAGACCGCAGCACGGCCATCTTCCTACTATCTGCAGGCATCTTGGGGCCCTCTTCTGATTAGTAGACCCTCGTTATATTCTGATCACTGGACCAGAGTCCTGCAAATCATTTTGCTCAACACTAGTTGTTTGGGTTTCTTTTTTGTTCAGACGTTTTGAATGGTATCTGGTGGGAAATAAAAGTACATCAATATTTGAAGTGAATGTGGCACCCCAGGAGTTAATGTGCCACAGTAATAACACCAAGGGTTAATTCCCCACACAACCCACAACACTACACTAGCGCCTCCAGGCCAGAAGGGGGAGCTAAAGCTGCTTCCCTATATACTCTGGTGTGGAGAGGAAGTGGGCAGTTAGTCAGTTGGAGTTCAGTTCCTGAGAGGACTGAGGGAAAGGATCTGGGTGTAAAAGGGCTGCGTTAAGCCCAACCCACGGTCCACTGTCCACTTCCAGGCCAGCCAAGGTCTGAGGAAAGGAGTAGGAGAAGCAGAGGAACACATCCGGGACACAGAGTTACCCTATAACTCACCCCGGTGAAACGCAAAGACCGGATACCGGATCCGCAATTGTGCCTGACACAAGCGGCACAGGAAATACCGGATGAGTGAAGATTATATATCTTCACTGTACCACAGCGAAGCAACACGGCGGGGTCAGAAACACAAAGATAAGGCTCAAGTTGCCTAGCAAAGGGGGTACCTGTGAGGAGAGACAGGGTCGGCAGTCTAGCTAAAGTGGCAGCAGGGCCACACATACAGCACAGGAGTAGGAAGCCAAGGACCCGGTCAGGGTGGGAGCAACCTGGCCCCGGTACAGACTCTGCGGACAAAACTTACTTAATACCATCTACAGTAAAGACTTGGAAAACTACCAAACCGTGAGTCTGTGTAATCCTTGTGCTTGAGCCCTACTCTCCCTCACAAACTGTTATCATCTCTACCACTACCACTACCCCTGCCCTGCATAATCCATAGACTTTCATCACTACTGCCCCGGGGACCAGGCTCTGCCCGTGGAGAGCCATTACATCACAGGTTGCAAACCATCATCCCCGGAGGTTCTGCAGCAGCGGTGGTCACCCTGACCACATACCACGGGTGGCGTCACGACTTTATCCCCTGTAAATAACCCCCAAACTCCAATACTTGTGGGCCCGGGACACGGTCCGGACCAAGACCACCGTGATTCCCTGGGATACCCCGGTCCGGTACCGAGTACCCCGTCCCAGTAGGCTCCACATGATTCCTGATGGAATATGCTACAAACTAGTCATTGTCCAATCATGAGGCTGCACAAAATGCTCCAGATTAAAAAAAACTCTTTAAAATCACTTCAGGAAATATTTTAGGGAAACAAAAGCTTCCAACAAATAGAGGCGGATTTCACTTGAAATGCTTTTTAATTTTTAACTCCTCAATAACAGTAACTTACGTGTCACAACTCTGCAAATTATCTCTTCAGAGAGGACGTGAACTCTAGCGCCACCTATTGGATGTAGGAATCCTAAAAGTCAAAATGGACCCTTTAACGAGCCTTGTATTATGACCTAGGATAAAAAAGCTCAAGCCATATGCCAATTCTCATTAAAGGGTCACTATTGACTTTTAGAATTGTTACATCCAATAGGTGGTGCTCGAGTTCACGTCCTTTTCCTCTCTGAAGAGAGATAATATGCATATTTCCGAGAGGAGCATTGCGGCATCTAAGTCTTCTCATACTGGCATGCCAAATCTGACATGTCACCCCCTACAAGGAGAAACCTTACACCGCTTATATCCAAGTCATAAATCTGATAAACATGTGTCCGTCTGTTTGCCCATGAACTCTCCAAGTGCTAAACATGAGGCCACAGGTGAGGATTCTGTCACCTTCTTTATCCTACATTTACATTTTGGCTCAGATTTTGGGTAATTTTTGCGATAACTGAAGCCCTCAGCACCAGAATAAATCCAGCTAGAAATGCTCCGTCACTTCTCCTCCAGGGCACAGTACAGTTATGATCTTCACCTCTCGCTGGGTTGTTTTGGGTAATCCTGATGAGTCAGACTTTTACCAAAAATAATCGTCATTCCTGACATACCCGACCCTGTCTATTTATGCTGCAGGTCACTAGAGCAGGTCACACGTTTAGCAGGTTGTACATGGATTCGCACTGACTACTGGGTGGATTGTGCTACTCGCTGCAGAGTCATCCAACTCGTCCAACCCAACACAGAGTATGTGACAGAAGCCAATGACAGGTCTGGGAATATATCCCAACATAGATATAAGAGTATATCACAACATATACTGTGTTCCCATATTTCGTTATCATGACATAACTAAATATGCAAATATATCACATTACTCTATAAGGGAACACATCCTGAGATAACGAGGTATAACACTGTGGCAATGATCGCCGAGGATTACTGAAGGTTCCTGTTGCTGTCATAATTGTGCTCCAATGTGGTGCCCCTGCGGTCTGCATGCCACAAATGCTATTTCTTCATTATTGATTGTAATGCCATGTCTGAGAATTGGAGCTCCATCTGCTGTAAGTCTGAAGCATTCACACACTGCCTGAACACTTAGAAGGAGACTGAGCACTGGATGCCTTATTTGGGCATGTTACTCACTCACTGGTGTGGGGGAAGGGGTAGAACTTGGTGTTTAGTAAGATAAAGGAGATCTGGGAACCAGCAGCAAAGCAGGGTACCAGTCCCTAGGGTACTCAGGCTTACAGTGCCTGGTGGCAGAAACTGGAGGCTGGGTGGGTTCCATGTTCACCAGTCACTTAAGTGGAACCTTCTGGGGCACCAGCAATACAGATGGCAATAAAATTACTGGAAGGCGCAGCTACCTACAGGGCCTGCACTACCAGCCTGTCAGGGGGTAACCCACAGCAACTAAGAGGGAGTACTGGAGAGCTTCAAGTCACAAGAAACCTAATAACTACAGAAGTCAGCAGGAAGGCCATATTTCTCACCCAGCAAAGCGGACTACAGTTCTCATCAGACTGGCCAGACCCCCTGCTTGGTGGTGGATGTATTACCCTGGACATTGTGCAAGAACTTCAGAAAAACACTGATTCCTGCTGTTCACTTCTCTGCACCTCATCATTACTACTGAAGCGACCGGTGGTAAGGCCGCGGGTGTGTGTGTATGATCTTTCTCAACAGAATCCCCATACTCAGGTTTAACCGATAATAACGTTTCTTTACTGTAAAACATGTTTATATCACAGTCAACCGAACTATATGCGCACTTGTATATATTAGAGTCTCTGGATCTTCACTTCTGCCGGGTACGCAGCAAGAAAAAAACACAACAATGAAGGTATCTTTCCCTAACTTTCCCTAACATCACGTACCAGTCTATCACAGAAGAAGATGTCGCTCCCACGTAGCAGGCCTGGGGATCTCCTCAGTCTTCTTCTTTGGTCTCCTTCTGCAGGTAACAGTCTGTCTCTCCCAGTCTCAGGGCACACAGAGCAACAGCAGAAGGGAGATCACAGCAGCACAAATGGCTCCCTTATGTCGGTCACGGCCCCTGCACAAGCACTCTGGGTGCTCGGCGGGCAAGGTTTTGCAGAGCGGCCAGAGTCACAGCACCAAAGTCCAGTGGCCCAGGATCAGTCACAGGGGCTTCTGCGGGGTGATTTCTCCGGCAAGGTGTTGCAAAGTAGCCCTCTTTCAACAGACATCCACAGGTAGATGTTCTCTTGTTCAACTCTGTGTCTGTACTAAGCTCTTTCACTTCCTGGGTAAACAAAAGAGATGGCTGGGAGTTTCCCAGCTCTGTGATTGTACAGTCCACTGATGCCCCCTGGTGGACAAGTGCGGACTGTGCACAGTTCATTTCACTGTCAATTTCGATAATACAATCTGAATTGTACACCTCATTACACTACTACCACCCTCATCATCCCCTGGGAGCCAGCCTTTGTTTGGTAAGGTATAACATCTACATGTATCTCCTGCAGTGGCGCCATATCTGGCATCACGAGGGTATTATTTTTCTGTGTTTCCTCTCCCTTTTGGATGTGCTCCAGGGTCACAGCACCGGGTGCAGCCACCGTGATCCGGACACTGGCCCAGCTGCTGCGTACCCCGCTCCTGGGTGCTCCACACCTCGGTCCCGGAGATCAGCACTTTCCAGTCTATACATATATATTCTATACATGATGTTTTGTTGAAAACAAAGCGCAGAATAGGAGAATGGTCCTGGTTATCTAGGGGTTAATAAGTGATAGAGAGCGGCTGGCAGTGGGAGGGTTAATAGAGCCAACCACGTCCCCGTGCTCCACACAGGGTTAAACGCAGCAGAAGACCCGACCACGTGATCGGTCATGTGACAAGTTTTTCTAACGAGGGGAGGAGTCGCACAACTGAGTGTGGCTTACACATGAAATAGGCGTGGCTTTGTTTTCTTTGCACTGTGGTGGGCGTGGCTCATTTAGTTTAGCTCGCTGTGGTGGGCGTGGTTTTGGTTCATTTAGAGTGTGGGCGTGGCTCTGTGTCCTTTTGGTGGTGGGCATGGCTTTATTTCATTTGGTGCCACTGTGGTGGGCGTGGCTTTAATGCTTTTGGTTGCGCGGTGATAGGCGCGGTTTTAGTTCCTTTGGTGGTAGGCGTGGCCTTGCTTGTCTTTGGTGACGCGCTGGTGGGCGTGGCTCTGCGGCCTCCTTCCTCCATGCTCGGTGCTGGCTGCCAGGCGTACACAGGAGGGAGGTGGGAGGAGAAGGAAGAGCAGAGAGGGGACAGCTCCGGCTCAGCTCCGGCACCAGCAGCAACTTCCCCGGGATTTATTAGTGACTCCCAGCGGAGAGCAGCCCTCCTGCATCCCCAGCTGCCATCACTGCATGAGTCCATGGATTACATGGTATGTGCCTCCCCCCCCCGAGCTGCCAGTGGTGCAGGCCATTCCCTATTTCTCTGCTCTTAGATGTCTGCAGCCCATTAGGACTCGCTCCAGCGCCTGCACCTGCTTCATTTACCTGCTAATGGCCCCTGATGAGGGCACGGTACAGGGCACTGGGGTGGGCAGCCTGGAGGGAACAGGCACTGGGGTGGGCTGCCTGGAGGGAACAGGGGTGGGCAGCCTTCATGGCACAGCAGTGGGCAGACTGGAGGGCACAGGGGTGGGGAGTCTCCATGGCACAGGAGTGAACAGACTGGAGGGCACAGGAGTGGGCAGACTGGAGGGCACAGGGGTGGGGAGCCTCCATGGCACAGGAGTGGGCAGACTGGAGGGCACATCGGTGGGCAGCCTCCATGGCACATCGGTGGGCAGCCTCCATGGCACAGGAGTGGGCAGACTGGAGGGCACAGGGGTGGGCAGCCTCCATGGCACAGGAGTGGGCAGACTGGAGGGCACAGGGGTGGGGAGCCTCCATGGCACATCAGTGGGCAGACTGGAGGGCACAGGGGTGAGGAGCCTCCATGGCACAGGGGTGGGCAGCCTCCATGGCACAGGGGTGGGCAGACTGGAGGGCACAGGGGTGGGCAGCCTCCATGGCACAGGGGTGGGCAGACTGGAGGGCACAGGGGTGGGGAGCCTCCATGGCACAGGGGTGGGTAGACTGGAGGGCACAGTGGTGGGGAGCCTCCATGGCATATCGGTGGGCAGCCTGGAGGGAACAGGGGTGGGTAGCCTCCATGGCACAGGGGTGGGTAGCCTCCATGGCACAGGGGTGGGCAGACTGGAATGCACAGGGGTGGGCAGCCTCCATGGCACAGGAGTGGGCAACTCGCAGTATGCAGGGGATCACTGGGTACAGGGGTGAGATGCCTACAGGGCATAGGGGAGGGCAGCTCACTGGGTACAGGTGTAGGGGGGCAGCCTGACAGCCACTGGGTTGGGCAGCCTGACAGCCATTGGGGTAGGCAGCCTGCCTGGCACCTCTTCACTGTCCCCAATGGCCTGGGCTGCAGTTTATATGGTGCCTGCTTCACCCAGAGCCAGGTCTTGTGCCCAGGGACAATAGTCAGTTTCCCCACCATGGTGGGATGTGGCTATGGCTCTCTGTAATGTACGGCCATATGGGGTCTTTCTGGAGATCTAGTAAGCAGTTCTACATCTTTCCGGTGTTCTTTGTGTTTTGGGATCTCGCCATTTCCAGGATCTCTGTTTGTTGTTGGGGAATGGATCCGTCCTTGTTTGTTTTCCAGTGTTGGGTCTGGGCAATCCTCTGTGAGCTCTGTACCTCAGAGTTGGTGGCTCGGTGCGTCAGACCCTCCGTTGTCTGTCGGTCCTGCTGTGGGGGGTATAATCTTGCTTGGGCCCTGTTCACATTTCTCTGCGCAGTTTCATGTGGTTTATGGGGTTCACATGCAAAACGGATCCGTGATGTGAATGGACGAGGGAAAGTTCTGTAAACGGAGCGTGGACGGACCGTCCACAATCAGTGGGGCCCCGTGTGCCATTTCCATCATTTATTTAATGGGTATGTTTTGCCCTGGTTTCTTCCTGTATCAGATGCCATTCACTGCGTCATTACAAGTCTGATATATGGGGGGGGTCTCTGCCTAGTCCAGAGCGGAGTTGCCCAGGGCCCACCCTGCTATGTTATGGGGCCTCTCAGGTGCGCTCCTGTCCGTCGCCATCTCATCCCTTATTGCCGTGTAACATAATGTATTGGGGAGACTTAGAGGTGTCATCCGCAGCCCCCGCCTGCAGGAAGGGAACTAAACCTGTGGTCACTGTGGATCGGAGAGCGTTTAATTTGGTAAAACCCTACAGTTTGGCCTAAAGTTGTTGTGTTCTGCTCAGTCGGTCCTCCGCGGTAGCAGGATCAGGACCGTCCCCACGTCTGTTACTGAAGTCCTGGGCAGCTCCTGCATGAACTGAGGCCCAGAAACTTTATTTTGGCATAAGGCCTAAACTAAATGAACCAGGATGCCAGGGCGAAGGTGCCAGCCACAGAAGTGACCATGGAGGATGGGCGAGGACCAGGGCAGTGGGTGTAACCTTATAACATTGCATAGAGCAGAGCTCGGGCCCTGCTTGCTCGGCTCACCGTGGAGGTCTGATCATGACCGGAGGTGGCACCGTGCCTGGCACTGGGGCCGAGTGCATCTGCACAAATGTTTAAAGGGGTATTCCCATCTACAAGATCCCATCCCAGTATGTAGTAGGTGTTGGCTAATATTAGTAAGTATAGTTTTCCTGATTAGCTATCACTTACCCCATGTGCAGGACATTACAGCTTAGTGTTCCATGCTTACGACCACTCATATAGTGACTTTTAGTTGCTCATGGTCGTAACCATGGATACCTAACGAACTGTCACTATGTGAGTGGTTATAACCATGGATACCCAAGCTGTAATGTCCTGCACATGAGGTAAGTGACAGCTAATCAGGAGAACTATTCTACATTTCTAATTTAGGATGCTAATAATAACACTCTACATCTGGATAGGACTGAGATGATTGCCTGCAGCACTGACCACATCACATCTAATTTCTGTTGCAACAAAGCCATCATTAGACAGCTCTACCCAAGCTGAAACGCCACAAGGCGGTGAGCTCACTCAATGGCTGCAGCACTGACCACATCACATCAATTGCTGTGCACAAAGCTCAGCGCTCTACCCAAGCTGACGCACAGGCCGGTGAGTTCACTCATTGGCTGCAGCGCTATTATGGTGACGGTCACCAGCTGTGCAGGGGACAATAAGACACACAGAGCAGCGGCCAAGGACTGCACAGGTGGACGTGTATACTCCAAAATTGGAAAGGGCCGCATCAAGTGTGGTTGAAGTCTATGATTGTTCCTGTCCGTGGGGGTACTTTCTATATTATTTTCAGATACTGGTAGCCACCAGCATTTTGATGTATTAGGGTATGTGCCAAGCTAGGTTTCCAAAGAATGATGGAGTGCTGGTGCTCACTGGTCCGCGCTGCTTCAGGTTAAATAACTCACAAAGAGCCCAAGTCGATTCCATCCGTTTATTCACTCTCTCTCCTACGCGTTTGGCGCCTATGCCTGGCACTCATCAGGGATATCCCTGAGGAAGGCGCCATGTGTGGCCTGAAACGCGTAGGAAGAGAGGAGGTATAAAAGGATGGAAACCCGATTTGGCTCTTTGGTGAGTTTACTTAACCCTAAGCAGCGCGGACCGGGTGAGACCAGCACTCCATATTTCATTTGATACATACCACTATCCAGTGGTTGGTGGAGGTCGCAGCAGCTGGAACATCGTTTCCAAAAGCTTCAAACAGTTGTGGGATCAAACTGACAGGTGAGCAGCTTACAGCACCACCATGTATATAAGTGTCACTAGTGTGGGCACTATTGCGACTCTTGTACCCCTCCCTATTTTATCTTTACAATGCTGAGAGTTTGGTGGCATTTTTGTTGCAAATTTTTTCGTTGCGTTTTCTACTATAGTCAATGGCTGGAGGGCTGAAAAATACAGCAAACAATTGACAACTCATTCTTTAGTCTTGACCACAATCTGCACCTAAACTGCAAAGAAATAATAAGCATCACAACACAATTCTCATAGATTTTGGGGTAAGGTTAGGCATACTGTTTTTGTGATCAAAGGTGACACAAAACTGCAGCAAAAACACACTAAAAATGCACTGTGTGCACATGCCTTAAAGGGAACCTGACCCCACAAACTGACCCCCCCCCCCCGCATCTTTATTCCTGTCCCTGCACCCCCTCTTATCATTTCTAGCCATCCCTTTTGCAGAAAAAAATCGATTTTGTAAAGTAGAGAAGAGGTTATATTCACCTCGTCCTGTGTGAGTTCTCTGTTTCTGAATAAGTCTCAAAGGCGTGCCTGTCTGCTGCTCCCTAGTAATTATGCACGCCCCTCTCAGCTTGCTGCCTTGCATAGAACCTGGCCGCGTCATGAAAGGCGGCGGGGCTACAGGTATGACGCTATTTTAGCCCCGCCCCTTTCATGACGTGGCCAGGCTCTTAGCAAGCTGAGAGGGGCGTGCATAATTACAAGGGAGCAGCAGACAGGCACGCCTTTTGAGACTTATTCAGAAACTGAGAACTCACACAGGAAGAGGTGAATATAACCTCTTCTCTACTTTACAAAATAGATTTTTTCTGCAAAAGGGATGGCTAGAAATGATAAGAGGGGGTGCAGGGACAGGAATAAAGATGCGGGGGGGTCAGTTTGTGGGGTCAGGTTCCCTTTAAAGCCTCCATCAGTTGAGCAGCCGGCCTATATCTGCGCCTGATAATTGTATGGTTACATCTGCCAGACAAGTTGTCGGAAGACTTTCCCAAATGTGGGCCTGATGGTGGGTTTACACACACCAATTTCTGTGTCCAATATCTGAACAGATCTCTGGTTGCAGTGAAATCATGAACACATAGTTCCATTTTGTGGCTGTGTACAAATGTAACAATGTGTCCATGATTTCACTGCAACCAGAGATCTGTTCAGATATTGGACACAGAAATTGGTGTGTGTAAACCCACCATAAGTAGGGATCAAGCTGCCCTCCCTCAAACAAAGGCAAGGGGGTGGGGGGGCTGTCCTTGAGAAAATAAAACAACCTGTACAGATGTTTCTCATAGATGCCAACAGCAAAGTCCACAGTATGTGCGATTGGTGCCATGCCGTCACTTTATAAAAATGTCAGCTCTTGTGTTCGGCTTGTATACCCATTACAAGGTGTATTCTGCGTTATCCTCTAGATGGGGAACAATGGAAGACGTGAGGGGCCTGAGATGGGTGGTTTCATCTTGAAGCAGGAGATGCCCAAGATGGGTAATCTTGTCATGAAGCCTGGAGGACCTGGGATGGTTGGTCTTTTCATGAAGCGTGACGAGTTTGGAATCGGTGGTCTCTCGTCATGAAGCATGAGGGGCCTGGGATAGGTGGTCTCGTTGTAGAGTGTGAGGGCATGGGATGGGTGGTCTTGTCGTGGAGCAGGGAATTCTGAGATGGGTGGTTTCATCGTGAAGCGTGAGTGGCCTGGATGGTCTCGTGGTGGAGCAGGAAAAACCTGAGATGGGTGGTCTCATTGTGGAGTAGGAGAAACCTGAGATGGGTGGTCTCATTGTGGAGTAGGAGAAACCTGAGATGGGTGGTCTCATTGTGGAGTAGGAGAAACCTGAGATGGGTGGTCTCATTGTGGAGTAGGAGAAACCTGAGATGGGTGGTCTCATTGTGGAGTAGGAGAAACCTGAGATGGGTGGCTTCGTTGTGGAGTAGGAGAAACCTGAGATGGGTGGCCTTGTCTTGAAGCGTGAGGGGCCTGAGATCAGTGGTCTTGTCATGAAGTGTAAGGGGCCTGGGATGGGTGGGCCCATGGTGGAGCATGAGAAACCTAGGGTGTGTGGTCTTGTAGTGGAGCGTTTTTATTTTTTTTTTTTTCCTTGTTTCCACCGCTATTCTCCCTGGGAACTATCCTTATCACTTGTGTTTGGGGTTTCTCTTCCTCCAGTTTGGTTCATTTTAGGTTGCGGAACGAGTTTGTTCAAGGCTGTAATGAGAGGTTAGAGGTTCAGGAGTTCATCTCACACTCAGGTCATAAATCTTTGGGATTGTCAGAGCTTGTTCTGGTGCTGCTGCCTCTTCTCAAAATAATTCCTCCAGCCTCATCCTTTGTGAAGTCTTAAAGGGGATTAAGAAACCGTGACCGCTGTCTTACAAAACCGTCAGCACACCTGCCCACGTGTTGTGTGTGTTGATCTGCATGGAGCTAAGCTGTGCTGTGTTTTGAAAGAATGCCGCCATGTTTTTCTGACTCTGTACAATCTAGGAGTTGTTGGCTTTGTCCCTGGACCCGTTTTTTCATTAGGAGGATCGCCCTATGAAATGCTGATTGCAGTGATGTTTGGAGCCATAGTGATCAGTTGTAATCTGTGTATAGTAGCAGGTTGTGTTTTAGTTCCCCTGCAGCGCTACCGCAGGAGAATTGTGGTATTACATGGTTGAGTGGCTGCCTGTGTCATGCACTCACGTGCTGGGTCCTCCAGAGAGATGCTCTTCATTTTGATTATAAGGTCCTGAATGATAGACTCTACTTCATACTCTTTGCGATGTGATCGTGTTAACACTTCTGAAAATAGGTTTTCTAAAGAGTGCTACTTAGAGTAGCTGAGATGTGGAGGAAAGAGGCAGCGTCGGATATAGCGATGGGGCTTGATCCAGCCCGGCGTCTTCACTCTTGATGTGACTTATGCTGCTACTGCTTCAGGCAGACTAAAAGTATACCAATCGCTCCTCCAGAAGACAACTGCAGTGCCACCAGTAATGAAGACTTGGCACCTTCTTCCATGTGGAGAACCACAAAGGTTGTGCCGATGCAAGAAGCCCTAATGAGAATAGAAGCGATCTTCTATTCTGTAGAGCAGGGTTGGGGACCATTTTTCTGCCGGGGACCATTTAGAAATTTCTACCTTCCTTCTGGGGCCGCACAAAATTATCAACTTAAAAATTACCCGCTATATTTGGTTAAACATACATTGGTAAAGCATCCTAGACTATGTGAAGTTCTATGTGTATGGGGGGAATAGGTGAGGTACATGTACCAGTCTACCCACATCTGCTGTCCATATAGACTTATTTTGTAAAGTGTGAAATGTTCTTGATCTTTGTTCTGCTGCTGTAATACTGTAATTTCCTCGGGATCAATAAAGTTTATCTTATACAACTTGCCCTACTGTGGTGGCTGGAACTGCTTCACTTTGGCTGGTCATGATGTTAGGTGATATTGATCACGTTGCTTCTGCTTTTTGCTGCTTTTCCAGGTTTGCTATGGCCATAGACATTACAGAAGAGGCTGGGATCATGTACCTCACTGGTGAGGCCGAGGTTGAGGCATAGAGATCACTGGGGAGCTGGATTTAAAAGGCAGACAGTTGGCAAAACACGACTGCCAGACTGAGCACTGCAGTCCCCAGGAAATCTGCCCGGAGGCTGCCAAAAATGTCTCGGAGGACCACATGCGGCTCTGGGACCTGAGGTTCCCCACCCCTGCTGTAGAGACAGAAACAGATTTTTTTTTTTATGTACATACAATAATCTGGGGTACATAACACTGGGGAACACAATTTTTTAGGAGTTAGGTCAGACAACTGTTCTTAATAAATTTTTGGATGCTGAATCCAGAAATGATCTCAGTTTTTCTCTATCACGTCAAGTTTTTGAACTATAGGATTTTTGTCTTCTCAAAAATATGTAAACTACTGTACCTAAAAAGTGTTTTTTTTTTTTTTTAAATAGTACAAATATGAACAAAAAATGAAATGTATAAGAAATAGGTATTACAAATATGTTTTTTAACACTCATGTTTTTTTACAAAGGAGATATAGATATATACAATATATATATATATATATGTGTGTGTATATATATATATATATATATATGTATATATATATATATATATATATATATATTATATATATATATATATATATATATATATGTATATATATATATATATAATATATATATGTGTATATATATATATATATAATATATATATGTGTATATATATATATATATAATATATATATATATATATATATATATATATATGTGTGTATATATATATATATATATGTGTGTATATATATATGTGTGTATATATATGCAAGTAACTAGTCTTATTACAGATATCAGTGCAATTGTGCTTCTCTGGCAAGTAAGTTGTGGAGGAAAAACTTGACGTGCTAGAAAAAAACTGACTACATTTTTGGAATCAGCATGCCAATTTTAGTGTAAATCAGCTCAAAAACCTAACTCAACAGAAAATTTTTTTCAAATTGTTCCCCAGTGTAATTTTTTCACAATTACCGTATATACTCGTGTATAAGCCGAGTTTTTCAGCACAAAAATTGTGCTGAAAAGTGCCCCCCTCGGCTTATACACGAGTCACTATATGGCTGAGTGTGTGGGCCGGGGGCTGGAGGAGGTGGGGGAGGCTGTATAGTGAGCGGCCGGTCACGTGGGGCCGCTCATTAGTGCAATGCAATATGCACTGCATCCCCCTGTCCATCAGCAGCAGGGGAGCCGTGCATATTACATTGCACTGTCAGCGCTCCTCCGCCCCCCTGTGGTAGTATACAGCAGTGCCCCCCCCGTGGTATATACAGTCCCCCTCCCCCCCCCCTCCTCCCCACGTTGCTGCCGCACACCTGTAAAAAGAAGATCTTTCATACTTCTTATCCTCCTGCTGTCACCGCGCGCATCCTCCGCTCTCCTTCTTGCTTGCACCCGGCGTCCATCCACGTGACCGCGCACAAATAATGACGTCATTATTTGTGCGCGCTCATATGGATGGACGCCGGGTGCAAGCAAGAAGGAGAGCAGAGGATGCGCGCGGTGACAGCAGGAGGATAAGTATGAAAGATCTTCTTTTTACAGGTGTGCGGCAGCAACAGAGGGGGGGGCACTGCTGTATACTACCACAGGGGGGGGGCACTGCTGTATACTACCACAGGGGGGGGGCACTGCTGTATACTACCACAGGGGGGGGGCACTGCTGTATACTACCACAGGGGGGGGGCACTGCTGTATACTACCACAGGGGGGGGGCACTGCTGTATACTACCACAGGGGGGGGGCACTGCTGTATACTACCACAGGGGGGGGGCACTGCTGTATACTACCACAGGGGGGGGGCACTGCTGTATACTACCACAGGGGGGGGGCACTGCTGTATACTACCACAGGGGGGGGCACTGCTGTATACTACCACAGGGGGGGGGCACTGCTGTATACTACCACAGGGGAGGGGCTGCTGTATACTACCACAGGGGAGGGGCTGCTGTATACTACCACAGGGGAGGGGCTGCTGTATACTACCACAGGGGAGGGGCTGCTGTATACTACCACAGGGGAGGGGCTGCTGTATACTACCACAGGGGAGGGGCTGCTGTATATACCTCTGTGGCTGCTGTGTACTACCACAGGGAAGGGGCTGCTGTATATACCTCTGTGCTGCTGTATACTATCACAGGGGGGAGACTGCTGTATACCATCACAGGGGGAGACTGCTGTATACCATCACAGGGGGAGACTGCTGTATACCATCACAGGGGGAGACTGCTGTATACCATCACAGGGGGAGACTGCTGTATACCATCACAGGGGAGACTGCTGTATACCATCACAGGGGAGACTGCTGTATACCATCACAGGGGAGACTGCTGTATACCATCACAGGGGGAGACTGCTGTATACCATCACAGGGGGAGACTGCTGTATACCACCACTGGGGAGGACTGTATACCTGTGCTGGGGTCCACCCTCGGCTTATACACGAGTCAATAGGTTTTCCCAGGTTTTGGGGGCAAAAGTAGGGGGGTCGGCTTATACACGGGTCGGCTTATACACGAGTATATATGGTACTTATATTGAACATTTTGCACCTCTTGTGATCTGTAGCCTTTGTGGTGCATTGTATATTTACTGAGCTCGCTATGAAGGCCCAATGGATCTGCAACTCTTTTATCTTTTTATTTTTTTGGCTGCATAGATGGACAACCTATTTTCATTTCTTCAACATGATGCAAATGTGTCCCAATCATTTTCTCATTTAATGCTCACCCAGGTAGATTGTTACAGAACTGTTATCTGTACTCATAAGGCTGGGTTACACGCTGCGATGTGGCAGTGATCAGACCAATGAAGTGGATCGCTGCCACATCGTGAACTGATCGCTGGTGACCTGTCACACAGGCAGACTCGCCAGCGACCAGGACCAGCGAGCACGCTGGTAACCAAGGTAAACAGTGGGTAACTAAGCAGAGCGCTGCGCTTAGTTACCCACTGTTTACCCTGGTTACCAACTCTTAGCACTTGCTGTGCGGCGCTGGAAGCTCGTTGATCATTGGTCTCCTGCTGTCATACGCCGATGCTGGTTGGCCAGCGGGAGACAAACGATAAAAAAATGGTCCGAGTCATTTACCAACGCCCAACAATGAACGAACTGATCATTGATACGTGTCACGCACAACGATGTCATTTAGACATCGCTACAACGTCACAAAACCAGTGACGTGGCAACGATATCGTTCACGATATCGTTGTGTGTAACGGGCCCTATAGGCTCGGTCCTTGCGCATGTTTTGATTTAGCTGTCTGTGGTAATTCACAGTGAGCAGTGTGTGGTTTTGCAGTGTGGTTTGCGGCCACGCTGCTCACTAAAGCTGCGTTCAGACGTGGCGTATTCGGCTGCGTATGGTGCAGTGGCACTTTTTTACCGGTGTTTAAGCTACTTCAAGAAGACGCCACGCTTTTCCCGAGGCATTTTTAACATGTAACCTATGGGAAAAGCGCGCCGAAAAAAGCACAAAGAATTGCTATGTCAATTGTTTTTGCAGTGAAAGCGCGTACACGCAAAATTACATGGCTAAACGCGGCGTCTGCATGCCTTTCAACAAAAGCCATAGGTTTTGCTGAAGGCGTATCCAGCTTTGCTTGGCACTGCATTTACGCGAGCGCTCAAAAGTACCACGTAAAAGCAGGAATACGAGGCAAATACGCAATGTCTGAACGCAGCCTTTGGCTGGTTTCACACTGCTGGATTTTCCTGATTAGTGTCCATCCGGTTTGTGCCAAAACCAGGAGTGTCTCCAAAACTCAAAACAGGTGTCAATCTTTCAATTATAGTTTTTCTCTGCAAGTTCCTCTCCTGGTTTTGGCACACAAACCGGATGAACCCTGATCAGGAAAAAAACTGCAGTGTGAAACCAGCCTAAGGCCGCCTTCACACCATGTTTTTTTGCTGTCAGCCTGTGTCCGGTGTCTTACTGGATGCATCGGACACAGCCTGACAGCCCCAGACAAACGGAACCGGAGGGCAAATATTGCCTCTGATTCTGTTTTCTGCTGGATTCAGGACTGTGCGGCTGCTGCCGCTGTCCAGGTCCTGAAATTTTAAAATGTAGCTGCGGTTCTGAAATCTCATCCTGGAGCTCTCCAGTTGCTGAAGCTCAGTGCTGAGCTCCAGCACCCAGTGTCCGAGAACTGGACAGATTTTCTGTTGGGTCAGGTGCCCATAGATTCCCATATTATTGGGCGCCGGATACAGGTGGATCCGGTTTTGTTTAACTTTTTGCCCTGGAAACAAAAATTCTGCAAGCTCTGATTTTGTGTTTGGGGCAAAAATCGGAAGCAGCCTGACACTGTCAGACAGGGACAAAACCGGATGGCAAATCACTGCACCATAGGGCTACGTTATGTCCAAAATCGGTTCTGGGGCTGTCAGGTTCACACCGGACAGCCTCGGACCTGAAAAAACTGTGGTGTGAAGCCAGCCTAAGACTGGAATCACACTGTCTGTGTGCTATGCGACTAAGTCGAACTTGTCACGGATGATTAACTTGGAATGGCCTCCACCTCTCTGGACGGGAGTGTCAGCTGCTTGTGTTTCTTGGGGCTCGGACACACCGGCGTGAAACTCGGACGACTGCAATGTGAGTAAAAATCGCATTGCAGTCGGACCCATGTTAGGGCCCTTTCACATCAGCGTTTTTCATAATTCGCGGCAGATGCGGTGAAAAAACCGCATCTGCCGCGTTTGCCGCATAACGGTTCCACTTGCGGCACGGTTGCGGTTTTTTCAATGTAAAGTATAGGCGTACTTGCGGCAGGTGCGGCAAGTGCGGTTTTGCACTTGCGGCAGGTGCGGCCGCGAAAAAAACCGCGGCTTGCTGCGGTTTTTTTCGCGGCCGCACCTGCCGCAAGTGCAAAACCGCACTTGCCGCACCTGCCGCAAGTACGCCTATACTTTACATTGAAAAAACCGCAACCGTGCCGCAAGTGGAACCGTTATGCGGCAAACGCGGCAGATGCGGTTTTTTCACCGCATCTGCCGCGAATTATGAAAAACGCTGATGTGAAAGGGCCCTTAGTCAATGTCTGAGAGCACATTTCCAAGTGTTGGACGTTTTTTTTCTCGTCCGATTCACAGATGACGAGTCAGTTGCAACGTGCTGTGATTGTATGCGAGTGTCGGACGAGACTCGCCAATGCAAGTCTATGGGTCCGATAAATAAGACGTACCACACTCGGACCGCACACGGACCATCTGAGTTGGATGCGATTTTTAAGTGATACATTATCATTCTGTAGCTCAGACAACCATAAAAAATGCTCCTGTAAATGATTATACAGTAAATAGCTGCTGACTACAAAAACGGATTGCACTCGGACAACACACGGAAGCCACACTGACCAAAGTCACATGACACTCGTCCGACTCTCAGATCTGTCATTTGGACTGTTGTTGCACTCGCTAGTGTGTTTCCAGTCTTGGGCTGGCTTCACACTGTTTTTTGTCATCCCGTTCTGTTCGTTTTTGAAAAGAACAGAACAGGATCGTTTTTGCTTCCCATACGTTCCTATGGTGCCAGATTGGTCAAAAATAGCCATCCAGGTTTTGTGTATTCAGTCCTGGATTCGTTTGTCCTGTTTTTGTTTACCGGCCCCAAAACGAAGTCTGCACTGTTTTTGGCTGCGGTGACAAAACTGGACGGAAATTAAGTGGGTCTGGGACACTTAATATGGGGGTCTATGGAGCCGGAAACGGGAAAAATCAGAATTGTTTCCCGGATCTGGTTTCAGTGTACAGAGCAGGCTCACAACAAGAGCACTGCTCTGCACCCGTGGTACATGTGTGTAATTTCACTTTACATACACTGCTAAAGTGAAATTAAGTCAAGGAATGGTTAAAAATAAATTCTCACCTCTCCGCCATGTAGCCACCGAAGATTAATCCATCACGGGACAAAGGACCTGAGTTAACTGACCGGGAAGAGGTGGGGCAACCCGATCAGCTGATTGGGTCACATTACCTGCATCATGCGATTTAAATCTTTAAACCGCGCTGATGGGGTCATGTGACCCATCATATGATCGGGTTGCGCCCCCAGTCAGCTGATTTAGGTCCTGGAAGTCATCGGAGGTGGATGTGGTTGCATCCTGGGAGCCATCGAAGGGGTGAGAATTTTATTTTTTCATACCGGAGGAGGAAAGAAAGGGAGAGAACGAGGAGAGAGGAGTGGGAAGAGGAGATGGGAGAGACGGAGGAGTGGGGAGGAAAGAGAAGAGGGGGAAAGAGCTGCGAGGACCAACCCGAAACGGACCCTGCAAAAAACTGAAACTGATGCCTATTTGATATCTGATTGTAGGCATTCGTTTGGATCCGTTGCTGTGTGGGTCATCCTGCAAAAAAATGATGGGGATCGCTGGGACATCGTTATCTGATCGCTGGTGAGCTGTCACACAGGCAGACTCACCAGCAGTTGGCCATCTGTGCAACAACCTCGACATCGTGGAAAAGAATGTAAAATATTATTTTCCACGATGTGGAGGTTCCGCGGGGGTAAGCGGGAGAAAGTTGGTAACCAGGATAAACATCGTGTTACTAAGCGCAGCGCTCTGCTTAGTTACCTGATGTGTACCCTGGTTACCAACACGCTGTGCTCTGTAACCAGGATAAACACTGGGTAACTAAGCAGAGCGCTGCACTTAGGATACCCAATGTTTATCCTGGTTTTACCGAGCACAGCGCGCTGGTAACCAGGGTAACATCGGGTAACTTAAAATAGCGCTGCGCTTAGTTACCCGATGTTTACCCTGGTTGCTGGCCGGGAGGTTGTTGATCGTTGGTCTCCGCTGTCACCACGGTGCTGGCCGCCCAGTGGGAGACCAACGATCAAAAAATGGTCCTGGCCATTTACCAATAATCAGCGACTGGTCATTGGTACATGTCACACGCAGCAAGTTTTGCTACAAGGTCGCTGCAACGTCACAAAACCGTTTACGTTGCAACTATATCGTTAGCGATATCGAAGTGTGTAACGGGGCCTTTAGTTGCACAACACATGGACAGTGTTATTCCAGCCTAACACTTTTGCCCTGCACCTTCTGAATCGGGCTAAGGCTGGCTTCACACCACAGTGTGATCCGGTCCGGGGCTGTCCGGTGTAAACCAGGCAGCCCCGGAACCGGTTTTGGCCCCATAGTAGCCTATAAGGCCGTGAGGATGGCAGCTCTCTGCCATCCGATTTCATCTCTCTGGTGGAATCCGGGAGAATTCGGATTATTCTCTCCGGACACAAAATGATGCTTGCATCATTTTTTTTTTGGTCGGGGAGAAAAATCTCCCCAATTTGCCGGATCCCGGATTCTCCCGGAGCCGGGGTAATCCGGCGCTCCCTAACATGGGAGCCTATGGGGCCGGAATGCCCCGGACCGGAGGATCCGGGAACCGGATACCGGCGGCTGAACGCTGCTGTGATTTCAGGACCGCGGCTAGCTCCCTGCCAGCCACGGTTCCTGAATCATTAGCAGCTGCGGCTGTGTCCGGCTGCACACAGGACTGGAGGGACATTTGGCCTTCCGGTTCTGTGTGCTGATCCGGTCCGGGGCTGTCAGATTCATGCCTGACAGCCCCGGACCGGACCTTGCCGTGGTGTGAGCCAGCCTTAACGAGCTGCTTACCTGGACAGGTTTCTACCATTTGGAAGTTTTAGTTAAGTGCTTAATCAAAGACTGCAAGAATTGGTACGCAAGGTTTATTAGAAAATTACTTTTGCAGGGAGTTTGAGTGGACCCACAGCCAGGCTCTAGTACACTTACTACCATCTGGATACATCCACAGTAGCTCTGCGGTCAGCAGTCATTGGAATGTAATGTGTTGGAATCAGGACTGAATGTGCTGGCTGAATATTAAAGGGAACCTCTGACTTGATCCATGGGCAGTATGATCAGAGCCCAGCAGTGAGATTGCAGCCAGGTATGGCCTTCCCTGAATCAATGCAGCATAGTCTAAGCTGCATACTCACTCATTATATGCAGCGTTTTGGATGCAGCGTCTTGCCGCTGTGTAGTACAGTACCAGCATAGTGGATGGGATTTGTAGAAATCCCATTCCCACTATGTTTAACCTGACCGCAGCGTTTTGACAGCTGGGGTGCGGATTGCCGTCATTCCGCTCCTCCTCCGCATGTTCATTTCATGCTGCGGAGTTGGAAGCAGCTCCCATCGGGTGACTGCAGGGAGAAGCCGCCCCGCACCTGCCGCACATGGTGAGTACAGGGTGGTTGTGGTCTTCCTGCGGCCTCCCGCAGGTTCACTCAGGTCCGGAGGAGCTGCGTCCAACATGCAGTTCCTTCGGACTGTGATCACATACCCTTAAAGAGGACCTGTCACCAAACGAGGCATGGTGATCTAATTACAGCACTGGATGCAGCATGTCTGCAGCATCCAGGCAAGGGGTCCCCCAGCACTTGAGCCCCCCTGTACCCCGAGATAATACACTTAGAAAACTTACATTGGATCACCATACCTGGTTTGGTGACAGGTCCTCTTAAAAAAGCCGGCTGTGGATTATATAGAAGGACTGGACTATTCCCTTAGTGGCCTCAGGTGTCTCTACTCCAGTTGATTGACAGGTATTTCTCATGTGTACATGGGCAGAGACAGCCAACCTGCAGGAGAAGCCGGTGGCCCACATTGGAATAGTCCGGTCTCTCTCTGTAGTCCCTGGTGACCTTTTCAAGCTTCACTCCGTCTTTTCAAAGACCTACCTGGATGTAATCGTGTAGAGTAGACGGGCTCTGATTCATACTATGTCTGGTTCGTGCAGCATAGATCTAGTGACAGGCTCTCTTTAATGTGTTTTTCCAATTGAACCTGTCACTTGATGGAAGATGATCCTTGGAAATAGAAAATGTTATCAAGTGCCCCGTTACTGGATTTTCTGTAAAAATAATGATTTGGTGCTTTTACGTGTGCAGTTTGTGATAAACTCTTTCACCTTCTAAATTGCACATGTGGCAGCACATAAAGTGTGAGGCTTCATACTCTGGAAACCTGAAAAGTGTCATCTAGGAGTTCATTCTTGATGGATCGTGAATGAAGATAAGTGCATCTCTTTGTATGACCTCAGTCCACGATCAGGGTCAGTGGCATCCCAGGCTCAGCCTATGATCAGCCGGGCTGGCGAGACACTGACTGACAATTCCTGTGTGTGGGGCATAACTACTCCACTCTCCCGCACTTTTCAATCTTATCAGACCAGCAGGACAGCCAATCACAGCGATCACCTGCTTCTGTTACCTCACCACAGGGACTCTTAACCCTTTACCATCCATCATGAGGATACCTCATGAATATTAAGGCACCTATAATGACAAACGCATGTTATGAAGAAACAGATACTTCAATATGCTACCAGACAGCTCAATTGGGGGCCACAAGCCCATTCAGCCCCACTGTAGGCGATTAGGGGGCTCAACAGGAAATTTGCTCTGCTCCTGTCCACGACCAGAGCACATTGGTCTGGTACAGGGTCGCTAAATGCGGTCTGCTCATCTCTTATCATGTACTCGGCTCGGCTCTTATTCACTTTGCTGGGAGCCGAGGCGCAGTACCTTAGAGGAACCACCTTCATCTCTCGCTGACAGTTGTGAGCCCCGTTCTACAGAAAGATATCATAGTAGGGCCCTGTGCTCCACTTTTGAAGGTTATAATTCCCTCAGTGCATACTTATGAAGTAGAAATGGTCCGAGTGCCTCTTTACAAAGTCCCAACTCTATGCCAAGTACAGGTGAAGCCGTGTGCCAGGACTATGTCCTATGTGTACCTGCAGGGCTAATGTAACCTACAAGATGGAGAATGGCCTGTGGTCTGCTTCTCTTCTTCATATTTTAACTGTAACTGCATCCCATGAGCTCCAATACAGGTCTGAGGAATAACTATGGCCTGAGCAAAGAGTCACCAGTCACAATTTGGACACCCTTGATCTCAGTGGACAACCCCTTTAAACACTGTCAAACTATGGATGTCCATTGTAATTTTTTTTATGTTGGTGTATAAGTTTATCTTCCATTTCTGCTCCGGCCCTGTGTTTGCGCTAACTGGTCCTCATGAACTCAGCGGTAATCACCTCACACTCCTTTACTCCTCTCCACTTTGGACAGCCTCATGACTTTCTGCCATCTCTATGCTTGCAAACCATTGATAAAATCCAGAATACTCATCTTTCTGCTCCCACATCACTGTTTCAGCACCACCTCCTCCTTCATAGGACTGGATCTGCGTTACCTCACAAATATACATTACAGATCTCGCTGCGCGGCCTGGAATCTGCCTCAACATATAATGCCGCTATATAGTTAAATACTACTGTATTCTGTCATGGAAACAATAGCTGTGGGATATCCGGTGCTTTTTATTTCCTGTGTATTCACATTCTCTTCACTTTTGGTTTATTCTGCCAGTTTCTTAATGAATTCCACACTTTGGAGCTATAGCAACCATGGCTGCCGTGTGTGAAGAATCCCATTACTTTGTGACAGGATTACTGAGGGCACAGACAACGGCTGTCTCTGCTGAGTCGATTGTGTCTATGTAATATACATATTTCTTATATGGAGTGAACGCTATCCATACCTCATTTATATACTGTATTCGCCATGTAGGCTCGGAAACGTCCCTGAGCATAGTCTGAACATTTCTATAGGCTCCCATGCACCAAGTATCAAAGTAAAAAAATAGGGGGGGGAACAAGAGGCGCAATAGTGCCCTATCACTAGTGACACTAATGTATGCGGTGGGTATGAATTCACTCACCTAGCACAGTTGTGAGACCCACAACTGGTGTAAAAGCATTTGGCATTAAATGCAGCTGCTGCAGGACTTCCACCTTCCACATGCACGTGGGAATCATCCAGAAGTTACCTCAGGGAAATGGTGTATCAGTGTCCGCGCTGCTGAAATCCCAAGAAAACGATCCGGAAACCATATGTAGGTTGCATCAATCATCCATTTATTCCTTTCCTACGCGTTTCAACACTGTCCTAGTGTCTTAGATATCCCTGAGGAAGACACTAGGACAGTGTTGAAACGCGTAGGAAAGGAATAAATGGATGATTGATGCAACCTACATATGGTTTCCGGATCGTTTTCTTGGGATTTCAGCAGCGCGGACACTGATACACCATTTCCCCTGAGGTAACTCATGCACCAAGTAGGCCTAATAGGCCCAAAATGCTCTGTGTCCAAAAGGTTGCAGCGCTGTGTGAGAGGATTGCTGCTGCACTTTTAGGACAAGGGTTGTAGAGTTGTAAGTGACCTGCTAGATGCAAGGGGTAAGAAAAAAAGCGACCATTTTTGGTGAGTTTTTTTCATCTGCTCCAACCCCCTGCTCAAAGCAGGATTCACTAAATCATCCCATCATCATCATCATCATCATCTGTCTAGCCTCTGTGTGAATGCTTCCACTGAGGCTGAAGGCACACTGTTCGGTTTTGTTGCGCAAGTGCAATGCGAAGGGAACTCGTAATGCACTTGGAACAGTATCAGTAAATTATGCTGCTCCTATTAGTGCGTTCTACACGCACTGAACTCGCATTGCGAGAGAAAAGCGAGTTCAATTGCAGCATGCTGCGATTGAACATAATTTCCCCGTGCGAGTGCCCATTCAAAGTATATGGGTGTGAGAAAAACTCGCACCCATACAGCATACTGTGCAATAGTCGCACGTGTGTGCTATGCCAATGTATTCTAACATCGTTGCTGTAAAAGCAGCGGTGTTTAAATTTCCCGGGTTGCCGGCACAGTACGCAATCCTCTTTCACCGCTGTGACAGCAGCGGTGAAAGATGATTCATAAAAGCAGCCGCTGTCCACAGTTTGAATTTGCCTGGGTTAACCTGCATATTAACTCCATCTGCAGCCTCTGTGCTGCATGTCAGCTGGTTTATGCATGTTTAACCCCATGTTTCTGTGTTGCCAGCTTGTGTCCAGGTATGTCCACACTTCCTGGACACAAGCTGACATCACACAATGGGTCAGCAGGGTTTAATGAAGTTTATTAGTAAAAGCCGTCAATTAGCGCTATTCAGTAAATTACTGTATCTGATGGCCGGCTCCAGCACTCAGGAGCTGTTCATGGTTACTGTACTATAAGACCGTAAAATGACAGCCGCTGTCCTAGGTTATGACATTTCATGCTCTTATAGTGCAGAGCTGGTTAAAGCTGGGTGTTGACCGCAGTCTGAAAAGCTTCAGGACTACGGTCAGCACCCAGCTTTAAGCAGCTCTGCATTTCAGAACCAAGGACGCCGCTGTCATTTTACGCTTTTATAGTACAGTAACCATGGACAGCTCCTGAGTGCTCTAGCCGCCCGACAAATAAAGTAATTTACTGAATAGCGGTAATTGCTGGCTTTTACTAATAAACTTCGTTAACCCCTGCTGACACATTGTGTGATGTCAGCTTGTGTCCATGGAGTGTGGACATACCTGGACACAAACTGGCAAGACAGAAACATTGGGTTAAACCTGCATAAACCGGCTTATTAGCCGCATTTGCAGCCTCCCAGCTGACATGCAGCACAGAGGCTGCAGATGGAGTTAATAAGCAGGTTAACACCAGCAAATTCATACTCTGGACAGTGGCTGTGTTTTTATGAATCATCTTTCACCGCTGCTGTCACAGCGCTGAAAGATGATTGCTTACTGTGCCGGCAACCTGGCAATTTTAAATAAATGCCGGTAAATGCTGTCGGCGGTACAGAAGTTTGGTCGGTGGGATTACATGTTCAGAAATCTCGCCGACCAAAGTTCAGGACCGTGGACAGCATCACACTGACACACACTCACGCAGCACACTCACATGAATACAGCCATGCACATTCGCCCATACGCACCACACTCCCACTACATTGTCACAAAACATGCACTACACTCGCATCACTGTCATCCATCAAACAGGCTCCGTGTTTGATGCATGACCGTGTGCCTCCAGCCTAAAGGAGAACTCCCCACCTCTCGTGGCAGCCTGTTCCTCTTGTTGATCACCCTGTTTTTATTTTTATGCACTATTGAAATTTATTTATTGGCTTATTTTAGGGTATTTGCTCATTTTTGTTTCTTGTCCTTGGTTTTGCTGTTTTGAGACCTGTGTGAATATGCACCTAAACAATGCATGAGTATACTTCAGTTCCAGTTCAGTTTTTGGTTCACCTCCTACATATTGTAGAAAGTCTCCCAAGAAGAGTGGAAGCTGCTGCAAAGGAGGAGTACATGCTCTATATTCAAGGGGGTGCCCTTCTCATTCCCTATGTTTAGCCCCATTAAAATAAATAACTTCCAGCGATGGCGTGGTTTAGCCGATGTCGGTGCACGTGTTTCTGGGGCCCACGTGAGGTTGTTGCGTCACGTGAACCCCATGACCAATCACCGCCAGCTTCTGTCTTTCTGCCTGAGTTGGGCCAGATGCCCCTGGAGGTCCTTTCCAATTTTACAATTCTATAATTCTCCCTCTCCATGTAAAAGCCTACAACTTGCTGTTTTTGTGTGACTGGACTGGGGCTAGCTCAGTGTGTTTGAGTAGCCAGGGTTTGAGCTGTTTAGTTCGTGCCTGGATGAGGCTAGGGATTTTATGTCTGATTTTTGTTTGTTGTGCTGGGAAATCAGTGAAAATAATCTGCCATAAACACCTGTTAAACGTGTTGCGGCTTCCAGAGTCCTCATTTTGGGCTACAAGCAGATCCAGACGTACTTTTCACCCACCCCCACCCGTGTGATAGGCGATCCCGCAATAATAGTACGTCTCATCATATATGTTCACATGCATAATATTCCCGTGCTGGTATTATTGACTCTTTGCACTGGGCTGACATTTCTGTTAATCTGAGGATGCAGACGTCTGTCGTTCCTGAGTAGAGGAATGGTGCTTTTAGGTTTTACAGGACAATAATTCCCTTTTAATCGCTTTCAGTCTTAATGGGACACTGCCTAGCCTGACTATTCTTCATCTGGATGAGCCGCCTCAATACATTACTGCTAAGTGGATGTCTGGCTACCCATGTACTCCTCAGTACTTTGCTTAATGACCTCTGCACCAAGGTATTCCTATAGCTGAATGGCATTTAGAGTTCGGTACGGCATCTTTCACTCTAATACCCTGTTTCCCCGAAAAACAGACAGTGTCTTATATTAACTTTTGCTCTCAAAGATACGCTATGTCTTATTTTCAGGAGGTGTCTTACTGTTCCATGAAGAATAATTCACATTTATTGTTGAACAAAAAAAAAAGAACATTTATAATATACTGTACAGCAGCTGTCATCACAAACCAGCATAACCAGATGAAAATTTGCAGTCCCCAATATGGTATCCCCATTATCCCTTTGCAGCCTCCAATATAGTACCCCGATTATCCCTTTGCAGCCCCCAATATGGTTTCCCCATCATCCCTCTGCAGCCATCAATATGGTACCCCCTTCATCTCCTTGAAGCCCTCAATATGGTACCCCCTTCATCTCCTTGAAGCCCTCAATATGGTACCCCCTTCATCTCCTTGAAGCCCTCAATATGGTACCCCCTTTATCTCCTTGAAGCCCTCAATATGGTACCCCGGTCATCCCCTTGCAGCCCTTTGCTTGCCCCCACCACAGTAGCGGTACCTGCAAATAAAAAAAAACACACACACACATACTCACTGACCCTACGCAGTCCGTGCTGTACGGTGTTCCGGGTGCCTCTCTGTCCCTGCTGCTGTACCCATACGTTAAGCCAATCAGATTACCGCATGTTAGGTCATGCGCGTCTGATTGGCCTGCAGCTGCTGGCCTCTAATTGGCTTAACGTATGGGTACAGCAGCAGGGACAGAGTGGCACCCGGAACACCGTACAGCGGTGGGGGGCACCAGACAAAAGCGGGATGCGTGGCAGCTGCATGCCTGGTCGGCGGCCATGATTGCTATCAACACTTGGTATGCCCTATTTTCAAGGGTGCCTTATATTGAGCCATGCAGCCAACCCCCCCCCAGTACATCTTGTTTTCAAGGGGCGTCTTATGTTGGGGAAACATGGTAGGGCAAAACTGCAATACCAGGTGCTACCTATGGACAGGAGTGGCGCTATTTCTGGCGGGGGAGGATAACGACAGGATGCCTGTCCTCTAGTCACTTGGAACCATTGCACAGAGTGCACACATTATACATCTCTGCTCTTCTATCATTACTGGTGCCGTATTGTGGACAGATCAGAGTCTCTTATGTAACATTCCTGTATCTGCTCCAAACATTGACATTTTTACAGAAAATAAAACAAAAAAACATACTCCATGGGATAGAAAAACATGATTTGTATCAGATCTGTGCTCCTTGGTCTGGCAGGATAAATATACAGAAGGCTCCAGGAGCGAGAAGGACATTAATAAGACTCCCTGCATTTACATGTTCCACATCGGAATGTTAGTGTTAAGGAGATAATCTATTTAGGATGACTCCTGTCGTCACATGTTAAACCCCAGGGGGAAACCATTGATTCAAGAATCTGTAATGATCAATATCAGTTTTAATAATCAGCTATCTGTTATATCTCAATTGCTACTTTGCACAAGACACCGGGTTCATTCTCTTTGGCTTGAGACTTTTGTTTTTAGCTACGGTAGTGATCCTGAAGATCCGTGTTATCATACTGAGTACTCATACTCATTTATTACGTCTCCGGCTATTCCATTAAATATGCAGATGGTCAGTTTGATCAAACATGCGTGAAAATAAACAGCTCCCAAACGGGTTTTATGGCCCATTCAGAAAAGCTGGAGAATTTGTATTTGCAGAAATGTTCGTTCCCAACTATCGACCCGTACAGACAGGCCGGCAATCGCTTGCTGAATGAGCAAATCGCTCTTTTGCCAGGTGCGTTGTTGTTTTATCAGTTTGCTTTCAAAATAATCTTCCTCAGCAGCACGTTCTCCTGTGCAAATAGACAATGAGCTGCCGAGGACCATGATATTCTGTAGAATCAGAAAGGGTTTTTTTTTTGTTTTTTTTTTTATCATTAAGTTTTTATTGAAAGTTTTCAACAGAACATACATAAACACCAACATGTACGCAAGTAAACAGAAGACATAACAATAATAATAATCAGGGAAGAAGTGGGAGGGATGGGAGGGGGGGGGAGGATCGCACCAAGTCATAGCCACAGGCTTGTCTCTATTATCCGTGGGCATGTGAAGTGTTGCTGTGTCACTGCCACATAGGCACCCAGAACTGCCCTATTCATTCAAATAACTAGGTGAGGGGGGGTTCAGGTCCTCCCCATCGACCCTCTGTAGCTGCGGGCAAGGCGATTTGGCCACTAAGGGGTGAGTTGCCCAGATGTCCCAGTTCGCCTCGGCTCTGGACCTGGATTGCCGGTCTAATGCCAGGAAGTATTCCTGCTGAAGGATGTTATTCGTCTTTTCAATTACCTCACGCAATGAAGGGGGAGAGGGGGACTTCCAATTAGTCGCCACTACTAATCGCGCAGCTATCAGTATGTAAGAGACCACATCCCGGAGAGGCAGAGGAACAGAGGATATCCCTATATGCAGCAGAGCAAACTCCGATGTAAGCGAGTCCGGGATCCCAGTCACCGACTGAATCAAACTCTCCACCAGTGTCCAAAAAGAGGCCACCGCCGGACAAGTCCACCACATATGGACTAAGGTACCCTTTTGACCACACAATCTCCAGCACGTGGGGGGTAACGTAGCGTCAAATTTTGCTAGTTTGGCCGGGGGGACATACCACCTCAGCTGTAGTTTTTTCATGTTCTCGAGGTGATTAATACACCTCGAGGACTTCTGAAGGTCCCCAGCCGTGCGGTACCACTCCTCCGCCGAGGCAGAAAAGCCCAGATCCCTTTCCCAGTGGGACATGTAGGGTAGCTTTTCTGGTGTCCCCAGTGAGACCAATTCCTTATAAAGGGCAGAATAACCCTTCCGGACCGATGGATCTGAGAAGAGAAACCTCTGGAAGCTGGACCGCACGAGGTGGGGTTCCTCACCCATTGTTAAAGTGCCGAGGAAATGCTTCACTTTCTAGATATTGCAGAACATGAGGCCGCATTTCCGGGTGTAAATTTACCAGGTCTGTAAAGGACGTCAGCTGGCCATTTTTATAACCGTCACCCAGTGTGATCATCCCCGCTCCCTCCCACAGCCGCACGTTCAGGGATGGGAGAAACTCCCTGAGAGCACGTATGGGGACTTTAGACGGGGGGAAGGCTGTCCACGTCCGGGGCGAGCGTCTCCAGTGCCACAATAATGCTTGCATCGTCTCTAATCTTGGCACCGCCTCCAAGATCAAATTCTTTTTCAAGTCTCCCCCCACCGCCTCAGAAGCTTCAATGTGGACCCATTTTTTATGTGTCGGGAGGGTCCACCAGGACTTCGTCTCCTCGAGGATTCCCGCTCTATGTGTTTTCCTCAAATCCGGTATCCCCATACCTCCCCGACGGAGGGGCAGATACATGACTGCTTTCGCTATGCGGGGGTGTTTGTGGGTCCATATGTAATTATTAATCAGTCTCTGGAATTTGGTAAACCACCTATTGGGGATCACCACAGGAATCCCGCGCAAAACGTAGAGGATCCTCGGTAGGATGAGCATGTTAAGGGCCTGGATCCTAGCCACCCACGACAGAGTCCCAATCGGGTGCAACCCCATATCTCGCGCTATATTATCATACAGTTGTTCCATATTCCTCCGAACAAGGTCCTTAGAGGGGCATAGGATTATCCCGAGGTACGGGATTCCCCGCGGAGCTATCTGAAACGGGACTAACGCCGCTATTGACGTGAGGAGATCTCTCGGTACCCCCACCGGCATTAGCAGGGACTTGGAGGCGTTCAGCTTATAATATGACACCGCTGAGTAGGCGTGTAAAATCTTTAAAACCGCAGGGAGGGAGGACTCCAGCCGAGTACACGAGATAATAATATCATCCGCGTACAGCCCCACTACATGTTCAGCGGGGCCGACCGGAATCCCCGAGACATCGGGGTGGGACCTGAGGGCGGCCGCCAGGGGCTCCACTGCCAGGGCATAAATGACCGGTGACAGGGGGCATCCCTGGCGTGTCCCGTTCGTGATCTTAAAGGCAGGCGAGAGGAACCCCGACGACAAGACCCTGGCGTTCGGGTCGGAGTATAGGGCCATTATTGCCGAGAGGATAGGGCCCTGTATCCCAAAACGTCTCAGCACAGCCTCCAAATACCCCCAGTGCACCCTGTCAAATGCTTTTTCAGCGTCCAGAGACAGGAATACACTGGGGGCATCCCCCAACTCCGCCAGTCTAACAAGGTCGATCATCCTACGGGAACCATCCCTCGCCTGTCTTGCGGGCACAAAGCCAACCTGGTCAGGTTCCACGAGGTTCGATACCACCCCCAGGAGCCGGGCAGTCAGAAGTTTAGAAAATATCTTTAGATCACAATTGAGGAGAGATATCGGTCTGTAGCTGCCCGGCAATTCCTGAGGCTTCCCCGGCTTTGGGATGGTGACTATAGTAGCCTCCAAGTTTGCCGCCGGTATTTGTCCCTCTTTCTGCCATTTGCAGAACAGTCTGGTCAGGTATGGGGCCAGTATCCCCGGGAAAGTCCTGTAGTAGTCATTGGGTAGCCAGTCAGGGCCCGGGGCCGAGTGAGCTTTAGTCGAGGCGATAACTTTTTCTACTTCCTCCACCATAAAAGGACGGTTTAGGGAATCCAGCTGAGCCTGGGACACTCGAGGGAGCCGTAGACCCCCCAGGAAGGCTTCGATCGCCTCTCCTGGGGGGTGGACGGGTCCTCCCTTAAATTGTATAGCCTCTCATAAAACTCGGCAAAGACTTCGGCTATTTTGCCCGGGTCCCGAACCGTCGCTCCCCCTTCGTCAGTCATCTTAATTACAGCTGTTTTTTCAGCCCTCTTCTTAATTCTTTTTGCAAGGAGAGCCCCCGCCTTATCCCCCGACTCATAAAATTTTGATTTCAGCCGACGCAAGTGTCGAGCGTGTTGGAGTAATAGAAGGTCTCGTAGCTCTGCTCGTGTCTGGGCAATAACAGTGGCCTGCTCCGCCGATGGAGTAGTCTTGTTAACTCGCTCTAAGGATAGGAGCTTTGTTGTAAGCTCCCTCCTACGTCTGCTCCTCTCTCTCTTCAGGGTCGAGGCCCTCTGGAGGAAAATCCCCCTACAATAGGCTTTATGTGCGTCCCACAGGACATTGTCCCCCACCTCCCCATTATCATTGTTTGAAATATTCTTTAAGTCTTACCGGCATATCAGAGATCATCACCTTGTCTGTCAAGAGCTCCGTGTTTAACCTCCACTTGCCCAGGGACGGGCGACAGGTTCCCAGAATCACCTCCAGGGAGACCGGGGCATGGTCGGACCACGTGATCAATCCCACCTCCGCAGAGACACAGGCCGGCAGCGAGACGTCATTGACTAAAAAAAAATCAATGCGCGAGTACGACCCGTGTCTCTGGGAAAAGTGGGAATAATCCCTTTCGGTGGTGTGGAGGTACCTCCATATGTCATGGAGATGAAACTCCCTGCACATGGGGCCACACTCCCGGCCTCCCCCGGAGGACCTGTCCATCGCCCTATCTGGGACTACATTGAAGTCCCCGCAGATAATCAAGAAACAGTGCGGGTCCTTTAGAACCTGGCGCAGGAAGGATCTTAAATAGGAGAGCTGGGACACATTAGGACAGTAAACTGTTACCAGGACCAAGGGGGAGCCCGCGATTTCACATTTCACCACCAGAAACCGCCCCCCCGGGTCCGCATGAGACTCAAGTAGATGGAAAGGAACAGTGTTCTTAACGAGTATGCAGGTCCCGGATTTCTTAAGGGCATCATTAGCAAAAAACGATCTGGAGTAGTCCCTATGCGAGAGCCTGTGGTTATCCTGTGCCCTTAGGTGGGTCTCCTGTAAGCATAGAATGTCTGCCATGCTATTCCTGGCCTCTCTCCAGACCAGGCTTCTCTTTGCCGGTGAGTTCAGCCCTCGAGCGTTCAGTGAAACAATTTTAATCGTCATGTGCACTTTCCGGGAGGAATAAGAGCATAGCCGCCTCTCATATGTTGCTTTTGGAGGTGCCCACAAGACACTAAAACAGGTGCAGTCCAGGGGAGAGGAAAAAGACAATAGGGCAAGAAAAAAATGAAAATTAAAACTGGGGAAAAACGAACAGAATACAGTGCCAAGTACGTAAACCGTGTGACGAGCCAAGGCTCAGATCGTGGGGCTGGAAAAAGCGATCCCACGCAGCACCTACACAGGGCACCATCCATTGTGGCCCCCATAGGTACTACCCAGGCACAACAGCCTCCAGTCTACTCGGGTCTCCAGGACCACCACCACCTCTGTTGCGGGTTCATGTCACAGTGTGCCAATCCGAAGTCACCGTGCGTCGGCGTTGCTGCTTAGACGGCGAGGCGCGGGGGGCCTCCGGTGGGGGGGACCCCCGTCCTCCGTTGGTCAGACCCCACTCCCGCAGGGCCCTTCCCATGCGCGTCGGAGACTTAAAAACCTGGTTGGCCCCTTTGTATCTGAATCGGACGCTCACAGGGGATCCCCAACTGTAGAGGGTGCCTCTGTCTCGCAGGACCTTGCAGTGCGGGGCGAATTCTCTGCGTCGCGCCAGTGTTACGGCGGAGAGGTCTGGATACAGAGCAATGTTCTCGTAAGGGGAATCTAAAGTTTTCCTTTGTCTCATCGCACGCATGAGCTGTTCCACTCTCCTAGGATCCGAGAGAGTGATCAGTACATCCCTTGGGAGGGTCTTGCTGACCTTTGGGGCTCTGGGGAGCCGATACGCTGAGTCCACATTCAAGTCTCCCGGTGGGGAGTCAGGGAGAATCTGCTGCAGTATAGGCTGAACTGTAGTCATGAGATCCTCCGATCCTTCATTATCCGGGATGCCCCTGATCCTCAAGTTTCCCCTTCGAGATTTATCTTCCAGCGCAGCTATTTTCAGATGTGCCTGCTTCAGGCCGTCATCCATCACGGTTTTGTTTTTTTTAACATGGTTTGGGGATATGCAGAATGTCTCCCGACCTTTGCAAACAGGCCATTAATGGATCGCCTTATATGTAGTCAGTCGGCGGTCATCTAATGGCCTGAATTGGCCTTTTTAGCAAGAATATTTAGGCTACGTTCACACACAGCGTAATTCTGCATTTACCCAGCGCTCTTTTGCGGATGCGCAAGTGCAGTGCAATGCAGTGAATATTAGGTGTCGCAGCCAAGTCAACGCATTTCACTGTTTTCCATTCACACACTGCACTTTTCACGCATCCCTTTTGGGCTGAAAAGCTGATGAGTGAAAAGAATAAACATTGTCAATTCTTTTTGCGCTTTTTCAACTGCGCTTTTACTCACCTCACCGCGCTCCCCCGGTGATCGCTCCTCATCACCATAGCTCAGGACATTTGGAGGACCCCGAGACTGTGCCATTAGACCAAGCGATGTCACGTGGTGCTGCAGGGTCCTTGAGGCCGCACTCGCTGTGGCCTGGCGGGGATGAGGAGAGATCACCGGCGATCACCAGGGGAGCGCAGCGAGGTGAGTTCACCCACAGAAGGCTGCGTTCAGTGAGGATACGTTCTTGGTGCAGTTTAGCACCAAACACTGATCCTCACAAAATGCAGCAATTACGCTGTGTGTGAACGTGGTCTAATGCTTGCTTTCTTGGAGAAGGGAAATGATCCACCAGTAGGACTTATTCTGTTGGAAGTGTCTGACAGCCCCCCATATACTCTGAGTCTACCCATACTGAGTGCTAAATATACTAAATCCATCGGTGTAAGACCTCATTCACACAGTGTTTGTGCTTTCTGCACCAAAAATGGATCATCTTTTTGCAAAAAAAAAGCATCATCCGTTTGTGCTGCTTTTTTGCTCCATTTTCGGGGCACACAGACAGACAGAGACACACACACCTTATTACCCTCTCCGGTGATGTCTTCTTTCCGGGCATCAGCACGGCCTGTGAGTAGTATGAGTACTTACAGGACCTGGCACCATGTGATTGTCACACGGCCAGGTCCTGTCAATACCGTACCTAAAGGTCCTGGTGCCGGGAAGGAAGATCTTGCCAGGTCTCAAGCTAGGATCGCTGGGAAGGGTAATAAAGTGTATGTGTATCTGTCTGTTTCCCCCCAAAACTGCAGGACCTGTGAGTAGTAAGAGTACTTGCAGGACCTACCCATGTGACTCTCAGGCTGAGTCAAATGGGTAGGTCCTGCCGAAGGAAGACATCGCCGGCTCTCACCCTGGAATCGCTGGGGAGGGTAATAAAGTGTATGTGTATCTGGATCAAAAACATCCAGTGTGAACATAGCCTTACAATATCCTTACAATAGCAACAAATTGCTGAAGGGGAAAAAAAATCCATACTCCACCCATATGGGAATAACTGCACAAGTCCACGTGCAAAATGTATAGATCAGGAGAATTATTGTGAACCTCGTGTGTCCTAAAACATCGCATTTATTGAAACATTTTTTTAAAATACAAAATTGAATATATGGTAACTAAAAACAATGTCGTTATTTGCTGTGGTCTGGTATATAGCAAAAGATACAAAAGAAATCAATATTGGGAAAATATCATTTGATTCGATTCAAGATGTGTCAAAAAATAATACAAGAAACAGATTGTCAATCAAAAGGTACATATCACTTAAAAAATAAACACATGGAAGAACCCCCTAAATGTAGCTTAGTACTTGATAAAATCAACAAACAAATTGTAAATGATAATAGGAAAGCTTACTATTTTACCAGGATACTACTGTAAGTATAGGAATAAAGGGAGTTTCCATATGTTTAACATGAGAACGCATGGTACCTGCGTTTGGTTGCGTTCAGATGCGCATAATTTGGATGCCCTCCGAACGCAGCCTGTTGCATTTTTTTGTGCATTCATGGGCGCTTATTTTATCAGCAAGCGCCCAAACAATGCATCGATCTCAATGAATCCGCAGTGTCCTCCGCCTGACAACGCAGGAGAAAGCTGCGGATCTCATTGAAATCCCTCCCCGGAGGAGGAGATCTCCACTGCTGATCTCCGCCTCCCAGCGGCCGCCGACACCGCTGATTGGCTGTCCGGGCACCAAACCGATGTGAATGAACGCGGAGATTCTCCGCTGCTTTCATATCAGTATGGCAGCGTTTACACTGAGCTTGCGTCTGCATGGCCTCAGCATGCAGACACAAACGCACATGTGAAACCTGCCTATGTTGGGAAGTCCAGAATGCAGGGATTTCCTCTCTGATAGTCAATTATTCCATAAATCATACTAGTGGCCATGTAAGAATGGATGTGCTGTTGTTCCAGCTCTGTCGGTAATCTCATGAATGGGAGGTCTGTGGATGGTCAGTCCCGCCCAACACATCTGACCATTCTATAAACTTAAGGCCCTGTTACACGCTACGATAGTGTTAACGATATCGTTGCAACGTCAACTGTTTTGTGACATTGCAGCGACGTCAAAACGACATCGTTGCGTGTGACGTGTATCAACGACAAGATCGTTGATGAATGGCCAGGACCATTATTTTCTCGTTGGTCTCCCACTGGGTGGCCAGCATCAGCGTGTGTGACAGCGGGAGACCAACGGTCAACGATCTCCCAGCGCCGCACAGTACACGCCGGGAGGGTAAAACTTCGGGTAACTAAGCGCAGCACTATGCTTAGTTGCCCGATGTTTACCCTGGATACCAGCGTTCCCACTGATCGCTGGTGAGTCTACCTGTGTGACAGCTCACCAGCGATCAGATAGCAATGTCCCAGCGATCCCGATTGTTAGTCCGATCGCTGGGGCATCGTACTGTGTAACGGGGCTTTTAGCCCAGAATGTATTGACAACTTGTGGAACTATCACTCTGAGACTAAACATTTTACGTTTACATTGCAGGGGACCTCCACCTCTGCGATACATACTGGCCATTTACAATATAGCTGATCACTACATCACAGTATAATATTACCATATTATTTTATATTTTTTTATATATATATATATATATATATATATATATATATATATATATATATATATATATATATATATATATATATATATATATATATATATAATGAGATTTTTTTTTTTTTCTTTTTCTAATAGTCTTCAATATTGACTAATGACATTTTTTATATATATATTTACTTGGCTCGTGTATGGATCCTACTTCCTAAGCTTTGGAAAAATATAACACCTAGACTAGAGAGTCATGTTTGTAGGAAACCATGGAGGTAATGGTGCAATGATGTGAACAAGGACCGAGCTTGTATAAGGTTTCAAGCAATGGCAGACACAGCGATCACACGTGGTTTGCTGGTTATGATTTATTGGTGATATGCAGCTGTTGTTCTATGACATGTAACCTTTTACTGTATACTGGTGTTGAGGTCCTCTTCCCCAACACTTGGCCGTGAATATGAGATTCTACAAGGATGAATATTGTAGATGATGACTACAGCCAAACCTAACTATATAAGTGCGATCATTGAGTTTTGGGTATTTTTTTTTTTCTCTCTCATGAATTCATTTTGTTTTTTTTTTTACTTTTTATTCCATTTTTATCTACTCTGTCCCTTGATGTGGCAACATGGGGTTTCAATGGTTAATTTAAGTAAAAATTAAGTTAGCTTCTACCTGTAAGGCGGCCGTCACACGGAACGATATCTTGCCCGATATCGTTTAAGCGATCTCCTTTTTGATCGCTTAAGCGATATCGGGCAAGAAATCGTTGCATGTAATCAAGCGATTTACGATGTGAAATCGCTTGATCGTGACATCGCTGATCTGAGGTTCGGTTCTCGGATCTAGCGATGAACGATGCAACGATCTGCATCATCGTGGTGTGTGACACCACGATGATCCATCTCCCAGCGACCGCGCCTATGCTGGGAGATGGTAACTATGCTACACGTCGGGTAACTAAGCGACGCGCGGCCCTAGTTACCCGATGTGTACCATAGTAACGAGCGAGATCGCGGCTCCGCATCGCTGGTGAGTCTGCCTGTGTGTGACAGCTCACCAGCGATGTGAGCGATATTGTAAGCGATCGCGCGTGCATGTGATCGCTTACAATATCGCTAGAGATATCTCAGCGTGTGACGGCCGCCTATGAGGGGGATCACTTGCTGACTGTTGGTGATCCAATCACCCCTCATGGACCCCGAGATTGGGGCTGTGGATCCCTGGAACCAGGCTTCGTAACCCCCTCTTGAAAGCAGCCAATACTTGACCTTCACTCTTTATTTTTTATGGGACTGTTGGAAATACTAGAGCGCTGTTCTCAGCTTTTTACGAAAATCCTATAAAACATGAATAGAATGAAGGCCGAGTATGTGCACCTGCTCTACAGTCAGGATGGGGTCCAGGAGCCTTTATGTCTGGGATCACTTGGTGTCCTAGCAGTCTGACCCGCTAACATTCAGCAAGTTATCCCCTATTTAGTGATGAGCGAGTAGTAACATATTCGGGTTCCAATAGCTCTAATCGAATACTTTGAAATGTTTAAGTATTCAGATCCGATTGAGTTCCCCGTTGACTTTCATTGGACGAGTAATGAAATAATTCAGAGTATTCGGTTAGAGCTACCCAAATCCAAATATTTCACTACTTGCTCATCACTACCCCTATTCCATAGATGAGGGACAATTTTCTTTTTTCTTTATAGGGAATCTGTCAGCAGTTTTTTGCTATGTAATCTGAGAGCAGCATGAGGGTATGAGACCCTAATGCCAGTGACGTGCCACTTATTGGGTTGACTTTTTAAATTTCAATTAAATCAGTGCAGATTATCACCACAGGACTAACTGTCTCATGCCTCCTGGTCCAATCTCCCCCACCACTGATTAGCAGCTTTATGCCAATATACAGTATACACAGAAAGCTGTCAGTCAGTGCTGTTTTACAATCCGGTTCCCGGACGCTGGGTGCTGAACGAGCGGTGGCTCTGACATTTAAGCCGTACTCGTTCAGCACCTGGACAGCGCAGCTAAGGCTGCCTTCAGATTTGCAGATGCCTCCACAGCGTTTTGCGGAGGCATCTGCAAGCATCTGCATGCAGACGGCAGCCCCTATGTTTATAATGGAGGGCACGGCGGTCTGCAGATGCTTGCAGACCGCCGTGCGCACCCATTCACTCCTATATGTGATCTGTGCGCAGGCGGATACCTGCGTACAGATCACACACTCTCGTCCGCACCAGGGACGCGACATGTTGAACGTGTGAACAGCTCCATACATTGTATTAGGTACATGTTCTATCCATGAAAACCACTGAGAAAACGCGTATATAAGAAACAGACGTCTGAATGAGGCCTAAATGGAGTTTATCAGCCCTAACTGAGAGTATTCGCCAAGTACATAGGCTATACAACCTGCAAGGCTATGTAAAAATTGTACGTTTTCAGTCGTGAGGTATTGGCAAAATTTTTCAGAAACAAAGTAAAGTCGCTCCATTTTTGGAAAATTGAGGCACATAAAAACCTCTGGATTGCAAATGCATAATGTAAACATGGCTTTACACTGGCCATACATGTTAATGACCTTCAGCCATTCGATGCTTCAGTCGTCTCTCCCATACACGAGTGTTTGGTTGGTTACATGCTCCTGTGTTCTGAAAAAGCCAACCACAGACGTCTCTAAAGATACCGTCACACGCGGCAATTTTGCAAGCAATTTCACTGGCAATTTGCTGGTTGCAGTGAAATCATGGATACATGGTTCTGTTTTGTTGCCGTGTAGAAATGGAACCATGTATCCATGATTTCACTGCAACCAGCAAATTGCCAGTGAAATTGCTTGCAAAATTGCCGCGTGTGACGGTACCTTAACAATGGCGTATCTGAAATCGGACATATCTGATCAACATCACTGATGCTCAAATGGCGGCTGGCCACATACACTATAGGGTGTTGACCAAAGCCATCAATATCTGCAGGTTCAGACTGTCTATGTGGGCATTTTGTTCTCTAATCACTGATTTATTTTCTGCAGAAATGGAAGTTTAGTGAAATTTGCTAATTAGGTGCACACTGGGTGTGACCAGCAGGCTCGGTGTACTCTTTCACCCTCTAATTTTGAATGTTTCGTCCTCCCTAATCCAGTGATTAACAGCACTTGATAGCCTGAGATTTCTTTGCAGAAAGTGTTTACTCCAAGCCAATGCAAAGAGAGGTCAGAGCATGCTGAACTAGTGGGCAGATGGGTTCCCTGAGTTTCTTACGGTACCATCAGACGTTTCAACATTGCCGGCAATATCACCGGCGTCTGACAGGAGCGCGCATGTTTTTGGCCGCTGGCCAAGATCGCTGTGCTCCTGTCAGACGGAGAGACATCGCCGCCAACACAGCGGCGATGTTGAAAGCAACTGTTGCTGGCAGGGTTAAATTAAACCCTGGCAGCGATCCTTAACGTTGCAGTCAATGGAAGTTGCTTGCAACATTGCTGTTGTGATGTCGTAGGGTGATTCAGGCAGACCGCCTGAGCAACATCGCCATTGAAATCGCCCTGTTACACGGGGCAACTCTCCAGTGATGTTGCCGCAACTTGGCCACGCGGCTGAGTTGCCGGCGATGTGACCGGAGATTATGCCCCGTGTAACGGGGCCTTTAGGCACACCAAGCATACACCGAATTAGTGTATTTGGTCTTCCAGTTTCTGCAGAACATAAGCAGTGATTAAAATACTAATGGCAATGTTTTTATTTATGGGGGCTGTATTCCGACAAGGCTGTGTGCTTATGGTAGATTATACAGTCAGTTTTGGCTGCCAGACGTCTCTTTACAATGAATGCTTTCCTTGTATGTGACTTTGTTTTACAAAGAACAATTCGCGGGGATTGGGATGACCCTATCTTGTCTTTTGGTTTTAGACCGTTTCAGAATGCCTCCAGATCTCTTATGCAATTTGTAGAATTGCCATGTACACGGTAAGGCGTCTGTGGCTGCAGCCCGCTTGTGTCAGTGGTCATGCACCTTATCATGGCATACTTGCAGTTTAAGAGGCGGGATGTTCATGGCCGTTACGGGGCGGAGCTGAGAGTGTGCCATCACTTTGCACAGTGGATGAAGAAACACAAACACAATGGGCGTCACCAAGCGCGGGCTCACATGTAGAGGACCTGACTGACCAGACTGCACTGATATGGGTGTGACTAGAAACACTTTGGTCAAGGGGGGCTTCATGTACCGGATCTGTGGTGAGTGTGACCTCGGTTTTCATAAAGTAAGGATACAACCTTTGTCTTAAATCCACGTGGTCATAGAGGAGTAAATAATAGAAGTAGGGCTCTGGGGTGAAGACCCCCCCCCCCCCCCCAGGTGGAGGGAGGAGCAAAGCCCCCCTCTGTTTAAGCCCATTTTAAGCTTATGTCCCCCCTGCACCCACCCACCCACCTGGGGGTCTTACCCCCAGACCCCTGCTTCGATTCTAAACAACTCTATGACCACGTGGATTTAAGACATAAAGGTTATTTCCTTACTTTATGAAAATTAAGGACACACCCACAACAGATCCGGTACAAGGAGCCCCCCTGGACCAACGTGTTGCTATTTACACCCATCATATCAGTGTAGTCTGGTCAGTCACACCCATGACATTGAGCAGTAGCGCCCTCTACATGTGAGCTCACGCTCATCAATTTCAGGTGCTCGGTTACATCCATAGTGTTCCTGCTACTCCACTAACTGTGCCGGAGAGATGACGCCCACTCAATCAGCTTCGCCCCTATCACATCCACAAACATCAGGCGGCTTAAATTGCAAGTTTGCCCCATATCATTATAGTAATTTCCACCGCCCATCGAGCAAGCATGCAAGCCTGTGTATCCAGTGACCATGGTTGTTCTATTGTTCTATGTCAGACTGCTCGCTGTCTCATTCATCAGCTATTTTATGTGCACAATAGAGGATGATAAAGCAAAATAAAGTAAAAATTCAACAAAATTGTCTCCTTCTGTCAAATTGGCATGTCTATTGGGCGCCTAGTAGTACCTGTCTCCTTTAAAACCTGGGTAACATCCAGCATGGTTGCCTTAGAGCGGAGGTTGGGAACTCCAGTCCTGAAGGGCCGCCAACAGGTCATGTTTTTAGGATTTCCTTAGTATTGCACAGGTGATAATATAATCACTTGCACTGGTCATGACTCCAACCCCTGTGCAATGCTAAAGAAATCCTGAAAACATGACCTGTTGGCGGCCCTTGAGGCCTGGAGTTCCCCACCCTTGCCGTAGGGTATGTGCACACGGGCCTCATCCACAGCTGGTTTTCTGTTTGGATTTTCCCGGACATATAATCCGCTGTGTTTTACAGTAGGAGGGTTGTGAATGAGGTGAATGAGATGTCCCGCACCGATATTCCCCACATTGCACTTTGCAAGGCTAATTTGCATGTGAATTTACAACTCTATTTCTCAGCCCTAATACATTGGATTACTACATAACAGGTACAGTGGCATGTAAACGTTTGTTCATCCCTGGTCAAAATTACTGTTATTGTGAGCATTTAAAGGGAACCAACCACCTCAGATCACCCTAATACACAGTTAATACGTGTCGATGCACCCTAAGGATACGTTTCCAGCACTGTTTTTGTGTAAAATCTTGCATTAGTATAACTGATATAAAGACTTTATAAAGTTACTAGCCTGAAGACTTCTGGGCGTATCCCTCCTTCTGTTATACTTCAGGGCTGTGCATTGCATGGCTGCGCTCCCCCTCCCTCCGTGCCTGCTGCCCTGCCCTGATGGGCGTGATCATTATCTCCTCTGCACAAAGGGAGGGGGAGCGCAGCCATGCAATGCACAGCCCTGAAGTATAACAGAAGGAGGGATACGCCCAGAAGTCTTCAGGCTAGTAACTTTATAAAGTCTTTATATCGGTTATACTAATGCAAGATTTTACACAAAACCAGTGCTGGAAACGTATCCTTAGGGTGTAGGGACACGTATTAACTGTATTAGGGTGATCTGAGGTGGTTGGTTCCCTTTAAGCAAGTTGAAGATGTAATGATCTCTAAAAGGCATAAAGTTAGACACATTTCCTTTGTATTGTAGGCAAGAATTTTTTTTTATTTTAATGATTTATTTTTTAAAAATGGCAAAAAAAAGGAAAATGGGCTGATGCAAAAGTTTGTGCACCGTGCAAGGTTAGTACCTAGTAGCACACCCGTTTGCAAGAATCACAGATTCTAAGCCCTTTTTGTAGTCGCCAAGTCTTTCAATTCTTTTTGGAGGGATTTTCGTCCATTCTTCCCTGGAAAAGTATTTCAGTTCTGTGCGATTCCTGGCTCGTCTTCCAGTTCTGTGCGATTCCTGGCTCGTCTTCCAGTTCTGTGCGATTCCTGGCTCGTCTTCCAGTTCTGTGCGATTCCTGGCTCGTCTTCCAGTTCTGTGCGATTCCTGGCTCGTCTTCCAGTTCTGTGCGATTCCGGGCTCGTCTTCCAGCTCTGTGCGATTCCGGGCTCGTCTTCCAGCTCTGTGCGATTCTGGGCTCGTCTTCCAGCTCTGTGCGATGATTCCGGGCTCGTCTTCCAGCTCTGTGCGATGATTCCGGGCTCGTCTTCCAGCTCTGTGCGATGATTCCGGGCTCGTCTTCCAGCTCTGTGCGATGATTCCGGGCTCGTCTTCCAGCTCTGTGCGATGATTCCGGGCTCGTCTTCCAGCTCTGTGCGATGATTCCGGGCTCGTCTTCCAGCTCTGTGCGATGATTCCGGGCTCGTCTTCCAGCTCTGTGCGATGATTCCGGGCTCGTCTTCCAGCTCTGTGCGATGATTCCGGGCTCGTCTTCCAGCTCTGTGCGATGATTCCGGGCTCGTCTTCCAGCTCTGTGCGATGATTCCGGGCTCGTCTTCCAGTCCTGTGCGATGATTCCGGGCTCGTCTTCCAGTCCTGTGCGATGATTCCGGGCTCGTCTTCCAGTCCTGTGCGATGATTCCGGGCTCGTCTTCCAGTCCTGTGCGATGATTCCGGGCTCGTCTTCCAGTCCTGTGCGATGATTCCGGGCTCGTCTTCCAGTCCTGTGCGATGATTCCGGGCTCGTCTTCCAGTCCTGTGCGATGATTCCGGGCTCGTCTTCCAGTCCTGTGCGATGATTCCGGGCTCGTCTTCCAGTCCTGTGCGATGATTCCGGGCTCGTCTTCCAGTCCTGTGCGATGATTCCGGGCTCGTCTTGCATGCTACTCTTAAGTTTTAACCACAGATTTTCAATGATTTTCAGATCAGGGGTCGGTAAGGACCATTGTAAAACCTTCAGCTTGTGCCTTTTGAGGTCGTCTATTGTAGATTTTGATGTTTTTTAGGATAATCCATTTGTAGAACCATCCTCTTTTCAACTTCAGCTTTTTCACTGATGATGATGTGTTTGCATCAAGAATTTGTTGAAATTTCATTGAATCCATTCTTACCTCTACCTGTGAAATGTTCCCTGTGCATTTGCTGCAATACAACCCCAAAGCAAGATTGATCCACCCCCGTGTTGGTGAGATGTTCTTTTCCTGAAATTCGGTACCCTTTCTCCACATACCTTTTGATCATTGTGGCAAAAGACTTCTATATTAACCTAATCGGTCCACAGATCTTGTTTTCAAAATGCATCAGGCTTGTTTAGATGTTCTTTTGCATACTTCTGGTGATTAATTTTATGGTGAGGATGCAGGAGAGGTTTTCTTCCATAAAGGCCATATTTGTGCAGGTGTCTCTGAACATAAGGACAATGTACCACAACGCCAGAGTCTGCTACATCTCCCTGAAGGTCTTTTGCAGTCAAACGAGGGTTCTGATTCGCCTCTCTAGCAATCCTATAAGCAGTTCTCACTGAAATTTTGCTTGGTCTTCCAGAGCTTATCTTGACCTCCACTGTTCCTGTTAACTGCCATTTCCGAATTACATTTCGTACTGAGCAAATTGAAACTTGAAAACACTTTTCTATCTTCTTATAGCCTCATGCTTTGTGGGCCTCCGCCATTTTCATTTTTTAATTTTCAGAGTGCTAGGCAGCTGCTTAGAAGAACCCACGGCTGCTGTTTTTTTGGCACAAGGTTAAAGGAGGCTGTGAAATTTGCATCACCTGACCCTTCCTAACGATGATGGTGAACAAGCCATAACCCTAATGGCCGTTTTAACACGTCCCGATATCGTCGTCCAACTTCGATAAAAAGTCACGTGGTTCGTGCGTTGGCACCGATATCGTTCGTGCGTTGTGTGGTCTAAATATGCAATTCGATGCAAGAACGATGCCAAAACGATATCGGGGAAGAATTGTGCAGGCTCTCCAACTGCCCGATATTGGATGGACGATGTGGCAGGATTGTGCTGTGTGACAGCCCAACAACGACTTGGAGAGCAACTTCTCCTATTCACTCCCATGTTAAATGGTCGTTCCTGGGTCGTTCGTATGAGGGGGGTGTATACATCGCAGTTGTGTTGCCTGCCGATATCTCCCTGTGTGACATCTCCTATGCGATCTTGGATTTCTGCGTGGTCCCGTGCCGTTGTATACAATATCGAAACGATGTTGGGACATGTAAAGCGGCCATTACAGGTTAATTAAGGTCTGAAACCTTGGTCTCTGTTGTCTGAGCACACAAATCTCCAAGGGTGCTAAAACTTTAACATCGGCTTATTTACCTTTTTGTAAGTTTTAAAATGTATATATTTTTAATTTGCCTAAAGTACAAAGGAAATGTGTCATCTTTTAACCTTATGCCTTTTAGGGATCATTTTGTCTTCACTGTTCACATTGATAGTAATTTTGACTGGGGTGTCCAAATTTTTACATGAGACTGTATAGGTTCCATTATCTCACTGTCCACTATAGAGCGCATTCCTACGAGCGTATAAATCGGACTGAGATCAGACTGCAATGCAATGCTCAGACCGGCTGTGCATCTCCTGACCCAAGCATGACAGCTGCGTAGAAAATTATGAAGCTTTCACTCTCTGGTCAGGAGACCCGCGACCGGTCTGAGCATTGCAGTCTGATCTCAGTCTCCTGAATGCGCCCTTACAGCCATACCTGTCATGTAATTTAGGCTGGACCTACATGGCAAATGCATTTCATGCAAAAGTTATTTTCACAGAAGTCAAAAGCAATTGTGCATTTCTTGCTATTTTTGTGCTGTTTAAAAAAAAAAAAAAAAGTGTCCAAATCACAGATAAATTTCACGCAAGTTGTCCGTGCATGTGACTTTGAATGGAGTCTATGTAAGTAAGCCACGTGCGACTTGAGACAGAAAATCCAATTTATTAGGAAACAATTGTGACTATCGCAGGAAGCAACGTGACAGCATATGAGATCATAGAGTGATAGAGTTGTAAGGGACCTCCAGGGTCATCTGCTCCAACCCTGATCAAAGCAGGATTCACTAAATCATCCCAGACAGATGTCTGTCCAGCCTCTGTGTGAAGACTTCCATTGAAGAGAACTCACCTCCTCTCGTGGCCGCCTGTTCCACTCATTGCTCACCCTCACTGTTAAAAAGATTTTTGTAATATCTAATCTGTATCTCCTCCCATTCAGTTTCATCCCATTGCTTGTAGTCTTTCCTACTCATCATTAGATGCGTTGTCTCAATACATGTCGTCATGTAGCCCTACCTCTAGCCTTTCATTGGACATTTTGGCAGCAAATATAAACTGCATGTAACCCTTTTTGTTGTTTCATGATTGTTTTTTTGTTTTTAATTAACAGTGTAAATCTCCTGTACACTTTAGATCACTTCTTGGTCGAATGATGGTTGGTTTGGTCGGAAGCAATCCCGCCCAACTCTTTCCTATACACAATAGTGCTCACTCTGTTAAGTGCTTCTATGTCGTCTATAAGAGGCCAGACCTCTAGGGCCATAAGTACAGGGGTTGCAATCACATCTGGGTCCTGCAGCCTAGGGGGCCCCAAAAGTCCCTTTGGCCTATAGAAAAAGACTAATGCTATTTAATATTTACAATAATTGGTGGCCCCGTTGGAGCTTTCGCATTCGGGTCCATGTGCTTCAAGTTATGCCCCTGCAGACCTCCCTGATGGTGGCTTATCGCTTCATCTTCCCCGACATCATCTCTTGGGGGTCCCACATACACATTGGACTGTTGGCTGAACCCAGTAGTCTAATGTGTATAAACGCCTTAAGAAATAAGTGGTCTTTAAAGGGTAGTGATACCTGGACAATCTTTAAAACAAATTGCCACTGGAGATTACTGTAGCTTCTGGTCTGACAACTAAAATCGGGGCAGATGTATATTTGCCCCATAGTGGTTATTGCAGGAGAAATGTGGTATTATATGGCAAATGAATGGGTGACTATATAACTAGTGAAGAGTGAGTACTACCATGCTTTGATACTAGGTATTGGAAACGTGCAGTTCCAGGTCAGACACTCGTATGGGTGCGACTTGAATACCTGGTATAATGGACGTCAGTGGGAAACTTAAGCATTTTTCTGGAAGATCTTCCAATTGACTTCCATTATATTTGGCACTCGAGTCGTTCCCATCTGAGCGTTTCAAGTGCCGAACGCCTGAGCATGGTGGTGGTCGCTCATCACTATAGATAATGCATTGTTTTTTGTTTTGCTAGAACACATGGACATGGTCTGTCCTAACAAGCGACTCCTTTTATGCTTCTGGTGCCCATACACATTAGATGAACTTTTTAGTAGAAGCAACAATCTAATGTGTGTGAATATGGTCTACCTCTCTTCTCGCGGCACATGCCTAAACGTTAATTCTCACAGGTGAAAGACCTCTACAGTAGGTGTCTAGTAGTGGCATTGTCTTCTGGCCCTGGAGGACACATGTATGCCTGATTGAGTTGTGGAGCATTGGACTGGTGGAACCATCTTTGCCATGTGGCTAACTAATCCTGCATCAGTCTGGTTCTCTGATACTGGCACAGTTGAGTTCCTTTAGAGCAGGAGTGGGGAACTCCAGGACTCATTTTTTTGAGGTCTACTCCTTCTAATGACATGAATAAACGTGACCATTCCCGACCGATAGCTGATATCTGTGAAAAAGTTGACTTTGGTTGATTTAATGTTTGTTTATCTTAAATCTTTCCAAGCAGTTGGAGTCCCATGGACTGGTATTTTGGCACAACTTAAGGCCGGTTTACACATGTAGATATCGCTAATGATATTGTTGCAATTTCACCGGTTTTGTGACGTTGCAGCGACCTCATAGTGACGTCGCAGCGTGTGACCTCTACCAAAGACCAGCGATCAGCTAGCTCAGGGGTGGGGAACTCCAGTCCTCGAGGGCCGCAATCAGTGCAGGTTTTCAGGAGTTCCTTAGTATTGCACAGGTGATAACATAATCACTTGCACTGGTGATGATTACAATCCCTGTGCAATACTAAGGAAATCGTGAAAACCTGCACTGATTGCGGCCCTCGAGGACTGGAGTTCCCCACCCCTGAGCTAGCTGATCGATGATCGTTGGTCTAATGGCCAGGGCCATTTTTCGATCATTGGTCTCCTACTGGATGGCCAGCATCGGCGTGTGTGACAGCGGAAGATCAACAAGCTCCCAACGCCGCGCAGGCACGCTGGGAGCAGGTAACCAGGGTAAACAGCAGGTAACTAAGCGCAGCCCTGCACTTAGTTACCCGATGTTTACCCTGGTTACCAGCGTTCTTGCTGGTCTCTGATCGCTGGTGAGTTTGCTTGTGTGACAGCTCACCAGCGATCAGAAAACGATGCCCAGCGATCCATATCGTTGGTCGGGTCGCTGGGACATTGCAGTGAGTAAACCGACCTTAACTGAAGATAATCGATTTTGGGTAATATGGCTAAGGCCAGCTTAGTTTCAATCAATGATTGTGCTTATGGACCGCAATGTTTGGATCGGTCGGCCGGTCATATTTCATATATGAGGCTACTGGGTTAGGTCTGGAGACCCATGACCGGCCCGTACTTAAACTATTAATTTTGGACGTGTGAAACTGGATTGATGTTTTTGGAAGCTTTTTATCTTCTTTGTAAATAAAAGGACTTATGGAAAGCCAACCTGACCTCTTTCCTCTAAATCTGCTGACACCGCTATCTTTAACCCATTTACCCCTGGGTGATTTTCCATTTTTCAATTTTTGATTTTTCCTCCCCTTCTTCCAAGAGCCATGACTTATTTTCTTTTTCCATCAATATAGACTATGACGGCTTGTTTTATGCAGGACGAGTTGTACTTTCAGATTAAATTATTTTACTGGAAAATGGGAAAACTGCAGTGAAATTGCAAAAAAAGTGCAATTACACTTATGTTTTTTGGGTTTCTTATGCATCACATTCACTATATGGTAAAACTGACGTGACAGTGTGATGCCTCAGGTCGGTACTAGTTCGTAGATACCAACATGTATACTGTTACTGTTATCTAAGTGGTGAAAAAAAATTCAGAAGTTTGAAAGAAAAAAAAAAAAAAGTATTGCGCATTTGGCGCCATTCTCCACGACCCATACGTTCCTCATTTTTCGGGATCTGGGGCTGTTGTGATGGCTTATTTTTTGCGGTTTGAGCTGAAGTTTCTAATAATACAATTTTTGGGTGGATGTGATGTTTTGATCGCCGTTACTTGCATTTTATTGCACTGTCGCTGTGACCAAAAATCAAATGTAATTTTGGTGTTTGGACTTATTCCGTTCCGCAGTTTACTGATCTGATTAACTGGTGTTATATTTTGATCGGGCATTTCTGAACGCGGCAATACCAAATGTGTGTATTTAATTTTTTTTATTATTATTTTGAATTGGGTAAAAGGGGGGTGATTGAACTTTTCTATTTTATATTATTTTTTTTATTCTTTATTTTACACTGCCCCATAAGGTGCTGCAGCGCTGCAGGGTCCGATTGCTTGTGCTATGTCCAGATGAGCTGCAGCACATTGGGTATAGCACACATGATCACTTTCTGTGGTTGGCAGCACTTGACAACCTTCCACAGGAGGTGATCAACCCATGGGAAGGTTATCAAGTGATACACATCTGGGCAGGGAATCCCTGCCTCGACCCTTTGAATCCCGCTGTCAGTGAATGACAGGGAGATTCAAAGGGTTAACATCAGTGATCTGATCAGCGGTGGTAGCCCCACACCTCAGCTCATGATATCAGCTGAGATGTCGAGGAATAGATGTGAGCTCACCGCCGGAGCTCACATCAAAGGATGGCACCCGACATATGACGTACCCAGTACGTAGGGTTGTGAGTACCAGGACCACACGTTTCCCGCTAGGTAAAATAAAAGACTCTATCACTCACCTCATGTGCTGGCACTGTTCGGTTGTAATCGCTATTTCGGGGCTCAGATGACATTGTGACGTCATGTGAGCCCCATGTCCACTCATTGCCAGCTGTTAGTCTCCTTGACTAATGGAACACCGCTGGAACAGCGCCAGCATATGAGGTGAGTACAGGCTTTTTTACTTAGAGAGATGTGCAATCAGAAGGGGCTTTCGTCGTAGTGGACAACCCCTTTGGGGTTGAATTTTTTTGATCTAATGTTTATGGCAATTTAAAGACCGAGTCCACTTGTTGAATGTTTATGTTGAAATGTGTGTTTTGACAATTTGTTTATTTTATTTTTAATTTCTCGTCCATTTTCCTCTTTTGACTAGAATATATGTGCTCCAGTTTGACTCTGGTACCACTACTGGTTGCATAAAAAAAATCTGTTTGTTTTTAATGAAAGCAGGCCTCTAATTTCAGCACAGCGGTCCTTTCTTTTATTCCTTGGCAGGGTTTATCCTTCAGTGCTCCTCACCTTTTAGGTTTTTGGTGAAGTTGTCTTGTGCGCTCCCCATCTTTGGCGCAGGAATGTCCGGTATTGCCTCGGGTAAGAACAAGAGACTGCATTAAGATAAAGTTAAAAGATCACAATTTGTAGGTGGGAACCAGTTTGGCCTGTGTGGGTACAAAACAAGTGGCCGTGCCATATGCCTTGTGGGAATAGTGTGTTGTGAAACTGACTGCAGCATAAAGAAAGTACATATGAATCATAAACTCTGTTAAAGAATAACACGAAGCTCGTCCGCGGTCTCATACACAGGTCACGGATTTATAGTGCCCGGCCTACCTTATTATATATTGAACAAAAATTAAACGCAACAATTTTACTTTCTCACTTTTTTCATGAGCTGAACTCAAACATCTAAGCCTTTTTCCTCAAATATTGTTCACAAATTTGTCTAAATCTGGTTTAGTGAGCTCTTCTCCTCTGCCGAGATGATCCGTCCACCATATAGGTGTGGCATATCAAATACTGATTAGATGCATGATTATTGCACAGGTGTGGCATATCAAGATGCTGATTAGACACATGATTATTGCATAGGTGTGGCATATCAAGATGCTGATTAGACACATGATTATTGCAAGGTGTGGCATATAATCGAGAATGATGCTTGGCATATCAGACATCCTGATTATTGCACAGGGGATGGTGTTGTGGCCCTATATCAAGATGCTGATTAGACCTGATGATTGTGTGCTACAGAGTGTTGCAATAGGATCAAGATGCTGATTAGACCATGATTATTGCACAGGTGTGGCATATCAAGATGCTGATTAGACATGATTGTTGCACAGGTGTGGCATATCAAGATGCTGATTAGATGCATGATTATTGCACGGGTGTGGCATATCAAGATGTTGATTAGACGCATGATTATTGCACAGGTGTGGCATATCAAGATGCTGATTAGATGCATGATTATTGCACAGGTGTGGCATATCAAGATGCTGATTAGACACATGATTATTGCACAGGTGTGCCTTAGGCTGGCCACAGTAAAAGGCAACTCTAAAATGTGTATGTAAGGTGATCTCTAGCACCATGGTGTTGAAGAAACTTTGGAGACAAACATGAGCGGCATCTGCACATGTGCAGGTAGATTTTTTTTTTTTCAATTATCTGCGCACGCCTCCCCCCAAAATGCTCAGTCGACTCCACAGTACCATCATTACAATGGTGCTGGAGATCGCACTATACGCATGCACTAACTGCGTTGCCGTATTAGTGATGTTATTATTACAATACCAATGCATGCGTGCCATCAAAAATGGCAGCGTTGCATGAATTTTAAATAAAGAGGGGACAAGCCAGGAGGAGGAACATAGACGAGAGGACCCAACCTACAAAGGTCCACCCTGCTGCACACGTCAGTCAAGTGCGGCACACATTTCTTCAAGTTTCAAAAGTTTTTTTTGTCAGCTTGCCAGGGTGCCGCCGGAGGTGTCACCCCATGTAAATGGAGGACGGCGACGCTGGCGGGGCGCCAAAAAACGTGCGCGCACACGCCAGTCGCTGCCAACATCTCCGGCGGCGGCAGGTGTTGCGGCACCCTAAGAGATTGTGATTTACACTATACATAGCAGTACTGGTGCACTGCTATGTATAGCACAAGTGATCAGACAATTGCAGGCTCAAGTTCCCTAAGGTTTTAATAGTCTGGAAAAAACCCACAAGTTTAAAGGGATCCTGTCACCCCAAAACACCTCTAAAGCTATTAAAAGCTGTCCCTAGAGCATAGTAACACTTACCCTACACTCCTTTCAGCTCCTAATGCAGCAAGTGAAATTGAACATAAATGTTATTACAGTACCTCATTAGGTATGATAATGAGTGACTATGGTATTCATAGTCACCCTGGCAGGCTCTCCCACTTCATGATATCACGCCTCCATAGGCGTGATCTTCAAATCACATTAAAATGCGCGCCTCCCCGCTCTGTGCTGTCTCGGTTGGCCTGTAGTGGGGCTGGGTGACGCGAATCGCGTCATTTCCGGCGCCGGGTGACGTATGTACACCCGCGCTGCTGTTAGCTTCAAGACCCGCACTGCGCATGCGCAGTGCGCACATTTTGAAGCTAACAGAGCGGCGCGGGTGTACATACCGTCACCCGGCGCCGGAAATGACGCGATTCACGTCACCCAGCCCCACTACAGGCCGGCCGAGACAGCACAGAGCGGGGAGGCGCGCATTTTAATGTGATTTGAAGATCACGCCTATGGAGGCGTGATATCATGAAGTGGGACAGCCTGCCAGGGTGACTATGAATACCATAGTCACTCATTATCATACCTAATGAGGTACTGTAATAACATTTATCTTCAATTTCACTTGCTGCATTTAGGAGCTAAAAGGAGTGTAGGGTAAGTGTTACTATGCTCTAGGGACAGCTTTTAATAGCTTTAGAGGTGTTTTGGGGGTGACGGGATCCCTTTTAAATTACCCTTCTTTCCCTATTTAAAATAAAACCAGCCAAATAATATACACATATTTGGTTACTTTCCATGAATAAAAGTCCAATCTATCAAAATATGAATTAAATGAATCGGATAGGTAACAAGCATAATGAGAGAAATTAAAATACCAGAGTTATGTTTTTGGCCACCCCAACATTGCAATAAAATGTAATAAGAGGCAATCAAATCCTCTTACCTACCACAAAATGGTATCAGTAAAAACATCAGATCAGGGCAAAAAAATAAGACCTCATATTGCCCCAGGTCTTGAAAATTGAATGCATTACGGGTCTTTATTAATAGTGATAAAAGCACCTTTTTATTTATTTTTGCGAATGACCTAATTTTTTTCACCACTTAAAAAACAAATAAAAAAAAAACCCATACTTGGTATCTGTGTAATCATACTGACCTGGAGAGTCATACTGGCAGGTCACTTTATCGTGAACATTGGTAAATAAAAAAATATTTGAAATTGCTATTTTTTTTTTTACAATTTCAACACAATTGGAACATTTTTCTCCAGTTTCTAGTGCATCAAATGATAAAATGAATGGTGCCATTCAAAAGTACAACTCGTGCTGAAAAATACAAGCCCTCACACAGCTATGTCGGCGGAAAGATAAAAATTATGGTTCTTGGATGAAGGGGGGGGGAATGGAAAATTTCACCTTTTGTAAAGGGGTTAATGATCATTGTCTATGGCCTGTGATGCAATAGTTCCGTTATGATATTTACCGGGTCCGCACTTTCACTTCCTGGTGTGACGTGTCGCTGCATCACTTCCGGGTTGCTCCTTGTCTTCTTGGTGTATGTAATTGGCTATTGGAGCCAGTCACATGACTATTCACCTTGGAAGCCCGGAAGTGACACAGCGCCGTGGCACAGCTGAATGGGATAACGCAGACCCAGTAAGTATTATCAGTAGGGTAATTAACCATTAACGTTCTTGAACACGGCAACCTCAGTCATAAACCTGGGCAAAAACCACAAGCTCGCCCATCCCTACCTGTGGGCCTTCGGCCACAGCTAAATGGTGAAGCTGCTTTGGAGGTGCTCTATAAAAATAAACAATAAAACAAAGTGTTTGATGAAGAAATCATGTCTTGGGGAAGGTCGGTAGACCCCCATACACATGAGGTCAACTAGTCCTATCTGTGTTTTCCAGCTACTTTTTTTTATGAAAATCTTATGCTCTTCTGATGGAGTGAAGACTATATATTAAAAGAGGTTTTCCACTACTAATGTGATCTCCTTTCTTTTTGTCCTAAGGCCGGCTTCACACCACGGATTTAGGGATCCGGGGCTCTCCGAAAAGCCCGGGGTCAAATTTTGGCCTCTTAGAATTCCTATGGGGCCTGGATGGTAGTGATTTGACAACCGGTTCTCTGCTGTCAGGGAGGGGATCCGGCAGAAATCGTTTTTTTTTTACACAAAATCGCAGCTTGCAGCATTTTTGTGTCTGGGGCAAAAATATGACAATCGGATCCTGCTGGATCCGGTGCGATCGGACGCCCCCTAACATGGGAGGCTATGGGCACCAGCTTGGACAGAAAATCTGACCTGGCTCCTGGACGCCAGGTGCTGAACTCCAGCGCCGGCCGGCGCTGAACTTCAGCACCGCGGGGAGCTCCCGACTGAGATTTCAGAACCGCGGCTAGCTCCCCGCAAGCCACGATCCTGATATTTCACCAAGGGACAGCTCTAGCAGCCACACACTACCTATTTTGGCAGAAAACAGGACTGGAGGGCAAATATGTTCTGTCCGGAGCTGTCAGGCTGTGTCTGGTGCATCCAGCAAAACACTGGGCACAGCCTGACAGCAAAAATCTGTGGTGTGCAGCCAGCCTAACTCTTCATAACTAACACTTTCCCAATATGCTTCTGCTATGTACCTGTGGCACCCCCTGCGACCAGGGTGGCCACAGGCAGGAACTGCAGCCAGACAGGTGGAGACAGGTTGTTACACACACATCTTCAAACACACATTCACTGACACAATACCCAACCCGGAGCCCGGGACTCTAGGCGGGCAAGGGGTGGTAGGGCCAGTCATAGTGGGTGGGGACGTAGGTCAGGTGATGAACCAGGTACAAAAGGGGAAACTAGAAAGAGTTAGTCAGTAGGCCAGAGTGAGCCGACCAGTAAAGACCAAGTAGGCCGGAGTAAGCTGAGCAGAAAAGACTGAGTGACTCTTCCCTGAGGGTCTGGGCTCCCTGGAGGCGCAGAATCCTGCGAGACACCGTTCCCTGGAGAGAGAGCCCGCTCCATAGCCTGAAGCCCACGGGAAAGGGGAGAGACCGGACCAGTGCAGCTGGGTCCGAGAAAGACTGCAGCGCTGACAAACTACTGGCAGGACATACTCCCCTGACGTACCCGGATAGTTACACGGTTAGGATAGAGCCCGGTGATCCCTTGCAAGATAGGGACATCCAAGGCTAGGCAGGGACCAGAGAGTTGGCTCTGGGTGACTGTAGCTACACGGACACACTGATTGGGAGGCACAGATTCCAGGTCTGGTCACCCAACACACGGGCTGGGAAAACAGCAGCATATAGGACCCAGGCTTGATACCCACTCATCGGGAAAAGCCAAACTAGTATCCGAGCTGCATCACACCACCCATGGGAAGAACAGAGGAGAGGAAGCCTGAAAAGTTTGAGAGTTAAGGGTCTCAGAAAAGAAACCTGGCTGCAGAGGGTTCAGAGAGTGTGTACAGGGTTAACTGTGCGGACTGTACTGTGAACTGTACTAAGAACTTGTGAAGTAAAACCCGGTGAACCCTGCTTAAGTCTCCCGTGTGTGATTCACAGTGAACTGTAATAGATGGCGTCACGACAAATCCCTGTAAATAACCCCTTTTTACTTGTGGGCTCGGGACACAGTCTGGACCAAGGACCGCCGTGATACCCCCCCGTGATACCCCGGTCCGGTACCGAGTACCCCGTCCCAGTGGGCTCCACATACCCTGCTCCTGTAAGCTTATCTCTAAGTCGCTCATCATGTCACTGGTGGGGCTGTCTCTTTGTGAGTGACAGAAGTCTGCGCACACATGCCCAGATCACAATTCACTCTCCTTTCAGCTGTCACCAGCAATGTGCCCTGCTCAGTTGGTCCCATTTCTGGTCCGCAACGCATAAAATCAAAGCAACAATAACAAAGGTATTAATCAGTCTCTTAGAGGTAAGCTTACAGGATCTAAGGTAGATAGAAGTGTGTTAGGAAAGTGTTAGGAAGAGTTAGGATGAAAGAATGAGGATCACATTAGTAGTGGAAATCCTCTTTAAGATTCTGTGCCTGGCTCTGTCACCTTTGGCTGTGGACCTGTTGAGACGCTAGAGCTGGCACCATGCCCTTGGAGCTGCAGGCCATCACAACAGCTGGAGAGTCACAGGTCGATGAACACTTCTTTGGAGGCGGATTAGTGGATGCAGTTATCCTAAAGCTTTGTATGCATCCATAACTGCCGAGTCAAGGAACATGAGGAAGCCAAGCAGTGGCGTAACAATCGCGGTCGCAGGGGTCGCGGGTGCGACCGGGCCCGGGACCATAAGGGGCCCGGGCCGCCCGCAGCCCGCACCCCCCTGCGACCGCCGATCCCAGCGCCGGGCCCCCGCTTCACATGGATGTGCGTCTCCAAGGACGCACATCCATGTGACTTCATGGCCAGTGTGTCAGGAAGGGGAAAGGAGGCAGCGGTGCCAGCCTGCGTTCAAGCAGGCTGGTGTCGGCGGTGTGTGTGGCCGCTCCGCGTCCCGGGCTCCGGCAATCTGACTCACTCTGAGGCAGCGGTGAGTGACTGCTTGTTCTGTCAGGCCGGGAGCCCGAGCATGGCCATGTCCGCCCCTCCTCCTGTAATGCTGAGCCAGCCGGAATCTCTGCTGCTGGTTGCATACAGCCCGGCTCCCGGGGGCAGCAGTGAGTGCCGGATGTGCAGGAGGTTGGAGCTCATCTGTCTGCGGGGGCTGGGGGCCATCCAGCCGGGGATCAACCACAGCAAGCTGATCACCAGGAGAGACATTGAGACTCTATACCAGGACTGCGCCAGGTCAGACACTGTATTGTGTGCCCTCTCCATATACTGTGTGTGCCCACCCCATATACTGTACCCCTTATATTGTGTGCCCTACTGCCCTATATATTGTGTGCCCCCTCCCACTATACTGTGTTCCCCCATACTGTGCTCTCCCCATACTTTGCGTGCCCACCACATGTACTGTGCGTGCCCACCCCATATACTGTGCCCCCTTGTTATACTGTGTGCCCCATATACTGTGCCCACCTACCCATACTGTGTGTGCACGCCCACCCCTTATACTGTGCTGCGTGGCTGTGTTGAGTGGCTGACTATATGTCTGTGTGGCTGAGGCTGCGTGGCTGGCTGTGTGTGGCAAGCTGTCTGTGTGGCTGACTGTGTGTGGCTGTGGCTGGCTGTGTGTGACTGTCTGTGTGGCTGTGTCTGTATATGGCTGGGGCTGCATGGCTATGTGGCTGGCTGTGTGTGTCTGACTGTATGTGTGTGGCTGGGGCTGTGTGTCTGTGGCTGGCTGTGTGTGGCTGGTGCCACGTGGCTGGCTGGGGTTGGCTGTGGCTGGAGCTGCATGACTGTGGATGGCTGTGTGTGTCTAGCTGTGTATGGCTGATGTTGAATGGCTGTGTGGCTTGCTGTGTGTGGCTGTGACTGTGTGGCTGACTGTGTCCTGTGTGTGGCTGGAGCTGTTTGGCTGTGTGTGGATGACTGTGTCTGGGTGTGACTGGGGCTGCTTGGCTGTGTGTGGCTGGTGCCACGTGGCTGGCTTGGGTTGGCTGTGGCTGGAGCTGCATGGCTGTGTGTGGCTGATGTTGCATGGCTGTGTGGCTGGCTGTGTGTGGCTGACTGTGTCTTTGTGTGGCTGGGGCTGCTTGGCTGTGTGTGGCTGACTGTATGGCTGTGTGTGTGTGGCTGGTTGGATGTGTGGCTAGCTGTGGCTGTCTATGTGACTGGCTGTGGCTTTCTGTGTGTGGCTTTCTGTGTGTGGCTGTTTGTGTGTGGCTGTCTATGTGGCTGTGTGTGGCTTTCTGTGTGTGGCTGTCTGTGTGTGGCTGTGTGACTGGCTGTGTGGCTGGCTGTGGCGGTGTATGTGCTTGGCTGGCTGCATCTGTGTGTGGCTGTTTGTGTGTGGCTGGTGGCTGCCTATGTGGCTGTGTGTGGCTGTCTGTGTGTGGCTGTCTGTGTGTGGCTGTCTGTGTGTGGCTGTCTGTGTGACTGGCTGTCTGTGTGACTGGCTGTCTGTGTGACTGGCTGTCTGTGTGACTGGCTGTCTGTGTGACTGGCTGTCTGTGTGTCTGGCTGTCTGTGTGTCTGGCTGTGGCTGTGTATGTGTTTGACTGGCTGCATCTGTGTGTGCCTGGCTGGTGGCTGTCTATGTGGCTGGCTGTTTGTGTGTGGCTGTATGTGTGTCTGGCTGTGTCTGCGTGTGGTTGTCTGTGTGGCTGGTGGCTGTCTATGTGGCTAGCTGTGTGCGGCTGTCTGGCTGTGGCTGGCTGTGTGTGTATGTGTGTGTGTGTGGCTGGCTTTGTTTGTGTGGCTGGCTTTGTTTGTGTGGCTGGCTTTGTTTGTGTGGCTGGCTTTGTTTGTGTGGCTGGCTTTGTTTGTGTGGCTGGCTTTGTTTGTGTGGCTGGCTTTGTTTGTGTGGCTGGCTTTGTTTGTGTGGCTGGCTTTGTTTGTGTGGCTGGCTTTGCGTGTGTGGCTGGCTGTGTCTGTGTGGCTGGCTGTGGCTCTGTGTGTGGCTGGCTGTGGCTCTGTGTGTGGCTGGCTGTTTGAGTGTGGCTGGCTGTGTGTCTGTGTGTCTGACCACTGGACCCCACAATCCTGAGAAACAGAGCTCTGAAGAGCACCATGTAAATGGAGCTGTGGTTGATTATTCCCTCTGCTGCACCATTCACATGTGGCTCTTCAAATAACGTCTTTAAGAAAATGGTGAGGGCCACAACAGGATAAAAGCAAAATTTACGTATTGGGGCTGACGGGTGTTATAGTATATGGGCTGGTGGAGCTTGTTTTCCAGGGCTGCTTCTTTGTACCAGTCCGGCCCTGGTGGTGGTGGGGGGGGGGGGGGGGCCCAGGTCTAAATTTCGCACCGGGGCCCTCCAGACTCTAGTTACGCCACTGAAGCCAAGGATGGTGTCAGGGCAATGAGCTCCCTAATTATGGCTTCCATCAGATTTTGTGGGGATTTTTTTTGGGCAACCAGTTAGTGTAAATGTACATGTCCTGTGGCCACTGTATGGGGGAGGGAGTTCCTCCTCCAACCTGCTAATGTTCACAACTCTTCTCTAGATTAGCTGGCCTGGCACACGACCTTACAGGTGCGTCCATTCTACAATGGTGACTTTGCTCCAGGCCGGCTAATCAAAAGAAGAGCCTCAGCTGTCAGCAGGTTAGAGGCGGTATTCCTCCTGTCATGACAGATGGGCTGGGACATGCAAATCGACCTGCACTAACCCTACTGACCACCTCATTTATGAAGGGTTGAAACGTGAAATTTTTACACATAAATAGTAGACAATTATGTCTTTTGTCAGACTGACTTTTCCTGTAGTTTAGCTTCTAAATGTAAAGAACATTGGTGTGATGTCAAAAAAATAAGAGAGGTGGAGATATACAGTGCCTTGCGAAAGTATTTGGCCCCTTGAACTTTTTAACCTTTTGCCACATTTCAGGCTTCAAACATAGAATCAACAAGTGGGACACAATTGTGAAGTGGAACGAAATTTATTGGATATTTTAAACTTTTTTAACAAATAAAAATCTGAAAAGTGGGGCGTGCAATATTATTCGGCCCCTTGAGTGAATACATTGTAGCACCACATTTTTCTGTGATTACAGCCGCAGACTCTTGGGGAATGTCTCTATCAGTTTTGCACATCGAGAGACTGAAATTCTTGCCCATTCTTCCTTGCAAAAGAGCTTGCGCTCAGTGAGGTTGGATGGAGAGCGTTTGTGAACAGCAGTTTTCAGCTCTTTCCACAGATTCTCCATTGGATTCAGGTCTGGACTGTGACTTGGCCATTCTAACACCTGGATACGTTTATTTTTGAACCATTCCATTGTAGATTTTGCTTTATGTTTGGGATCATTGTCTTGTTGGAAGATAAATCTCCGTCCCAGTCTCAGGTCTTTTGCAGACTCCAACAGGTTTTCTTCCAGAATGGTCCTGTATTTGGCTCCGTCCATCTTCCCATCAATTCTAACCATCTTCCCCATCCCTGCTGAAGAAAAGCAGGCCCAAACCATGATGCTGCCACCACCATGTCTGACAGTGGGGATGGGCTTTTGAGGGTGATGAGCTGTGTTGCTTTTACCCCAAACATATCGTTTTGCATCGTGGTCAAAAAGTTTGATTTTGGTTTCATCTGCCCAGAGCCCCTTATTCCATGTTTGGTGTCTCCCAGGTGTCTTGTGGCAAACTTCAAATGAGACTTTTTATGGATATCTTTGAGAATTGGCTTTCCTCTTGCCACTTTTCCATAAAGGCCAGATTTATGCAGTGCATGACTGATTGTTGTCCTATGGACAGACTCTCCCACTTCACAGCTGTAGATCTCTGCAGTTCATCTAGAGTGATCATGGGCCTTTTGGCTGCATCTCTGATCAGTCTTCTCCTTGTTCTAGATGAAAGTTTAGAGGGACGGCCGGGTCTTGGTAGATTTGCAGTGGTCTGATACTCCCTCCATTTCAATATGATCGCTTGCACAGTGCTCCTTGAGAAGTTTAAAACTTGGGAAATCTTTTTGTATCCAAATCCAGCTTTAAACTTCTCCACAACAGTATCTTGGACCTGCCTGGTGTGTTCCTTGGTTTACATGATGCTCTCTGCACTTGAAACAGAACCCTGAGACTATCACAGAGCAGGTGCATTTATACGGAGACTTGATTACACACAGGTGGATTCTATTCATCATTACCAGTCATTTAGGACAACATTGGATCATTCAGAGATCCACACTGAAATTCTGGAGTGAGTGTGCTGCACTGAAAGTAAAGGGGTCGAATAATATTGCACGCCCCACTTTTCAGTTTTTTGTTAAAAAAATGTAAAATATCCAATAAATTTCTTTCCACTTCACGATTGTGTCCCACTTGTTGTTGATTCTTCACAAAAAAATTAGAATTTATATCTTTGTTTGAAGCCTGAAATGTGGCAAAAGGTTGAAAAGTTCAAGGGGACCAAATACTTTCACAAGGAACTGTATCTGGCTTTTATCTAAGCTATATACATGTACATCCACTGCTAGGTAAATTGATCTTCTACTTGGGTAATTCCATTTTTTTCATAATTTTTTTTTTGTTTTAGTTTATAATGAAACTATTGTTACAGAATGGCTGCTGTAATCGAGTTATATTAGGACGTTTTTATTCCCTAAGTTGTATTTTCCCCAATTGTTCATTGCGTGTTTTTTTTTTTTTTTTTTTTTTTTTAAATGATATTGCAGTTTTCACATTAATCTGTGTTTCTAAATAGACTGATACTTTACCATATGCGGGATTATAATGAAAGGTATTGCCGACATGCAGAACACAGGATCCGCCATATGCAATAGGTGGTGTCACAGCCCACCATCTCCCCCTCCATGCACGACGACGTCTGTACGATTCACACAGCATGGTGCTAATATGATATTGTAGCACATGTGGCCATCTCTAAATTCATACCTGTTCTAGAGATGCGTACGAGCCCCGACGCCTGGAGTTCAAACTTATCCAATACCTGTAATATTCTGTGGACAGATCTTAAATGTCTGAGGTGGAACGAAGCCTTCATGCCATGTTGATGCAAATTAGGCAGAATGGCCTCATTCAGCTGCAGGATATACAGCAGGTGAAATAAGTATTGAACACATCACCCATTTTCTAAGAAAAATATTTCTAAAGTTGCTATTAACGTGAATTTCTCACCAGATGCTGGTAACAACCTATCCAATCCACACAGGCAAAGTAAGAAAATCATGTATGTCCATTAATTTAATTGTGTAATAATGAGAAATATTGAACACACAAAGATAAAGAGGTGCAAAAAGCCAGCTTAAATCTATCAGTAATTATAAAAGCAATCCTGCCACGTAGAAGAAAATAACATCAGCTGGTTCAACTGAAAGCCTATAAAAATCTCATTATCAAGGTACCACACAGGAAACATCTCATGAGGTGTAAAACCAGTGAGCTATCCCAAGAATGATTTGTAACACCATTTTGAATGGGTGAAGGTGCGCATGCTCAACCTCTGCTCCATTCATTGTCTGTGAGATTTTCCTAACTAGCGGAGTGCTATACCCGGCTTTCTCTAGTTCCATAGACAGACAATAGCGCGGGTAAGCAAAAATTGTTGATGATTTGGTATTTTATGCCTAAGAACAGATTTGGATGCTGTCAGGATAAAACGGGAGAACATTTTCTCCAAATGGTTCTTTAAACATCTGGTCATTAACCCCTTCCCGACCTATGATGTAGGAGGACGTCATGGGCCGGTAAGGGGTGTTTGATGTGATCTCCGGCGGAGAGCTCACATCAAAGCCCCGACATCTCAGCTGATCTCACCAGCTGAGATGTCAGGGTAACAGTGCCGATCGGATCCGGGATCCCATCGGCGCTGTTAACCTCTTGGATCCTGCTATCAATCACTGACAGCGGGATCCAAGGCGGCTGCGGCGGAGAACGCACTGTTCCCCGCCTGCTCCGGAGATCCCGCAATAGCATCACGGGATCTCCGGCACTCACGTGACAGCCCAGGGTCCTGAGCAGCTGCCAACCACAATAGGTCCGCGATTCTGGGAGATACAGATGTATCTCCCAGAAGCGATCAGACTGTGCAGCAAGGTGCCTCTTAAAGAGGCAGTGTAGAAATAAGAATCAATGAAAAAATAAAGTTTTTAAAAACCTGTAAAAAAAAAAAAAAAAAAAAAAAAAAAAAAAAAATATAAAAGTTCAAATCACCCCCATAGTCCCCCAATCACAATAAAAGTTTAAAAAAAAGTAAAAAAAAATACACGTTTGGTATCGCCGCGTTCAGAATCGCTCGATCTATCATCGTATTAAGTCCCATAATGAGAGCCGTGAACTCCGTAATGGAAAAAGTGGTCCAAACGCCAAAATTCCTTTTTTTCGGTTGCCTCGTTATTGCTATAAAATGCAATAACGGGGCGATCAAAACTGCGGATCCACCCAAAAATGGGATCATTAGAAATGTTAGCGTTTATTTTGCTGTATCGGGCCTCTGTAGTTGGTGAATTTTTTTCCTGGTGTTTGATCGTGTGTTGGCTTTGTTCTTGTGATTGTTTCTTATGTATCCGTTTTCCCATGATACTGCCTTCATCAATACTGCAAAATTGTAACTTCAGAAAGTAGATAAAAATCCACCTTGTTGTTGGACGTCACCAGACTGACTGGTCCTAAACTATCATCCTGGAAAGCTATAAAACAGCATCCGTTCTATTTGTTTGCTTTTTTCTGCTTGGTCTTTCGATGTGGCCGGTCCGGTCTTATTTTGACAGCTTTATTTCCTTTTATCTCATTGTTTGTTGTTCCGTGAACTTCCTCAGACCTCATCATGTAACACCAGAAATATCGCACTTATGGCTTCCAACCAAATGATCTGGTTATTGTTTTTATTAAAGTTTGAAAATCCAAGTACAATTGCACGCTTTGTACTTCTGACTTTGTACTTTTGCCTTGTTTGCTTTCGTCTTTCCAGGCAATCCAACACAACTCCGATGATGATGATGGAGCTATTTGGAGGCTATAACATCTGATGAGAAAAACTTTGTATTGTTGGGCTGCAGGAGGTTTTTTGGGGCATTGAATGTTTAATTATTGTCCCACTACAAGACTAGTTTGTCTTGTGCCGCTCACACACCTGCTTCTGGGTCCATCCATTAAGCTTCATATTTGTTCATTACTTAACCCTGACCACCCTCTGGATCAGCATCTGTGATTGGTTCACATCTACATTTGTGTATAGCAATGAAGTTGCCATCATATTAGTGTAAAAATAATCGAAAAAAATAAAATGGCATGGGGTCCATCGTGTATTGATTTTGAGTGTGGATAAAGGGGACAGCTACGAGCTGCAGCCCCCAGCCATGTGTGTTATGTTGGCTGTGTATCAAAATATGGCAGGCCCCATTTTTTTTTTTTTTAATTGTTTAAATAAAAATTTTAAAAAAGTGGACTGATACTCAGCCACACGGCCGGGGATGGCTTCTAATTATTGGATCCCCCGGGCTGGGAATAGCAGCCCGCAGACGCCCAAGCGTTTGGTGCATTCATTAGATGAGCCAAATCCTGGCGCTTTACCTGGCTCATCTCGATTGACCTGGTGCTGTGACAGTCGGGGTAATATAAGGGGTTAATGATATGATTGTTGGTCATTGACGTGCTAATTTCAGGCCATAACCATAGATGCAGATGAGGGTATTTTTTTTTTCTCCTCCTAGAAAATTGTATCAATTATGCTCCACGCTATCGGGTGTGAGTGTGAGTGTGAGTGTGATCTGAGTGTGTGATAGTCTTGGGTATGGAGCAGATAGAATTCTTTTTCCCCATCTTCTGCATTGTCAGTTTATTTTATCAGAACACCCTCAGGCCAAAAACCTGTTCCTGTGCACGAGCCTTTCCAAGGGCTGATTGTCCATGTACGGGTTGATCAACACTCATTTAAAGCCCCGTTTACGTAGGCCAATACAAATTGTATGGGAACAAAATGACCATTAATACAAACGCTCTGTACCATACAGCCGCCTCCAACCTTCTTTCCTTGACCACCTCCCTAGGGCTCTCCCAATGGTCCTCCTCTCCCACCCACGAACAAGGCCACACGCTTGACCTCATCTTTACCCGCCTTTGCTCCCTCTCTAACCTCACAACCTCGGTACTCACACTGTCCGACCACCATCTCTTGACCTTCTCCGCCCTCTCCTCCCCTGCCACACTACCCCCTCTCCGCAAACTTGATCACCCTCGCCGAAACCTAAAAGATCTTGATCTTCCTTTATTCTCTGAATCACTCCTCCCTCTCAACGACCTACCCTGCGCTGACAACATTGACATTGCCACCACCCTATACAACACCACCATAACGAACGCTCTCGACCTAGCCGCCCCCCTCACTCTCCATGCTCCACGCATTAACAGGCAACCCTGGCACACCACCCTCACTAAAAACCTGAGACGGGCGTCCAGAGTCGCCGAGAGGAGATGGAAAAAGTCTCACACCCCCGAGCACTTTGCTCTGTTCAAGCAATCCATCACTGACTTCAAGACGGCACTCGCTACCGCCAAGCAAGCCTTCTTCTCATCCCTTATAACCTCTCTGTCCCGCAACCCCAAGCAGCTCTTCAAAACTTTCAACTCCTTACTTCGCCCACCTGCTCCCCCCCCTTCTCCCCTCATCTCTGCTGAAGACTTTGCGACCTTCTTCAAGGAGAAGATCGACAAGATCAGAAGCAGCTTCGGTCCACTATCCCCACACCTCCCCTTCCCACCTACACTGCCCTCCTCCTCCATCAGCCACTTCCCCCCCATAACTGAAGACCAACTCTCCTCCCTCCTGTCAAAATCACACCTCACCACCAGCGCCCACGACCCGCTCCCATCCCACCTCATTCCCAACCACACCTCCATTTTCATCCCAGCCCTCACCCACCTCTTTAACCTTTCACTTAGCACTGGTACCTTCCCCTTGGCCTTCAAACACGCCCTAATCACGCCCATCCTAAAAAAACCCTCACTTGACCCTACCTCTGTCTCTAACTATCGCCCCATATCTCTTCTCCCATTCGCCTCTAAGCTACTTGAACAGCACGTCCACTCCGAACTGTCCTCTCACCTCTCCTCGTGCTCCCACTTTGACCGCCTACAGTCCGGCTTCCGACCCCTCCATTCCACCGAAACAGCCCTGACCAAAGTCACCAACGACCTACTGACCGCCAAGAACAAACACTACTACTCCATCCTGCTACTCCTTGACCTGTCTGCCGCCTTCGACACGGTTGACCACTCCCTTCTTCTCCGGATCCTGGAATCCCTTGGCATCACCCACCTTGCCCTCTCCTGGATCTCCTCATACCTAGCGGACCGGACCTTCAGCGTCTCCCACTCCCACACCTCCTCCTCACCCTACCCCCTTTCTGTCGGAGTCCCCCAAGGTTCGGTCCTGGGACCCCTACTTTTCTCCATTTACACTCTCGGCCTAGGGCAACTCATCGAGTCCCATGGCCTCCAGTACCACCTCTACGCCGACGACACCCAAATCTACCTGTCCGGCCCTGACATCACCTCCCTACTCTCGAAAATCCCTCAATGCCTTTCCGCCATCTCATCCTTCTTCTCTGCTCGCTTCCTTAAACTCAACATGGACAAAACTGAATTCATAGTCTTCCCCCCAAGAAATTCCACCCCACCTCCCAACCTATCCATCTGCATCAACGACTGTGCCCTCTCCCCAGTACCCCAAGCCAAGTGCCTCGGGTAATCCTCGACTCCTCCCTATCCTTCAAACCCCACATCGAGGCCCTCACCACATCCCTCCGGCTCCAGCTCAAGAACATCTCACGGATCCGCTCCTTCCTCACCCACGACACCGCTAAAACACTCATCCATGCTCTTATCATCTCCCGCCTTGACTACTGCAACCTCCTTCTCAATGGCCTCCCGGCTAACTCCCTCACACCTCTCCAGTCTATCCTCAACTCCGCTGCCCGACTCATCTATATGTCCTCCCGCTACTCCCCTGTCTCCCCTCTCTGCCAAGCCCTTCACTGGCTCCCCGTCTCCAAGAGATCCCAATTCAAAACACTAACCATGGCGTACAAAGCCATACACAACCTGGCCCCACCATATATCTCCGACCTGGTCTCCCGATACCTACCCTCACGCAACCTCCGCTCCTCCCAAGAACTTCTCCTCTGCTCCCCCCTCATCACCTCTTCGCACAACCGAGTCCAGGACTTCTCCCGGGCATCTGCCTTACTCTGGAACTCCCTACCCGAACACGTCAGACACTCTCCTACCCTGAGTAGCTTCAAGTGTCACCTGAAGACTCACTTGTTCCGTCAAGCCTACAACCTGCCATGAGACCCAGGCGACTGCCCCATACCTGACATTCCCCCATCCTACTGTATCCTAACCCACCCCTCATAGACTGTGAGCCCTCGTGGACAGGGTCCCTGCCCCTCCTGTACCTGTACGTCCTGATCGCCTAGATTTAGTGTACTTGTTCTTGTCTCCCTCAACCTCATGTAAAGCGCCATGGAACCTAATGGCGCTATATAAATAATAATAATAATAAAATAAAATAATAAATAATATGTGGACATGATTGTGGCAATGATGTTACCCACACAAACCACCCAATTATCCAACAAGCAAGCCTTTTGCCCATTCTTTGGCTTTAAAATCTCTGGCCAATGAGCCTTTTTTTGGACTCCCAGATGGCCTTTTATATGCACCTTTTTAGATGTCCTTCCTTAGGTGGTGTGCTGGGCTCCATCCTCCATGGGCCAATCGTGAGCATTTGATGAAGTAGTTTAGAATCTGAGCTTTGTTCACTGACTTCTTTGGGCCGGTATTTGGGATGTGGATTGTTTTTTTTTGTATTCTTATACTACCCATTTCTCAAAACTTTGAATAGTTTTGTAATGTATTGACCTTGTAATTCTAAACCCCATTATTAATGGTAAATCCTCAGGCTCTTGGGTCTCCAGCTGTAAATTGAGCATTTTCTCGTTCCTTTACTTTTTGGCTCTTCTCGCAGGTTTACAGTTGAAACGCTCCTTTTTTTATGTCTGGCATAAACCCCTCCTGATGTAGGCACTTTATTGATATTGTGTTGCCCCCGGTTCGGAGGAGAATGCTGAGCACTTGGTGATAATTGCAGGATATGAGCCGGGCCACCTCCCAGCCTCCAATTCAATGGTCCTAGCAATTGTAGCCAAACACACAATTCTGGGAGAGGATACAAATCCTCATAAAGCCCAAGACCGTGATCGGAGATAAGGAGCCACAGCTTATGTGTAGGTTATATACAAGACTGAGGGCTGGGATCATCTATACTAAAGATCACACTGTAAAGAATATAAAATGTGGATATATATTTATTGGTATAACAACCGGTATGCACTGACTTTCATGTATTTCTATAAGAACTAACAGAGAAAGGGCACAATTACTGATTTTTTTTACAGGTTTTTGCTACCTGATTCCTGTGATGTGTCACTGACTGAGCTGATTGCTGCAGTTTTGATAATTCACTTTTTGTCTCTGCTGCAGATTTGCATGCTGAGCCCTGTATAACCCACTGATTGCAGCTTTCCGTGCATAGGCAGCAAGCTGTCATTCAGCATTAGGGGGTTTTACAGAGCTTATAAACGTGGAGGAATATCTGGTCCTCCTACCTTGAGTTTATCAAAATACAACAAGCAGCACAGTAAATGACACATCACTGGAATCGGGGTCACTGCCCCTATTTTATATTTCTCTCAGGTTTGGTGACCAATTTCCTTTAAAAGGGTTGTTCACTTCATCATTATGTTAACAAATACATTTTGGACTTGGTTTTATGGCACAATACTAACAGTTCTATGGCCCCTTTCACACTAGCGTTTTTGTACGCATCTGGCGGATCCGGACAAAACAACGCATTTGCCACATCTGCCGCCTAACGGTCGCACTTGTGGCACACTTGCGGCAAGCCCCACGCATTGTCTATGGGGCTTGCGGCAAAGCCGGGGTTGCGGCACTCGCGGCCGCGAAAAAATGAAGTCCGCAGCGTTTTTTTTTTGTGGCCTTAAGTGCCGGAACCGCGGTTATACCGCACTTGCCGCAAGCCCCATAGACAATGCATGGGGCTTGCCGCAAGTGTGCCACAAGTGAGCCGCCAGCACGGCCATTAAGCGGCACATCCGGCAGATGGGTTTTTTTTTGTCCGGATCCGGTGTGAAAGGGGCCTATGACATGTTTTCCTTTTTCCTCACAGACGGCTCATCTGTCCTGATTGAGGAGCATGTGACCAGATCTGGAGGATAAAACATGATAAAAATGATTAAATGGAGGGGGGGGGATAGGTACAGAGGTGTAGACTGTAAATTGTGCACCACGGAGCAGGACTCCCCAGAAAAAGAACCTTCTGCCTGTTTGATCACCAGGTGAACAGCACAGGTGACCGGGATTGGTATTGAGCTATTGAAGCCAGGTGTGGAAACACATGAAGGGACTGGTAGGCAGGGATTATAGATACATGCACACAACTGCTTGGTGGTTCTGGGGCCACGGAGGACCTGACAGGTTCACTTTTAAGATTACCATTTAATAGAAGGCACAATCTGTCTCATTTTTACTCTTCTTCCTATAGACTTCAATAGGCAGCTGTAATCTGACCCATCAGAATGGACAGCTGTAATGTGACTCCTCAGTGATTTAATTCATCTTTCTGAAAGTATTGAGAGTTCAGGCGGCTGATTGGAGGGGAAGAATTTACTTAAGTTTGTCGAAAAGTGACTAACTGATCCCATTCGTCCAACGCTAACGGGGTTGTGGCACTCTAGGACAAATTGTTGTCACGCTGTATATCGGTGTATGTCAGACATGTTTTTGATGGGGGTAACAAAGTGTGGTGGGGCGGTACCTCTGTGCCAGGAACATCCTCCTGGAATAAATGATGGCTCTGATAATACCGGCGCCCAACATCGCTGACATTGACTCTTATATATGGACAACGTTTTCACATCACCTCGTACGACCTTCTGTTTTGCCACTGGAAGATTCCAGTTCTTTTTTTATGAACCTCACATCATATAAAAGTTTATTAATGGCCCAGGGATAGGGAGAACCCTGCTTTCTGAGCTAATGTTTACCGCCGCTGATACGTAAGATAAAACTTTCCTAGTTCAGATAATATCTTAAGTCCTTGCCATAAAGATCAACCTCCGATCTGCAAACTGTGGCTCCTTTCTGGTTATGATGTCACAGATGCAAGAGCAAAAGTTTTTGGCAGGTGGAGGAAAGACTGCTGCAATATTAGAGGAATGCTTCCAAAAACTATGACCGGGAATAGTTTTCTATCAATTAACAAAATGCTAAAGGAATGGACAGAAGAGAAATCTAATTATATCAAGACCGCATTGGAGCATCCATACCTCTCCATACACTTTGCTCATGCAACGGACGTAAGGACCGGTGGTACTCGACCAACCGGGTCCAGGCAGGGGAATGGCACGGTGGCCGAAAAGGGGTACTTACAGGATAGTCTTTTTTTGTGATGCGACCTGTAGTGTCTGGCCAGGGATGATCAGCGCTGCTGTATAGGCCCCCAGGGGATAGATGTTGTGGCAGCTTAGATGAAACACTCCCCACAGGTGGGGCGGGCCTCTGGGATGCAGTGTAGTGAAATATGGAGATGATGGGAGTAATTGTGGTGCAGGGAGGTGCAGAAGTGAAAAGACACAAGGATGCAGCTCTTACCAGTCTTCTTTGTTCTTTTCAGTGCAGACCCGGCCAGGGTACTGTGCTCTTCCAGATTGCAGCTTGGCCAGCCCCCAGACAGTCCAAGTACACTTTGCTGAGACACCGTTAATAAGCCTTTATTCGCTGCCCTTTTTGCGCTGATCTTCTCTTCTTCCCCTGTCCTGTGCCTTCTGCTACTAGTCCCAAGGCAGGCGACTGCGGGTCCTGTTGAGTGACGACCAGCATGTCCTCTGGACCCTCTGTACTCACTGTGCCTGGGAGTGTACACGGGGTTGGCTAATGCACGTGCAGTCCAGTAGCCTCCAGTTTCCTGGTTTGAACATAGTCTCACACCAGATTGGACACAGTGCATCCGTACCTAAGGGAACCCGTGGGTGAGCGCAGGGAGACCACAGCCACCCTGTACTCGCAATCTGCGTTGCGTGTAGGGTGGCTTAACCCTGCGAGCACCTGATGGTGATCGCTTCCGATGCTGCAGCATGAAATGAACATGCTGCCGAGTTGCGGGAACGCGGTAACCCGCACCGCAGCTGAAATAACACTGTGGAGGGGAGAAGCATAGTGAGCATGGGATTTCTACAAATCATATCCACTATGCTTGTGCTGTACAACGCAGTGTTTTGGACATATGCTGCATCCAAAATGTCCTCATCTTGAGCACACAGCCTTACATTAATTTCTCTAGTCACCTTCCACGACAGCATAGGAGGTTGCTTCTCCCACGCTCTAATAGGGACAGGAAGCACAAGAGAGGTTATAAGGACCCTCCCACCTCCCATGAGCCATTGTCTTTCCTGTCCCCATGGGGCATAAAGAGGTTTTTATTTTGTTCCATGCTGCGTGGCTGGCGACTGTGGCATACCTCCTTCCCCCCCCCCCAGCAGGGCAGAGTTGGACGGGCGCATCCACTCTCCTCCTCCTGCTGCTTCCATCTCCCTGGTGGTGGCGGGGACCATTCCCCTGGCCCCTCGGCACCTCCCTGTGGGGGCAATGTGGGCCAGGGATCCCTGGCTGTCGGCCTCTCTGAGCCCTCCAGCTTCCTCCTCCTCACATCCCGGAAGTGACGTCGGTGGGGGAATGTCCGGGTCACATGTTCCTCCTTTGCCTCCGGACCCTGGCTAGAACGGCGTGCAGGGCACGCTCTTGCAATCGGTGGCCTGTCTGGGAACCTGAGGAGGAGGAGGGGAACACACCTGGATGCTGGGGACGGCTAGTAGCATATAAGCTCGGTCTGATGATATCAGGCACTTAATGATGGCACGATTGCGTCTCTTTTTTTCAGGGAGACAAGGCTGTCTTTAAAAAATCTGCTAAGTGTCCCATTTGGGCTAAGAAACTCCCCTCAGTATTGGAAAAGAAGCTCTGTCAGGGGTGCACAGACAACATTGTCAGAGCTGAACACCCTTCCCTAGTGGACGAACTTTGCTCTATGGTGAAGCAGGAGATCCAGGCTTCCTTAGCCTCCCTAACACCTGCCACCCCTGTACCTGGTCTTACTTCCCCTAAGAAAAAGAAGCTCCAGGCAGCTCCTTCAGATTCTGACGACCAGCCACTAGATTCAGACTCTGACAAGATGGATGACACCTCCTTTTCCAGGAAGGCAAAAGCTAGAAAGTTGCTTTTTTCATCAGAGGATATGGGCGAGCTCATTAATTTTTTAATTATTTTTTAATATTTAAAGATTCCATAATAACAGGTTCTGTACCACAGGACTGGCGTATAGCAAATGTGGTGCCAATATTGAAAAAGGGGACAAAAACTGAACTTGGAAATTATAGGCCAGTAAGCTTAACTTCTACTGTGGGTAAAATCCTAGAGGGTTTTCTAAGAGATGCTATACTGGAGTATCTGAAGAAAAATAACCTCATGACCCAATGTCAACATGGTTTTCCAAGGACCCGTTCCTGTCAAACTAATCTGATAAGCTTCTATGAAGACGAAAGTTCTGGACTGGACCAAAGAAATACAGTGGATGTGGTGTATATGGACTTTTCAAAAGCTTTTGATACGGTGCCACACAGAAGGTTGATACATAAAATGAGAGCAATGGGGATAGGGAAAATATGTGTAAGTGGGTTAAGAACTGGCTTAGTGATAGGAAACAAAGGGTAGTCATTAATGGAACACACTCAGAATGGGTCACAGTTAACAGTGGGGTACCACAGGGGTCAGTGTTGGGCCCGCTTCTTTTTAATATATTTATTAATGACCTTGTAGGGGGCATACAGAGTAGAATCTCAATATTTGCAGATGACACTAAACTCTGCAGGGTAATCAATACAGAGGAGGACAATTTTATATTACAGGAGGATTTATGTAAACTAGAGGCTTGGGCTGATAAATGGCAAATAAGCTTTAATGGGGATAAATGTAAGGTCATGCACTTGGGCAGAGGAAGCAAAAGGTATAATTATGTGCTTAATTATAAAACACTGGGCAAAACTATCACTGAAAAAGACCTGGGTGTATGGGTAGATGACAAACTCACATTTAGTGGCCAGTGTCAGGCAGCTGCTGCAAAGGCAAATAAAATAATGAGATGCATTAAAAGAGGCATAGATGCTCATGAGGAGAACATAATTTTACCTCTATACAAGTCACTAGTGCGACCACACTTAGAATACTGTGTACAATTCTGGTCTCCGGTGTATAAGAAAGACATAGCTGAACTAGAGCAGGTCCAGAGAAGAGCGACAAAAGTCATTAGAGGACCAAGGGGTCTGCAATACCAAGACAGGTTATTAAACTTGGGGTTATTTAGCTTGGAAAAACGAAGGCTTAGGAGTGATCTTATAATAATGTATAAATATATGAGGGGACAGTACAGAGACCTTTTTAATGATCTTTTTACTCTTCGGCCTGAGACTGGGACAAGGGGGCATCCTCTACGTCTGGAGGAAAGAAGGTTTAATCATAATCACAGACGCGGATTCTTTACTGTAAGAGCAGTGAGACTATGGAACTCTCTGCCACATGATGTTGTAATGAGTGACTCACTACTAACATTTAAGAAGGGCCTGGATGCCTTTCTTGAAAACCTATAATATTACCGGTTATATATACTAGATCCTTTGATCGGGCATTGATCCAGGGAAGTAGTCTGATTGCTGTTATGTGGAGTCAGGAAGGAATTGTTTTCCCCAATGTGGAGCTTAGTGTTGCCACATGTTTTTTTTTTTCTTTTTTTGCCTTCCTCTGGATCAACATGTTAGGTTGAACTAGATGGACTTAGTCTTCCTTCAACCTTAAAAACTATGCTACTATATTACTATGTTAATGTTATGCATAGCACAATGGGCCTGGAAGAGGAAACAGTCCTTCATTCGATCTAGGATGACATTTTTGCGGAACTGAATTCTGTAAAACAAGTCAGCTTCCCAGTCCACACAATCCGCCCTAGGCACTTTCGGCGGACGCTCCCCCCCCCCCCCCCCCCCCCCACTGATCAGTCAGACTAAGCGTATTTGCAGACAGCATTTTATTTTTCATGCTGATCCGCTCCGTATTCCGCCTGAAAAAGCAACAAATAAATGCTAAAAAGAATGAACTCCTGCACGGCAATGTAAAAAATGATTGCTGTTCATATGTTCCGACCTTTGAGATTTTTCTTTTTAACTGTGTGTCCTATCTTTTATCTGAATTCCAGCACTCAGGGGCTTCACAGATGTCAGTGCTCTAGCCTTCAGATAGTATTTAGACCTCCATACACATGAGACTAAAGTTGGCTATACCTGCGAGGACAGTCTAATGTGTATGGGGGCTCTAACTGATGATTGGTTGAGGGAATTAAGGATTCAGCATGTTTGCTTACAGGCTGTAGATCCTTTTGTCCTTTAAGTGATAAGCTGCCGCCATAGACGTCTAAGGCCCGTTTCACATCAGTGGTACTGTCCGGATCTGGCAGATTTACTGCATCTGCCGCCTAACGGCCGACTTGAGTTGCACTTGTGGCAAGCCACCATTAATTCTCTATGGGGCTTGCCGCAATCCGGCAAATCTGGCAGTTGCGCCCGCAAAAAAACCCTGCAGTTAGCAACGTTTTTTTTGCCACAGGAAGTGCCAGATCCAGCAGAACCGCACCCCCATAGACAAGGCATGGGACTTGCCAGATCGGTGCTGCAAGTCGGCCGCTAGGTGGCAGATCCGGCGCCATCTGCCGGATCATACAGAAACATCAGCAAACCGCTGATGTGAAAGGGTCCTAACAGCAGCTTCCATGCAATATATAGGGACACTGGGAAGAATGAGTGCTCCTGTATACGGGAGAGACATGCAAGCTCGCTGCCGGCTGAGTGATTGGACACCTATCTACAGTGCTCAGGGGCTTTAGTCAATTGTTTGGCTGACTTTCAGCTGTATTTTTAATCAAGCACACTTGCCCTATAATGTTTTAGGATCAAGTCTGTTAAGTTAAAGATTACAACATCCACATGACTACATCACCAGAACCACCGGCAATACAGTAACACATCACTAGAACCCCTGTCAATACAATAATACCTCACCAGAATCACTGTCAGTGTATCACCAGAACCATTGTCAATATACAGTAATACATCACCAAAACCAGTCAATACATCGCCAGAATCTCCATCAATACAATAATACATCATCACTATAACCCCTGTCAGTACATCACCAGAACCACTGGCAATACAATAATACAAAATCAGAACCACCGTCAATACATCACCAGAACAGTAAGTTCCCTGTATAAATGTGTACGCAGATTAAATGTCCCATACTGCTCATCCTCCTTCCACATGTCCCATACTGTTCACCCCCCATATGTTCCATGCAGCTCATCTTCCATCCATATGTTCCATGCAGCTCATCCTTCCCCCATCCCCCTCCCATGTTCAATGCAGCCTCTCCCCTCCCATGTTTCATGCAGCCTCTCCCCATCCCTCACCCATGTAGCTTCCCCCCATGACCCATATAGCTTCTCCCCCATCCTTGCAGCTTTTCCCCCATCCATTCATGTACCTTCTCCCTCTATCCCCCCATCCATCCATGTACCTTCTCCCCCATCCCCCCATCCATCCATGTACCTTCCCCCCCATCCACCCATCCATCCATGTAACTTCTCCCCCATCCACCAAACCATCCATGTACCTTCTCCCCATCAGACCATCCATCCATTTACCTTCTCCCCTATCCATCTTCTGCCCCCTATTCCAAGCCGCCCCATCCATCCATCCCATTCTGCCCCCTTTTCCAGGCCGCCCCATCCATCCATCCCATTTTGCCCCCTCTTCCAGGCCGCCCCATCCATCCAATTCTGCCCCCTCTTCCAGGCCGCCCCATCTATCCATCCGTGCCATTCTGCCCCTACTTCCAGGCCGCCCCATCTATCCATCCATCCCATTCTTCCCCCTCTTCCAGGCCAACCCCATCCATCCCATTCTTCCCCCTCTTCCAGGCCAACCCCATCCATCCCATTCTTCCCCCTCTTCCAGGCCAACCCCATCCATCCCATTCTGCCCCCTCTTCCTGGTCACTCCATCCATCCATGCATCACATTCTGCCCCCTCTTCCAGGCCGCCCCATCCATCCCATTCTGCCCCCTCTTCCAGGCCAACCCCAACCATCCATCCCATTCTGCCTTCTCTTCCAGGTCGCTTCATCCATCCATGCATCACATTCTGCCCCGTCCTCCAGGCTACTCCATCCATCCATCCCATTCTGCCCCCTCTTCCAGGCCAACCCCATCCATCCATCCTGTTCTGTCCCCCCCCCCCCAGGCTGCTATCTTCGGCTGTAACAGCGCCTTACCTGACTCCACGCTCCTGATCCCAGATCCTGACAGCTTCTTCCTCTATGGCTACCGGTCTCTGGCACCAGGCACCTTCTTCCTTTGCGGCTCCCGGTCTCCAGCACCCGGCAGCTTCTTCCTCTGTGGCTCCCAGTCTCCGGCACCAGGCACTCTGCAATTTTTTCCTCTGTGTCTCCGGCACCAGGCAGCACCAGGCATCCTGGCACCAGGCATCCGGCACCCTGGCAACCTCCCCCATATAACCCAGGCTGCTGGTTCTCCTCCCTCGTGTCCCAGTCTGTCCCTTCTCCCCTCCCCCATGTCAGTCTGCTCTTTCCCACCCTCCCCCATGTCAGTCTGCTCTTTCCCACCCTCCCCCATTTCAGTCTGTTCGTTCCCGCCCTCTCCCGTGATCTAGCCTGCTCGTTCCCCCCCCCGTGATCTAGCCTGCTCGTTCCCCCCTCCCCCATGTCAGTCTGCTCGTTCCCGCCCTCCCCCATGATCTAGCCTGCTCGTTCTCCACCCTCCCCCATGTCAGTCTGCTCGTTCCCGCCCTCCCCCATGATCTAGCCTGCTCATTCCCTAGCCCCCTCTTCTCCATGCTGCTCTCCCCCTTGTCCCCCCGCCCCCCTCCTCTTCTTCAGCGCTATCTTCAGCTCTAAAGCGCCTTACCTGCTCCCCGCTCCCAGCAGATCCAGCGACGAGGTCCTCTCTCCCGCCCTCTGCAGACTCTGCTGCCCGGCAGTGTGGTGATGATTCATCACCTGCTGCTGAGAGCTGTGACGCTATGTCGGGGCGGGGAGTCTAATGGACTCCACTGACCCCGGAAGTGCAGGGGCGCGCGCGTTAATTTGCAATTTTGCCTTAAAGACATGATTGCAAATGAATGCTGCGCCCCCGGGACCCCCTCCCTCCTCCAGAAACATTCCGGGTTTAATAAAGAGGAGGAGGAGTTAACAAAAAAATTAGATAAAAAAAACCTAACTTTTTTTAACTTGCCCCTGGTGCCGCCCCCTTGATACCTGGTGCCCTAGGCACGTGCCTACAGGTGCCTAATGGGAAATACAGCCGTGCCTCCACCTGTGTCTCTAGGTCCTTGCTCGAGTGACTGGATCAACTTGAGGACCAGATCTCTCAAGGAACCCCTAGGGAGGAGTTGTTGGACTCCTTGCCATTGCTTAGGAAAACTACCAGCTTTCTGGCTGATGCATCTGCGGAGTCTGTTCACCTGGCGGCAAGAACCTCTGTGCTGTTCAACTCTGCCAGACATGCCCTTTCGTTAAAAATGTGGAGTGGGGACTCAACTTCTAAGATGAAGCTTTGGTCTCTACTGTTTAAGGGGGAGTTGGTTTTTGGGCTAGCCCTCAATGATATGTTAGAAAAGGAAATGGATAAGAAGGCCCTTGCAGAGCAAAGACAGGCCAAAAACTGCCTTTTCCATCCCTCACCCACTTAGGCCTCCCCAGGCTTTTCATTCCAGGGGTAAGGGTAAGACTGGTAGCTGGAGCTACCCAAAGGGCAAACATCCTTGTTCCTTCCCAGCAGCAACAGGACAAGCAGGCTCTCAAATTTTTTACCCCAATGGGGAAACATCACCAGCTGCTAGTGGGTCCTCAAGGTCATATCCGAGGACCTGCCCATAGAATTTGAGTCCCCTCTTCCACCGGGTCTTCGGGTCACTGCTTTGTCTTCCCGGGGAAGGCCAAGATCTCCTGTACACCAAGGTACAGGGGCTCTTGCATACCAAGGTAGTTGCACCTGTACCAAAGGAAGAGCAGGGAAATGGTCATTACTCCTGCCTATTGGTCAAAAAGCCATCTGGAGATGCTCGGATTATCATCAATCTGAAGCGCCTAAACCAACACGTCCGATACAGCAGATTCAAGATGGAATCAATAAAATCTTCTGTGCCATTGATCGGACGTCATTACCTGATGGCCACTATGGACTTCCATGTGCCCTTTCATCCTCTGCACAGAAAATTCCTATGATTTGCAATTCATCACAACAGCACAGTCCACCACTTTCAGTTCCACGTGTTCCCTTTAGGAATCTCCTCTGCTCTGAAATTGTTCTCAAAGGTCATATCTGAGGTAGTTGCCTTCCTAGGAACACAAGGCATCTGTCTAGTTCCATATTTGGACAACATCCTTCTCATTGCCCCTTTGTCTCAATCCCTCATAAACGATGTGGACATCTCTCTGAACACTGGTCCTTGGGATGGATTCCGAATCTGAGGAAATCTCAGTTCCAACCTTCCTCTATACAAAGGTTTCTGGGGGTGATGTTGGACTCAGACAAAGAAATGTCTTTCCTCCCAGAGGATCACAGACGAACTCCTATTTTCAAAATCTCACCTCTAAGGATGCAGACGGCTCCCACCCTTCGCATAGCAATGTCCACCCAGGGTTCCATGACATCTTACATCCCATCTTTGTTATGGGCCCAGGCTCACTCCCGCTGTCTCCAGGATCATATCCTGTCACATTGGAACAGGCATCCTACCTCCTTCAACAAGAGATTTCTTCTATCAGGTCGGGTGACCTCTTCCCTTTTGGGGTGGTTAGACAAACAACAATATCCTCAAAGGAGTCGCCTGGTCTCGGATGCCTCTAATTACTCTGACAACAGATGCGAGCAAAAGGGGCTTGGGTGCCATGGTGTCCCGAACCCTGATCCAGGGTGTCTGGAGTCAGAAAGTCAGCTCCCAGTCTTCCAATTACATGGAGTTGAAGGCGGTAGAAGACGCCCTCCTGGCAGCTCAGGACCTGGTTAGGAACTCGCATGTTCTTGTTTATTCAGACAATGTAACTACAGTGGCACATCTCCGTCATCAAGGGAGTATGAGGTCCACCAACTTGAAGTCCATCTCAAATCGAATATTCCACTGGGCCGAATGGTTTCTTCTATCTCTGTCCACAGTTCACCTAAAAGGAACCTCAAATCTATAAGCGGATTTCTTAAGTCGCCAGGATATCCACCCAGGCGAGTGGAGCCTGGACCAAGCTGTGTTCTGCATGCTGGTAGCTAGATGGGGTCCCCAGAAATCGACCTATTCGCCTCCGATCAAAACAGAAAGGTCAGAACATATTTCTCTCTGAATCCAAGGGACAACTTGGTGGGGGTGGACACTTTCGCCCATGCTTAGATATTTTGTCTGGCCTATGCTTTTCCACCAATTCCTCTTCTGGCGAGGACCTTGAAAAAGATAAGAGAAGACGGCCCAACCATCCTTGTTGCTTCGTTGTGGCCGAAGAGGAGTTGGTTCAATTTGATTACAAAGCCGACGAGCCTGTCCCTCTCAGTCCGGACCCAAGTCTACTATCCCAGGGTCCCCTGTTCCATCCAGATCGAAAGAAACGCAAGTTAGCTGCCTGGCTTCTGAAGCCCAAATCCTGAAGGCTCAAGGCCTTTCTGAGAAGGTTATTGCAACTTTACAAAAAGCCGGAAGCTTATAATCAACTCCATCTACAATAAAATATGGAAGAGATTTTCCTCTTGGTGCAGCCCCAATCCGCCTGACCCCTTCCAGCCTAATATGTCTCAGATTCTTAACTTTCTGCAGAAAGGGCTGGATATGGGCCTCAAACCCAATACCCTGAAAGTTCAGGTCTCTGCCCTCAGTTCAGTTTTTAACATTGATCTAGCCAACCACCGCTGGATCAAACGTTTCATGGTGTCGGCTACTAGACTTTGTCCAAAACAGAGGGTTATTACACCCTCCTTGGGACTTGAATGTGGTCCTTACGAGGTTACGGGGCTCTCTCGTACTCCCTATGAGCCCCTCTCGTCTTGTAGCATGCGATCTCTCTCGCACAAGACTGCATTTCTTGTTGCTATCACATTTGCTAGAAGGGTTGGAGAGTTGCAAACCTTGTCCATCCGGGATCCATACGTGACTGTCCGTGATGACAGTATAGTCCTTCATTTGGATCCTTCCTTTCTTCCCAAAGTTGTCTCCGATTTTCATCGCTCTCAATCTATTGTCCTGTCTTGCTTCTGTCAAAATCCAGCAACACCGAAGGGAGAGGAATTTCACTCTCTGGATTTACACAGTGTAGTGTTGCACTATCTAGATGTGAATGCACCTTGGAGGATCGATCACAACCTGTTCATCCAACCGTTTGGTCGCAACAGGGCAGAAAAGTGGCTAAATGCACAATAGCCAATTGGATAAAGAAAGCTATTACCGAAGCCTACCTCAATCCGAACCGGACTCCTCCATCAGGATTCATGGCCCATTGAACCAGATCCACTTCTGTCTCCTGGGCTGAGCGAGCAGGGGCTTCACCTGAGTCAATATATTTATTAATGACCTTGTAGGGGGCATACAGAGTAGAATCTCAATATTTGCAGATGACACTAAACTCTGCAGGGTAATCAATACAGAGGAGGACAATTTTATAGTACAGGAGGATTTATGTAAACTAGAAGCTTGGGCTGCTAAATGGCAAATGCGCTTTAATGGGGATAAATGTAAGGTCATGCACTTGGGCAGAGGAGATAAAAGGTATAATTATGTGCTTAATTGTAAAACAATGGGCAAAACTGTCACTGAAAAAGACCTGGGTGTATGGGTAGATGACAAACTCGCATTTAGTGGCCAGTGTCAGGCAGCTGCTGCAAAGGCAAATAAAATAATGGGATGCATTAAAAGAGGCATAGATGCTCATGAGGAGAACATAATTTTACCTCTATACAAGTCACTAGTGCGACCACACTTAGAATACTGTGTACAATTCTGGTCTCCGGTGTATAAGAAAGACATAGCTGAACTAGAGCGGGTCCAGAGAAGAGCGACAAAAGTCATTAGAGGACTAAGGGGTCTGCAATACCAAGACAGGTTATTAAACTTGGGGTTATTTAGCTTGGAAAAACGAAGGCTTAGGAGTGATCTTATAATAATGTATAAATATATGAGGGGACAGTACAGAGACCTTTCTAATGATCTCTTTACTCTTAGGCCTGAGACTGGGACAAGGGGGCATCCTCTACGTCTGGAGGAAAGAAGGTTTAATCATAATCACAGACGCGGATTCTTTACTGTAAGAGCAGTGAGACTATGGAACTCTCTGCCACATGATGTTGTAATGAGTGACTCACTACTAACATTTAAGAGGGGCCTGGATGTCTTTCTTGAAAACTATAATATTACCAGTTATATATACTAGATTCTTTGATAGGGCGTTGATCCAGGGAATTAGTCTGATTGCCGTATCTGGAGTCAGGAAGGAATTTTTTCCCCCAATGTGGAGCTTAGTGTTGCCACGTGGGTTTTTTTTTTGCCTTCCTCTGGATCAACATGTTAGGCTATGGGTTGAACTACATGGACTTAAAGTCTTCCTTCAACCTTAAAAACTATGTTACTATGTTAAGGCGGCCACCTGGTCATCTCAGCATACTTTCACTAAACACTATCGACTAAATCTAGTGTCCAACAGGGATGTAGCTTTGGGCAGGTTACATTTCCCCCCTAGGTATTAATTTGTTGGCATTCCTCCTATGCTGTCGTGGAAGGTTCCTAGAAACCGAATTAACGGTAAGAATAATTCTTCTATTTATGCCAAATAATAAGGACCCCTTCTAATATTGATGGCCACCTTGGCATTGTAAATACTTAGATGCTTTATAGAACACGTCTGCCCTCTGTTGGTGGTAGTGTATAATTACAAGAACATCACAGGAGCTTTATTGGTGTTGATGTCTTTTAGCTGTTTCTTTTAATTTCATTCCCTAACATTCGGCAAATTTCTAATGTTCTTCAACTACTCTTTTATAGATTATGCGCTAGTTTTAAGTGGATCAGTAGAGGTCTGAGCTAAACACCAACAATTAAAGAGGATGTCCTAATTATTCACAAATTTGCTGAATTATTTACATCAATAATATTAACTACCGTATATACTCGTGTATAAGCCGAGTTTTTCAGCCCAAAAATTGGGCTGAAAAGTCACCCCCTCGGCTTATACACGGGTCAATACGGTAACTTCTCCATGGAGGAGGCGGGGGGGGAGGCTGCTGAATGAGCTGCCCATCACGTGGGGCCGCTCATTAGATATGCACGGCTCCCCCCGCCCATCACAGCGGCAGGGGGAGCCTTGCATAAAGCCCCCCAGTGTATACAGCAGCCCCCCAGTGGCACTAGCCCCCCCCATCATGAGAAGAGCCCCCCCACAGTTTGCAGAGCCCCCCCGCTGCATTATCTTACCATCCGCGGGTCCTGCAGTCATCATCGCGCGCTGTATTCCGGTCTCACGTGACCCGGTGCGATGACGTCATTCCACTGCGACCACCAGGTCACAAGAGACCGGGAACACCGCGCGAGGATGGACTGCAGGACCCGCGGTGAAGAAGACCCTGGATGGTAAGATATTGCAGCGGGGGGGGGGCTCTGCAAAGTGTGGGGGGCTCTTCTCATGATGGGGGGGCCTGCTGTATCTCGACCCCTGGGGGCCTGCCGTATCGACCCCTGGGGGCCTGCCGTATCGACCCCTGGGGCCTGCCGTATCGACCCCTGGGGGCCTGCCGTATATAACCCCTGGGGGCCTGCCGTATACCACTGGGGGGGCCTGTATACCTGTCCTGGTGGCTGTATACCATACTGCTGGGGCCTGTATACCACTGGGGGGGGCTGTATACCTCACTGCTGGGGTTGTACACCTGTGCTGGAGTCCACCCTCGGCTTATACGCGAGTCAATACGTTTTCCCAGTTTTTGGGGGCAAAAGTAGGGGGGTCGGCTTATACACGGGTCGGCTTATACACGGGTCGGCTTATACACGAGTATATACGGTAACTTAATTCACTAACGCTTCTAAATTTTAGACCACAGACTATATCCTTAATATCAGACCCCACACCAACCCCTCAAATTGATTCAGACGCCCAAAATTGTTCTGACTCAGGACCAGTTTGCAAAGTTTTGTACCTTTAGAGTAGCCCCTAAAATAACAGGTTAGCTTCAGTACCCCCCAAATATACACAGCTCCTAAAATTCACCTCCTCTGTCTCCTTGGGGAATGTAATTAGAGAGGCCTAAGCTGCCAACACTGACAGGCACTTTACCCCCTGATAACAGCTGGTCATTGGGGTTAGAGATATTGGTCTAAAGTGGTCAGGGTCTACTTATTAAAATCCGAAGTTGACTATAGGTTGTTTTATAACTTATAGATGTCATACCAATTTCTGAGAAATTTGAATTACCAATATGGCCAGCATCGGTGCCAGCACAGGTGGTGTCGCTCAGCTTCTCCAAACTCCTCAATGACAGATCCTGCCCCATACAAGAGGTCTCCTGCTTGGAGACCATATAAAGTTAGTGGGGGCCACGTGCTGAGGAGCAGAAGGTAGGAGATGCACCAACACTCTGCTGACTCCAGAACTGCAGAGTCTAAACCTCTGGTATTAACATCAGAACAAAAACTGGAGTTTCTTAACATAGGTCTCCATGGCTGAGCAGCTGCATTGAGCCGTACATCACCAAGCACGATGAGTGTTGGATGGAGTGGTGTGCATCAGCTACTACTGCAATCTGGAACGGTGGGAATGTGATCTGTGCAGTGACGCATGTCACATCTCCAGCATCTGGCATCTGATATACGAGTGTGGGTTTGGTGAGTGCCAAGAGAGGATTACCTGCAGAATGGCATGTTTGCCGGCTGTACAATTTAGTGGCGGTGGCTTAATACTAAGGGCCTGTTTTTTAGGCACCAGCCTTGACGACTTAGTTCCAGTGAAAGAAAATCTTAATGCTTGAGTATACGAGACATTGTGGACCATTGTAGCTTACAACTTTGTGTGATCAATTTGGAGAAGACCCTTTTCTGTTTCCCATGACTGTTCCCAGTGCCCAGGTTTAATAGACATGGCTGGGGGAGTTCGGTGGAAAAGCATAACCGGCCACGCAGAGCCCTGATCTCATCCAACACCTTCTAGAACTAGAATGGAGATTGAGCCTGGCCCTCTCCTCCAACATCAGGGTCGGATGTTACAAATGCTCTACTGGGAAGGTTTCCTACAAGATATTAGATGTATTTGAGGTTTTTCTTTACCTTATTCATTCAGAAAAATAGAAGCTGTTATAGCTGCACTGAAGTGTACTTCATATTAATGTCCATGGCTCTGGAAAGCTCCTGTAGGTGTAATGTGCACAGGTCTTAGTAGTCAAGGCCGAAAGTGTTGGCATCCTTGATATTCTTTAAGAAAATGAAGTATTTCCCCCAGAAAATTAATTCAATTACCCTTGTTTTGTCATACATTTTTATTTCCTTTTGTGTGTATTGGAACAACAAAATAGAAAAACAGAAAAAATGGTAAATCGGACATAATTTCACACCAAACTCCAAAAATGTTCCGGGTACAATTGTTGGCATCTTTTAAAAATGTGGGCAAACAACTTTATTTCAAGCATGTGATGCTCGTTCAAAATCACATGTGGCAAGTAACAGGTGTGGGCAATAGGAAAATCACACCTGAAACCACATAAAAAGGGGAGAAGTTGACTCAATCTTTGTATTGTGTGTCTGTGTGTGCCACACTAAGCACAGAGAACAGAAAGAGGAGAGAACTGTCTGAGGACTTGAGAACCAAAATTGTTAAAATATCTTAAGGTTACAAGTCCATCTTTAGAGATTTTGATGTTCTTTTGTCACTGATGCACAACATAATCAAGAAGTTTACAACCCCTGATACTGTAGCTAATTTCCCTGGATGTGGACGGCAGAGAAAAATTGAAAGGTTGCAAAGTGGGATAGTCTGGATGATTGATAAGAAACCCCAATCAAGTTCCAAAGAAATTCAAGGTGTCCTGCAGGCTCAGGGTACATCAGTGTCAGCATGAACTAATCCATCCACATTTGATTGAAATGAAATGCTATGGAGGAGACACAGAAGGACCCCACTGCTGCCACAGACCTAAAAAAGCTAAACTGCAGTTTGCCAAAATGTATGTAACAAATCCTTGTGGGAAAGGGAATTATGGACAGATGAGAGCAAAGAGAGCTTTTTGATAAAGCACATAATTCTACTGTTTACTGAAAGCAGAATGAGGCTACAACAAAAAGAACACAGGACCTACAGTCATATATGGTGGAGGTCAGAGAAAAGAACACAGGACCAACAGTCATATATGGTGGAGATCAGGAAAAGAACACAGGACCAACAGTCATATATGGTGGAGATCAGGAAAAGAACACAGGACCAACAGTTATGTATGGTGGAGATCAGGGAAAAGAACACAGACCTACAGTCACATATTGTGGAGGCTCAGAAATGATTTTGGAGTTGTGTTGCAGCATCTGCACTGGGGGCCTTGTCTGTGTGCAAGGTACCATGACATCTAAAGGATTTCAGGCTGGTATTTGGGTTTTGGTTGCAATGTAGAGCCCAGTGTCAGAAAGATCTGGTTTGTGGTCCATATCATGGGTCTTCCAACAGGATAATGACCCTAAATAGACTTTAAGAAGCCACAAAAATTATGGAAACAAAGCTCTGGAGAGATGTGGCAGCAAGGAGTCCAGATCTAAATCCCATTTATCACCTGTGGAGAAATCTTACAATTGCTGTTGGGACAAGACGCCTCCAAATATGAGAGACCTGGAGCAGATTGCTATAGAAGAGTCCAACATTCCAGTTGAGACGTGTAAGAAGCTTGATGATGGTTAAAGGAAGCGACTGTAGTTCTTAATCCCAAAGGCTGTGCAACCAAATATGAAGTTGAGGGGGCCAACAATCCTGTCTGGCCCATCTTTGGAGTTTTGAATGAATTTATGTCCAATTTGCCTTGGTGTAGGAAATTTTTAATTAAAAATTGAATAAATAAAAAGTAAGAATTTTCAGAAAAATATTTTTGTATTGAGGGCATAAATAGTAAAAATAAAAAAACTGTTGGTATCAAAGGGTATATTTAATTATTAAAAGTGATCTTCTATTTATAGGATAGATGATGTTAGTTGATCTGTTGTGACCCCAACTGATCTCATGGGACTGGGGTCTGAATGCAGAGGAGGAACAGCCACTGTTCGTTCTCTGTGGCAGGGTAGGGGAACCTTTTTCTTCTGGGGGCCATTTTAAATAAAATATTTGGGGGGGCATATAAAATTGTCAAACTTGGAATATGTCCTGCTATGTTTGGGAAGACCTTTCCTTCCCTCACTAATGTGGTGGCTGTCGCAGCTTCTCTTTGGTGAGACGTGTGGTGTTAGGTGGTGATGTTGCTTTTCTAGGTTTGTGATGGTCTTGAGCGCAGTCGTCCTTCTGCAGTGAATTTTGAAAATAACTCGCAGCAATAAATTCTGAACACCGATATATAATATTATTATTGTTATTATTATTTATATAGCACCATTGATTCCATGGTGCTGTACATGAGAAGGGGTTACACACAAATGCAGAGATAAAGGACAGTACAGAACTTAACAATGACAGACTGGTACAGTCTAGACCCTCACAAGTTTTACAGTCTAGGATGATGGGGAGGATACAGTAGGTTGGGGTTTTTGGCAGCTTCAGTGTGGTGAAGAGGCATCTTGGTGGTGGTGAAGGAGGCATCTCTGGTGGTGTGAAGGAGGCATCTCTGGTGGTGGTGAAGGAGGCATCTCTGGTGGTGGTGAAGGAGGCATCTCTGGTGGTGGTGAAGGAGGCATCTCTGGTGGTGGTGAAGGAGGCATCTCTGTGGTGGTGAAGGAGGCATCTCTGGTGGTGGTGAAGGAGGCATCTCTGGTGGTGGTGAAGGAGGCATCTCTGGTGGTGGTGAAGGAGGCATCTCTGGTGGTGGTGAAGGAGGCATCTCTGGTGGTGGTGAAGGAGGCATCTCTGGTGGTGGTGAAGGAGGCATCTCTGTGGTGGTGAAGGAGGCATCTCTGGTGGTGGTGAAGGAGCATCTCTGGTGGTGGTGAAGGAGGCATCTCTGGTGGTGGTGAAGGAGGCATCTCTGGTGGTGTGAGGGGGCATCTCTGGTGATGGTGGTTGTGCGGAATCTCCGGTGGTGGTGGTGAGGCGACATCTCTGTGCTGGTGAGGCAGCAGCTGGTTATTGCCGGCTGGAAGGATTCCTGAAGAGACTGTTTATAAGTTCCGTCTAAAGGGTCTGAAAGTGGCGGATTGGACATGTTGGAGTGCAGAATTCCAAAGGATGGGGGATGCTCAGAGATTACATGTTGAAATATATTAAGACAATAGTTTGGAGATCTATACAGAAGTCAGATTATAGACTGCTTTGTAGGTCCATGTTAGTAGTTTAAAGCGAACCTGTCACCCCCTCCAGACATCTAAAAATACCATAGCCACCTTCTGTAGCACTAAGGCTGCAGTCTGACAAGGTGTCTATAGCATTTATGCTCCCTTGATTCACTGAAATAAAGACTTATATAAAATCTGTTTCAAACCAATCCAAGACCGGGAGGGCGGGTTTTCAAGTGTCTGTCTCCCTCCTCTGTGATGTCAGTCATCCCTCTCTGCTCTCTGGGCACCGCTCCAGGGCCACCTCCCTGCACTACAGAGCTTTGTCAGCTCTGCTACAACATAGAGCTGCTGTTATAGAGACCCCACAGTAGTAAATCTAGCAGAGGATCCTGAGCAGAGAAAGCCTTGCCTGCTACATAGCAGCCTTGAGCTGTCAGCAGTGCAGCAGAGTTGAGTTTGTGCTTTAGATCATAGGCTGAGGAGCAATGCTGCTGTTTACAAGAAACTGAAAGTGAAAACTGCTCAGCTCAAGTGCTGCTACGTAGCAGGCAGTGCTTTGTCTGCTCAGGGTCCTCCTGCTAGATTTACTACTGTGGGGTCTCCTATACAGCAGCTCTATGTTGTAGCAGAGCTGACAAAGCTCTGTAAATGCAGGGAGATGGCCCTGGAGGCGGTGCACAGAGAGCAGAGAGGGATGACTGACACCACAGAGGAGGAGACAGACACATGAAAACCCGCCTCCCGGTCTTGGATCAGGTTTGAAACAGATCTTACAAAAGTCTTTATTTCAGTGAATCAAGGGAGCATAAATGCTATAGACACCTTGTCAGAATGCAGCCTTAGTGCTGCAGAAGGTGGCTATGGTATTTTTAGATGCCTGGAGGGGTGACAGGTTCGCTTTAATTGACAATTGAGAGTCAATGAAGGGATCTGAAGAGGGGAGAAGCTGAGAAGTAGTGAAGAGAGAGGTAGATTATTCAGGCAGTAAGAGTTTAGGATCGACTGGAGAAGCACGAGAGTGTTAGCAGGAAGGCCACATAGGACGTTCAGGGCATGTATATTACACTGCACGTCTCCTCACAGTGGGAAATTAATCACTGCTCACATAAGAACTCAAGTAGTGGAAAGTCTAAAGTATATGTCATAGGAGACACTGAGACTGCTGTATATACATCACATAGGAGACACTGAGACTGCTGTATATACATCACATAGGAGACACTGAGACTGCTGTATATACATCACATAGGAGACACTGAGACTGCTGTGCATACATCACGTAGGAGACACTGAGGCTGCTGTGAATACATCGCATAAGAGACACTGAGACTGCTGTATATACAGTTGTGGCCAAAAGTATTGACACCCCTGCAATTCTGTCAGATAATAATCAGTTTCTTCCTGAAAATGATTGCAATCACAAATTCTTTTGTATTATTATCTTCATTTAATTTGTCTTCAATGAAAAACACAAAAGAGAATGAAGCAAAAGGCAAAACATTGATCATTTCACACAAAACTCCAAAAATGGGCCAGATAAAAGTATTGGCACCCTCAGCCTAATACTTGGTTGCACAACCTTTAGCCAAAATAACTGCGATCAACTGCTTCCAGTAACCATCAATGAGTTTCTTACAATGCTCTACTGGAATTTTAGACCATTCTTCTTTGGCAAACTGCTCAGGTCCCTGATATTTGAAGGTGCCTTCTCCAAACTGCCATTTTTAGATCTCTCCACAGGTGTTCTATGGGATTCAGGTCTGGACTCATTGCTGGCCACCTTAGAAGTATCCAGTGCTTTCTCTCAAACCATTTTCTAGTGCTTTTTGAAGTGTGTTTTGGGTCATTGTCCTGCTGGAAGACCCATGACCTCTGAGGGAGCCCCAGCTTTCTCACACTGGGCCCTACATTATGCTGCAAAATTTGTTGGTAGTCTTCAGACTTCATAATGCCATGCACACGGTCAAGCAGTCCAGTGCCAGAGGCAGCAAAGCAACCCCAAAACATCAGGGAACCTCCGCCATGTTTGACTGTAGGGACCGTGTTCTTTTCTTTGAATGTCTCTTTTTTTTCTCCTGTAAACTCTATGTTGATGCCTTTGCCCAAAAAGCTCTACTTTTGTCTCATTTGACCAGAGAACAAACTCCAGCCTGGCTTTTTATGTCTCTGGGTAAGAAGTGGGGTCTTCCTGGGTATCCTACCATACAGTCCCTTTTCATTCAGACGCCGACGGATAGTACGGGTTGACACTGTTGTACCCTCGGACTGCAGGGCAGCTTGAACTTGTTTGGATGTTAGTCGAGGTTCTTTATCCACCATCCGCACAATCTTGCGTTGAAATCTCTTGCCAATTTTTCTTTTCTGTCCACATCTAGGGAGGTTAGCCACAGTGCCATGGGCTTTAAACTTCTTGATGACACTGCGCACGGTAGACACAGGAACATTCAGGTCTTTGGAGATGGACTTGTAGCCTTGAGATTGCTCATGCTTCCTCACAATTTGGTTTCTCAAGTCCTCAGACAGTTCTTTGCTCTTCTTTCTTTTCTCCATGCTCAATGTGGTACACCCAAGGACACAGGACAGAGGTTGAGTAAACTTTAATCCATGTCAACTGGCTGCAAGTGTGATTTAGTTATTGCCAACACCTGTTAGGTGCCACAGGTAAGTTACAGGTGCTGTTTTTGTGTTTTTTCATTGAAGACAAATTAAATGAAGATAATAATACCAAAGAATTTGTGATAATACTCAGTTTCTTCCTGAAAATGATTGCAATCTGACAGAATTGCAGGGGTGTCAATACTTTTGGCCACAACTGTACATCACATAAGAGACACTGACTGCTGTAGTATATACATTAAATAGGAGACACTGAGGATATTGGGTCTAAAGCATACAGATTATACAGGACACTTTTGGGCAGCAGTATATACATCACATATGAGACAATGGGACATACACATCACAGTAGACAAGGGGGCTATCACTGCTGTCTTTGAGTTAACGAGTTTTGATCTCCAGTCCCACCAACAATCAGCAAACTATCACTGGCCAGCATCAAGAATTCCTTCAATGCATGCTACAACAATCACTGCTAAGTGCGTGTGCTTGCAGTGTAAGGAGCAATTAAAGGATCGGCGGCTGGTAAACTGCGTCCTAGACACCCCTGTGCTATGGGAATGCATGAGACTGCGGGGTTTTCCAGCTATCCCATAGAGAAAAATGGAGCAGTGTTAGTGCGCATGAATGGGCACCGCTCCTTTAACGGTCACTTCAAAGCCTTGCTCTCTGGATTGCTGGGGTCCAGTGTGTCCGTAGTGAAAATGTAACAGTGGTTGTCATTTTTATTTCATATCCCAATAGGACACAGGACAATAAGCAACGTTGTAATTTAGAGAAGTATTTTCTAATGTTGGACACCTCTAGCTTTGAATGGTGACCCTCCTCAGTGAATGTGAACTGAGGTCTGGGGTGGCACTGCTGTATGTGACGATGGCCGCTTGTGCAAGGGAAAGTTTATTTCTCATAAATATGTTCCTAAAATGAAAAGACAATCCATTCAGCATTGTTACTGCAGTGGTTCACATTCAGATCTACATGACTTAGCACGAAAAATCAAAAATTAGCATTATAAGGTTCTTAATTTGGCTGTGCTGATTACCGTATGCAAGAAATAATGTATCAAAAATTCCAGGTGTGAACAAGTCTTTATAGGATGGGTAATAAGATATGCAAATGAGCTATCCTCCGGGAAGAAGAACATTGGCTCTCTACTGCCATCTGATGGAGGCATCGATCTTCTAAGGCAATGTCTAATTATTGTAACAAGTTTTTATTTTATGCTGCACAAAGAGAAAAAACAATAAATCTGTATGGTTTGGGAGATTATATCTCTGTCTTTTCTGCTGCAAATAAAAATTTTATATCTATCCAGTGCATTTTCCTCATTAACATCCTGCAGTCAAATCAGTCACCCATATCCAAGTGAGAAATCACTCACGTTACCCCCAAACATTCCTATCATAGATACCAGCACTGAGATTAAATATATGTGATAATATAATGTAAACATACATCTATTTTTGGATGGATGCTGATTGGATGGATGGATGGCTGGTTGATGATGATGCTGGATGGATAGATAGATTGAGATTAATGGGATGGATGGCTGGATTGGGATGGATGGCTGGATTGGGAGGATGGATGGCTGGATTGGGATGGATGGATGGCTGGATTGGAAGGATGGATGGCTGGATTGGAAGGATGGATGGCTGGATTGGGAAGGATGGATGGCTGGATTGGGAAGGATGGATGGCTGGATTGGGAAGGATGGATGGCTGGATTGGGATGGATGGCTGGATTGGAAGGATGGATGGCTGGATTGGGAAGGATGGATGGCGGGATTGGGATGGATGGCTGGATTGGGAAGGATGGATGGCTGGATTGGGAAGGATGGATGGCTGGATTGGGAAGGATGGATGGCTGGATTGGGAAGGATGGATGGCTGGATTGGGAAGGATGGATGGCTGGATTGGGAAGGATGGATGGCTGGATTGGGATGCATGCATGGCTGGATATGGGATGGATGCATGGCTGGATTGGGATGCATGCATGGCTGTGAATGGGATGGATGCATGGCTCAATTGGGATGGATGTCTCGATTGGGAAGGATGGATGGATGGCTGATTGGATGGATGGCTGGATGGATGGCTGGATTGGGATGGATGGCTGGATTTGGATGCATGGCTGGATTGGAATGGATGGCTGGATGCCTGGATTGGGATGGATGGATGCCTGGATTGGGATGGATGGCTGGGTTAGGATGGATGCTGGATGGGATGGATGGCTGGGTTAGGATGGATGGCTGATGGGATGGATGGCTGGATTGGATGCATGCTGGATGGAATGAGCTGGATGCCTGGATTGGGATGGATGGATCCTGATTGGGATGGATGGCTGGTTAGGATGGATGGCTGGTTAGGATGGATGGATGGCTGGTTGTTTTATAAAATGGATGGATGGATTGCAATGGATGATGCTGGTTTATAATGATAGATTGGAATTGATGGATAATTAGAATGGATTTGGATCGCTGGAGTAGAATAGATGGATGCCTAGATTAGAATGGATTTTATAGATGGATGCATGGCTGGTTTATAATTATTGGAAGGATTATCATGGATGGATTGGAATAGATGGATTAGACTAGATGGATAGATTAGAATTAATGGATGGATTGGAATGGATTTGATGGATTAGAATGGATAGAGCAGAATAGATGGATGGATGGAGCAGAATAGATAAATGGGTTAGAATTGATGGGTGGATTGGAGGATTTTATCGATGGATGGATTGATGTTTTATAATAAATGGATGGATTGAATGGATAGATGGATTGATTAGATGGATACATTATAATTGATGGATGGATTAGAATGGATTTTATGGATTAGAATGAATAGTGCAGAATAGATAGACTGATTAGAATGGATGGATTGGAATAGATGGATGGGTAGATTAGAATAGAATTCATGGGTTGTACAGTTTAATGCTTCTCTGGTGCAAGTTTTCAAGACTATGCTGCCATCTAGTGGATATTTTCACATATTACAGTTTTACTTGACTCATTTTTAATTCTCCATGCCCTTATTTTTTATTTTTATTTTTGCAATATTTAATAAAATTCTCAATTTTTATCACAACGTTATTTTGGAGTGGGGATATGATGGATATTCATTTGTGATTAAACACTTGCCTACAATGCCTTTAAAAAGTATTCATACCCTGTGAACGTTTTCATGTTGCACCCGTAAAGTGACATACCAACACAAGTAGCAAGTATTTGGGAAGTGTAAAGGAAATGATGCATGGTTTTCCCACTGTTTTAAAAATATAGATCTGAAAATTGTGATGTCCATTTATATTTAGCCTCCTTCAGTCTGATACTCCTAAACTACAATCCTAAGTGACCAATTGCCCCCAGGAGTCATCTAAGTAGTAAATTGAGTTCTCCTGTGTGTAATTTCTTCTCCATACATTTACTGCTATTTTGTGAAGGCCTCAGAGGTTTGTTTGAGATTATTAGGAATCAAATAGAATCATAGAAACAAAGGAACACACCAGACAGGTCAGGGATAAAGTTGTGGAGGAGAGTAAAGCAGGGTTAGGTTATTAAAAAAAATATCCCAAGCTCTGAACATATCACAGAGCACTGCTCAGTCCATCACACAATAATGGAAGGAGTATGGCACAATTGTAAACCTACCGAGACATGGCCGTCCACCTAAACTGACATCCTAATCAAGGAGAGGGCTAATTAGAAAAGCAGCCAAGAGGTCCATGGTCACTATGGAGGAGCTGCAGAGATCACAGCTCAGGTAGAGAATCTGTCTACAAGACAACTATTAGTCACATATACTCTACAAAGGTAGACTTGAGACTGGATGTACATTCACCTTCCAGCAGCATAATGACCCTAAACAGACTGCCAGAGCTACAATGTAAGGGGTTAGGTCAAAACCTATCCATGTGTGTGGATGGCCCAGTCACAGTGCGGACCTAAATCCCATTGACATCCTTTGACAAGACGTGATAATTGTTGATCACAGACCCTCCATCCAATCTCACTTAGCCCTCTCCCTCTCTCCCGCCCTCTGTCCCGCCCCCCCTCTCTGTCCCGCCCCCCCCACCCCTCCTCTGTCCCCCCCCCCCACCCCTCCTCTGCCCACCACCCCCCACCCCTCCTCTGTCCCACCCCCCCCACCCCTCCTCTGTCCCACCCCCCCAGCCCTCCTCTGTCCCTCCCCCTGCCACCATCCATCCTGCTTCCCCCCCCCCGCCGGCTCCATCCTGCCCAATCCTCCCCCCCCCTGCCGGCTCCATCCTGCCCCCCCTGCCGGCTCCGTCCTGTTCCCCCTGCCGGCTCCGTCGTGCCCTTGTTCCATCCTGCCCCCACCTCCGCCACCATCCTGCCACCCCTCCGCCTCCCGTCACCATCCTGCCACCCTCCGCCCCCCGTCACCATCCTGCTACCCCTCCGCCCCCCGTCACCATCCTGCTACCCCTCCGCCCCCCGTCACCATCCTGCCACCCCTCCGCCCCCGGTCACCATCCTGCCACCCCCTGATCCATCCTGCCCCACTAGCAGTTAGTGGTCATGTGACCGATCAGCTGATCGATTTCCCAGGCAACTATGGGTCCTAAAGGCCTGTAGGACCTAGAAGACTGAGGTGGAGCGAACCGGCGGACAGGTGAGTATCCTGAGGATTTTTTTTATTTTTATTGTGGAGGACCGTGGGGAGCGGAGTATCGCCATATACCATAGTGCTGCTATACATGTGCTATAAAATGCCACCATATACTATAGTGCACCCCTACATATACTGTAATATACTGCCATATACTATAGTGCTGTAATGTATCGCCATATACCATAGCGCTGCTATACATGTGCTGTAATGTATCACCATATACCATAGTGCTGCTATACATGTGCTGTAATGTACTGCCATATACTATAGCGCTGCTATACATGTAATGTAATGTACTACCATATACCATAGCGCTGCTATACATGTACTGTAATGTACCGCCATATACTATAGTGCTGCTATACATGTGCTATAAAATACCACCATATACTATAGTGCACCTGTACATATACTGTCATATATTGCCATATACTATAGTGCTGCTATACATGTGCTATACTGTACCGCCATATACTATAGTGTTACTTTACATGTACTGTAATGTACCGCCATATACCATAGTGCTGCTATACATGTGCTGTAATGTATCGCCATATACTATAGCGCTGCTATACATGTAATGTAATGTACCATCATAAACCATAGCACTGCTATACATGTACTGTAATGTACCACCATATACCATAGCGCCGCTATACATGTACTGTTATTTACCGCTATATACTATAGCGCTGCTATACATGTACTGTAATGCACTGCCATATACTATAGTGCTGCTATACATTGTGAGACAGTGCGGGGATCATATGCGAGGGGCGCTATGTCTCCCCCAGAATGCGCACTGTCACGTATTGACAAGGTCCCGGAAGGAGTCTTGCAAGGTCCCGGAAGGAGACACGGAGTTAAAAGCCTGAGCAGGAGGCAGGGCGGGGTCCCTTGTACACAGAATTGTGCCTTAGCTGCAGCAGCAGCAGAGATAGACAGGAGAGGTCTAGAGTTCCAGGGGGCCGTGTGCTATACTAACACAGCCTAGCCCAGGAGGGCTGGAGGAACTCGGGGTGACCCATAACGGAGGCCTTTGGCCTGAAGGACCCGGGTTACTTTATATGAACTGTGTCCTGTGTACCCGGCTGCGACCCGGATTCCGGCAGACTGTGCCACCGCTGTGTGTATCAGCAATAAACACCGGGTCCTGTTTGAACTAATACCGGGCTCCACGTGTTTCCTGACTTGCAATCCAGGCGCTGCTCCACAACATGTTCTATAATGTACCGCCCTATACTATAGCGCCGCTATACATGTACTGTAATTTACCGCCATATACCATATGGCTGCTATACATGTACTGTAATGTACCGCCATATACCATAGCGCCGCTAGCTATATATGTATATGTAGTTCACTCATGTTGACTGAACAAGTTCTGTCAGTCACAGTATGTCAACTACATACATATTCTAGAATACCCGATGCGTTAGAATCGGGCCACCATCTTGTATTACATAAAATCCCAATAAAATACATTTCAATTTAAGGGAGTAACATGAAAAATATGGAAAAGATCATGGGGTGTGAATTCTTTTTCAAGCTGCCGTATATTCAGAATTCTTTGATATATAGTAATTCATTTCCTTCAAATGTATTCTGCTTTTCATTTGCAAACGCAAACAAGAAATCTTCATCATCTCCGCCTCATGTGACATAAGGGTGAAATCGAATACGACTGATTTGCTGTAGATGTTATCCATGAATAAAGCCAGAGCAAATCCACAGCTGATATACATGTCAAGTTAATAAAATGTTACAAATCTCTTTCCCATGCGAAATTGACACAGGTTTTCCCTACAAATTTCAGCACTTACATTGAAGGTCCTGAATCTGCAAGTAAATCTGCATATCACAGGTGTAAATCCTACTTCAGATTTCGAATAATAATAATTTCCACAATTGGAAGTGTATAATAAAAATGTTCCTGTGCTGTGATGATCTTATATATGTGTCCCTGCTATATACTGTGTAATGGATGTGTCTGACCATACAGGGACATGGTCTGATCATACCACATCTCTTGTGCTGAGATAATCTTATATATGTGTCCCTGCTATGTACTGTGTAATGATGTGTCTGACCGTACAGGAACATGGTCTGATCATACCACATCTCCTGTGCTGAGATAATCTATATGTGTCCCTGCTATGTACGTGAATGGATGTGTCTGACTGTACAGGCATGGCTGATCAAACACATCTTTCTGCTGAGATAATCTATATATGTGTCCTGCTATGTACTGGTAATGGGTGTTCTGACTGTAAGGACATGGTCTGATCATAACATCTCCTCTGCTGATGATCTTATTTCATCTGAAGTTATTTGTGGGGTTTTCTTTGCATCCCAAACAATTTTCCTGGCAGATGTGGCTGAAGTTTTTGTTGGTCTACTTGATCGTGGTTTTGTTTTTACAGAGCCCCTGATTTTCCATTTGTTAATCACAGTTTGAACACTGCTGATTGGCATTATCAATTCCTTGTACATCTTTTTGTATCCCTTTCCTGTTTTATACATTTCAACTTTCTTTTCCCAGATATCTGTTGACAATTCTTTTGCTTTCCCCATGACTCCCAATCCAGACACGTCAGTGACTGGATGAAAGGTGCAAGAGTCTGTCTGGTTCCCATAAACTCACTCAGCTTTTATGCACACACAATGATTACAAGCAAACAGGTCACAGGTGAGGATGTGGCCTTTATTAGCCATTCAAACCCATTTGTGTCAACTTCTGTGCATGTTATCATCCCACAATCACCAGGTATGTGAACTTTTGATCAGGGTCATTTGGATGTTTTTGGTTGTCATTATGATTTAAAAAGAGAAAACACAGTAGACTGACAATAAATGGCTTCACCCAACCACTAACCATGAGTGGAAAAAAGTTTGTGTTATCTTTCATATTCCCTGAAAAAAGGCCAAGAAAGCAAAAAATCTGCTGGGTATGTAAACTTTTGAGCACAAATGTACATCAAAATTGTCTAACAGATATGCTGGAGTTATCCCAAATAGTTTTTTTCAAACATAACATTGATAATCTGGTCTGAGGGTGTATAATATAGTGTGGGAAATGTGATTTACTGCTCACACATCTGTTCTAGGGACATTTTCATATTCCAGATATTTAAAATATACAGCTGCTCTCCATATTTGTCCTTTTTTTTGCTGAATTGTTTTAGAAAACCTTTTCCAATCGCAGACATTTTTTGTATTTGTGACTAAGCAGAGATGCTGTAAAACCTCCCATGGTACACATCAGGGCTGTACGTGGGGAGTTAACACTAGAAATATCTCAACTAGAACAATAGGGCATTTTCTAAAGCCTACCATACTTCTTTCCTTTGGATCTCTAGTCCCTCCATACAATACCATCCATGATTACTAGCCATTGGCGTCCTTTATCATAACAAAAAACACCGGCACTAGACTAGTTCCGATTGCAGTTGTTGTAGAAATTTGTATATATTTGTTTTTAACACTTGTATATACCGTACTTCACAAATTCCTTGTTGTCAGAAATTTTTTTTACTTTATCTGCGGTGACGTGTTAAAAACAGGGCTGTTCTCCCTTCAAATAGTACTAATGTCACCAAGAAGACATAAATGCACGCTGTGATCCTCTGCTGTATAATTTATAATTGTACATAATATGTACTGCCATGTGTCAGGCTAGGAGTAGAGGCAAATCACTACATTGGGTTATTCAGCACTACCATGGTCTCCCCTCCTCCATATCAACTTTGTAGCTTCCTGTCCCCGTTTTACTGAATTCAGTACAGGATTTATTTCTGTCCCGTATTTTTACCGACCCCAAAGTGGGAGAATGCACCCTTTTTGTGTGCATCGGTCATAAATGAGTCCGGTCCGGAGCAGTTAACATGGGGCTGTATGGAGCCGGACCCAAGAAAAAACAGGATTGTTTTCCGGATCCGGTTTTTAGTACTGGGCATGCTCAGAAGACATCCAGAGCTCCTCCCAGCCCTTTTTTCTTTCTGGATTGTGCAGATCTTAAGGCCACTTTACACACAGGGGGAAGAGAGAGAGGGGGAAGAGAGAGAGAGGTGGGGAAGAGAGAGAGAGGGGGGGAAGAGAGAGAGAGGGGGGGAAGAGAGAGAGAGGGGGGAAGAAGAGAGAGAGGGGGGGAAAGAGAGAGAGGGGGGGAAGAGAGAGAGAGGGGGGGAAGAGAAAGAGAGGGGGGAAGAGAGAGGGGGGAAGAGAGAGAGAGGGGGGAAGAGCGAGAGGGGGAAGAGAGAGAGGGGAGAAGAGAGAGAGGGGGGGGAAGAGTAAGGGCCAATTTACACACACCAACTTATCTGTCCAACTTCTGAACAACTTACTGGTTGCAGTGAAATCATGGACACATTGCTCCAATGTACACAGTCACAAAATGGAGCAATGTGTCCATGATTTCACTGCAACCAGCAAGTTGGTCAGAAGTTGGACAGATAAGTTGGTGTGTGTAAATTGGCCCTTACTCTTCCCCCCCCCTCTCTCTCTTCCCCCTCTCTCTTCCCCCTCTCTCTTCCCCCCTCTCTTCCCCCTCTCGCTTCCCCCTCTCGCTCTTCCCCCTCTCTCGCTTCCCCCTCTCCTCTCTCCCCCCCTCTCTCTCTTCCCCCCTCTCTCTCTCTTCCCCCCCTCTCTCTCTCTTCCCCCCCTCTCTCTCTCTCTCCCCCCCTCTCTCTCTCTTCCCCCCCTCTCTCTCTCTTCCCCCCCTCTCCTCTCTCCTCTCTCTCTCTTTCCCCCCCTCTCTCTCTCTTCCCCCCCTCTCTCTCTCTTCCCCCCCCCCTCTCTCTCTTCCTTCCCCCCCCTCCTCTCTCTCTCTCCCCCCCTCTCTCTCTCTCTTCCCCCCCCTCTCTCTCTCTTCCCCCCCCTCTCTCTCTCTCTTCCCCCCCCCTCTCTCTCCTCTTCCCCCCCCCCTCTCTCTCCTCTTTCCCCCCCCCTCTCTCTCTCTTCCCCCCCCCTCTCTCTCTCTTTCCCCCCCCCTCTCTCTCTCTTCCCCCCCCCCCCTCTCTCTCTCTTCCCCCCCCCCCCCCTCTCTCTCTCTTCCCCCCCCCCCTCTCTCTCTCTTCCCCCCCCCCCCTCTCTCTCTCTTCTTCCCCCCCTCTCTCTCTCTCTCCCACCCTCTCTCTCTCTCTCTACTTGGACTGCCAAAAACATATTGCCGCAGCATTTGTGTAGTTCAAACGAATCCTGCAAAAAAACAAATTGAGGCATAATTGCTATCAGTTGCCACACATCCCGCCCGGTCTGTGGACTGTGTAGGTGGTCCTGCAAAAAAACAGGATCACCACGGACAGCCAAAAAACATGCTGTGAATCCAGCCTTAGGGAAATTGAGCCTGTAATGGTCTTATCACTTGTTCTATACACAGCAGTGCATCAACATTGCTTTATATAGCAGAAATCTGCCAGAGGCTGCTTTCACATAACGATTTTCGGTCATCCAATTGTATCCGTTTCAAAACGGATACAATCGGATCCGAAATCCCCCTATGGGAATCGGATGGGATCGGATGTGCCACTATTGGCATCCGATTTTGGCACCATCCGATCCCATCCGATGTAATCACGGGCACAAAATCGCAGCCTGCTACGATTTTGTGTCCGTGACTCACATCGGACAGCCTCGGATCACTGCTGATCCGAGTGCCCACAGCATAGGAGCCTATGGACATCGGATCTGAGTTCACCTCGGATCCGATGTCGGCTCCGTATCTCCCTGTCTTTTCCTACTTCTTCTCCTCCATCTTCTGCCCTCTCCTATTCTATATGCTGTGCCCCCGCTATTCTATCCTCCTCTATCCCTATCCTGTCCCCTGTCCTCTTCCTGTGTGTAAAAAAAATAAAAAAACTCCTCCGGGAGTATACATCACCTGTCACCGGCTCCAACGCTGCACACGATCAGGGCACAAGAGCCTGTGATGATGTCAGAGCCCGGTCACATGACTCGTCAGCTGACTGGGTCTCTTACATCATCACAGGCTCTTCTGCCCTGATCGTGCTGCAGCATTGGAGCCGGTGACAGGTGATGTATACTCCCGGAGGAGTTTTTTTATTTTTTTACACACAGGAAGAGGACAGGGGACAGGATAGGGATAGAGGAGGATAGAGAAGAGGGGTACAGCATATAGAATAGGAGAGGGCAGAAGATGGAGGAGGCAGGAGTAGGGAGAGACCGGGGACCGCAGGATCCACACGGATCCTGCAGATCGGATGGCTATATTTGCCATCCGATTGCAGGAATCCATATGGATCCGTGCCTGTCCGTGGGATCCTCCTTCAAAGTCGGATCCCATGGACAGGCACAAAAACATTATGTGAAACCAGCCTAACATAAATGAAGGTAGAGCAGGCTCAAGTAAATGAATTAACGGCGCCTGTGGAATGGGTGAGGTGGCTGAATGTGAACAGCTACCAAGGTCAGTTATGGGAAAGGCAGAAGGAATAGCAAAACCAAGCCGGGTGTGCATTTGCAAAGTGGGTGTGAGCCACCAAACACTTAAAAACAAAGGAGGGAGCCAGCGCTACCTGAGGATAGTATGCAATATAAAAAGTGCATTGCACATATGCATTACAAACTGCCAAATAATTGATCAAGTTTCTGAGCCACCCTGCTATGTCAAGGCAAATCTCAATAGGACAGTCCTACTCTATATATTATTGTATATTGAAGTTGTGCCATGTGGCCTCCTATATACATTAAAAGCAGAACCATAACAGCAACACGTACCTGGAATATCTCAGAGCTGCTCCCATGGCGTCAGGCAGGCACATGTGAATAAATGTAGATCAGGTCCCAGCATTTTTTTATATAATTACAGTTTGGAATGAATTTGTGCAGATGCATTAATTAATTCCATATACATGCTATCCTCTGGTAGTGGTGACTGTTGTTTTCTTGTTTGTGGCTGACCTGCACTGTGTCATGCACACCTGGTTTAGCCTGCTATTTAGTGATGGGCGAACCCCAACTGTAAAGTTTGGAGTCCATACCAAACACTTAGGGTACCATCACACCTGGCGACGGCACCGCAGATTTCGTAGGTGACGTAGGGGCGTGGCCTATGGTGCCGATATCGCCCCTGTGTCACCTAATGTAAAGGGGCGCCACATGCGACGGCGACGCTGGCGGACGCCAGAAACGTTCGCGCTCCCGCCCATCGCCACCGACATCACCGGCGACGTCACCTCATGTGACGTGCCCCTTAGTGTTCAGGCACACAGACTTCCCTGGGAAATCTGTAGTACAGTTCAGGTTTAGTTCGTGGGAGGGGGGCTGTATAAAGAAAGAAAATAGTGGTTAAATAGCAGTTTATACTTACCGGCATCCTCCACTTGTACTTCTGGGTCGCTCATTAACTTCCTGGATATTCACTGCTGAAGGGTGGAATAGCCAATCACAGAAGCTGTCAGAGAATGGGTGTCTGAGATTGGCTGCTGGAGTAATCTGGAATCAGCACATCAATTCTAGCATGGTTGATGGAAGAATGTATGGGCTGGTTTCAGGTTACTCCCAACAACCAATCACAGACGCCCATTCACTGTGACAGTGTCTGTGATTGGCTGTTGGGCCCCTCACCTTTTGACTGACATCATAGAACTGTAAAAATAAATAAATAAAAAAAAATGTTGTAGCACTTTTCTGTATTTTTGATTCTCATCGAAGATAAAGCAGACCGTATGGGCTGCCTGGCTTTACCTTGGCTTGCAATCAAAATAAAGTGAAACCCATTTTTCTTTTTCAATTACTTAAATAAATAATTTAAAATAATGTGTGGGTTTCGCCCTATTTTTGATTGCTGGCCAAGGTAAAACCCTGGGCAACTGGTGGCTGAGATTCTCAGCATGGTAAGGCCCAAGCATTCTGAGCCCTCCACTCTGAAAACCGCAGCCTGCAGCTGTCCTGAAAATGGCGCATTCTTTCGTAACACCATTTTTAGACTCTTTACCCGGCTCTTCCAGTCGCCCTGCTAGCGGTAATATAATCAATATCTATCCCTTGCACAACAAAAGGATTCGAAAATTTTAGCTTTGCTTAATGTGGTTTTTATTGGCTCACAATGTGAGGACAGACAACCAATCAACGTTTCGACCCACATCGGGTCTTCGTCAGGATTGTACTAAGATATATACAAAACAAAAAATCACAAATTTGTATAAAAAACTGAAAATGACAAAATAATCCATGTGAGTGATGTGCTTGTGAGTGGTGGATATTTCATATAGACTGTCTCTGTGAAGGGGTGATAATGTGGAGGTGGATGGCAGTGTTATATTTTATAGACTAGAGTGCTCGTGTACGTGTTACGTGGACTATGTTTTAAAGTGCATAACGTATCTATGGCAAAATAGTGTTGGTGTGAGGTAACGTTATCTGTGTCTGAGAGGGTTAGTGGCTTTGTGAAAGTGTCACCTATGCAGTGCAACGAGGGGAGGGAATTCTAATATGAATGGGTCGGGGTGGGAAAGTACGATCATGTTCAATACCTTATGGTCCTTAAGATTGTAGGATCAAGTAGTAAAGGGTTTTAGGCATCACTATATAGAATAACCTGAGGTGGATAAACAGGTATTTGAAACTAACTGGAATATGAAAATAGGCCAGAAGAGTCCAATTTTGGACTAGATAGGAGATAAAGACATAAGAGGCTATATTACAAGATCTAGCCTAAATGGAAATCTGTACCTGTTGGTTTTACCTGCTCAGGTTCTGAGTAAGGTCGTGTGTCCAGTCAGAGTTGGACACCCCACTAAGGAGAGGATCTGGGTAGTGAAGAATCAAAGTTAAGGCTATTGAATTTGTGAGACATAGTAGTTAGATAAGGTAAGATAAGGTTTGGAGCACATACCTGCAATTTTGCATGGAATGTGACTCCTGCCTAGAAACAGAATATAATATTAGGGAAGGAGCGTCCATAAACAGAGTCCAAGTAGTAAAAAATGGGCATAAGTACCTGTAGAAGTCTGGCTTCATTGGTGGCAGTTGGTAGCTGGGGTCAGGAGTGGAGTAAAGCGGCATTCTGCCGCTTTTTAACACACTGTATGGGGTGGGCCGAGTGACGAGCGGAAGCGCATTGCCCTGGTGGCAATGGCATGCTGGGTAATAAAGGGGTTAATGCCAGCTTTATGTTGGCAACTGACACTAAGTCTAAGATTCTTAATATTGGGCAAATGTTGGACCCACCCACTATGAATCTCTAGTAAACATTAAAAAAATAAACACAGAGAAAAAAAACTTCTCCATGGTTCCCATCTTTAATAACCCAAAACAAAACCCTCCGATGATAATCCACAGGCAGGGACAAAGGACCGTCCGGTCACTGCACACACACCATGCCGAGAAAATGACTTTAGTACTCAGAAGGACGATGTGCCGCACGATCCACACTGCTGCCAGAATGAAGACACCAGAAGACTGGAATTTCTGGGAATGTTGTAGCCTTATTCTTCCAACCTACGCGTTTCGGAGCTATACCCAGCTCTTTACCCAGGGACAAGGAAGGAGCTGGGTATAGCTCCGAAATGCATAGGATTGGAAGAATAAAGCTACAACATTCCCACAAATTCTAGTCTTATGGTGTCTTCATTCTGGCAGCACTGCAGATCGTGCGGCACATCGTCCTTCTGAGTACTACTTGCACCGCGGTGAACCGTGGATGTGTGGATCCTGCAGCAGCTAACCCCTTGCGCTCATACTTGGTTGTGGGTACACACAACCGGACCAGGTGAGCAGATTCTGGTTTGTTTTACCATTCGTTGCATACAAACATAATGCGCAATAGGGTCTTATCTCACATTTTTAGAGAAAATTACTTTGGATGTGCTCGCAAAAACGTCAGAGTTGAGTTCACCTGAGTTCAGAGCTGACATGTCAGCTGTGAACTCGGGTGACCCCGATGAACTGCATCATGGCATGCGGTAAACAGCCTTAAGTGAGTGAGAGAAGCGTTCACTTTACGGCTGGGATCCCGGTGCTCTAACCGAATACTTTGAACTGTTTCAGTATTCAGAGCCAAGTGAATTCCCCATTGACTTGCATTGGATTCGTTACTTGTTCAAAGTATTTGGTTAGAGCTTTCCGAACCCGAGGATTTTACGACTTCATCATCACTAGTCATCAAGGGGTTAAATGTATTTTTTTTATTAAATATTTGGTAATTTTTTTTTGTTTTTTATATCACTATTTTAATGTAAAAAGATTCATATAAAGTAATGAGAGATTTTTTTGCACTGGTTAGACGCAAACCATACTTTGTCCTGTTCAAAACATTTATCAGCAGGCTCATCAAAACGCTGCTAATCCTGATGGTGTGCATGCATCTTAAAAGTCTGATCTGATGTAAAAAGAGCAATATGTGCATTCTGTCTTGTAGCCACTAGATGGCAGTGCAGCTCAATGCTAGAAGCCTGGTCTGGCGCTGAGGATCACAGCCGCTAGTCGTGTTCTCTCACTTGTATAATCTCACTATCACACTGTTTTACATTATCCTTAAATAAAACTTGCGCCAAAAGAGGATCTTTAAATTATTCGGCTCTTTTTATAGTGCGATGACTTTGCTCCATGAGTAAGCATCTGTAGATTGAGAGAATTCTTGTTCTCAGACCCAGGAACGGTAGTCATTTCGTGAATATCATTGATAAATTAAAGACCGCCTAGGTTAGTAACCTCCCTGATTGTCAGAATTGTCATTTGATATTTTCTTTAGGCACTTGACATGAAGTTTATTCAATGATAACTTTTCTTTTTTAACACATTTTCTTCCAGGGATTGTCAATTTTTGTAATATATCGTACTTTATTGCACCTTTAGATGCTGCTTCCAATTGCTGCTCATCTACAATCTGTCATCGGTACTGAACTTTCCTGGTTTGAGCCTCTGTGCTCTCTACTTCTACAATCACAGGACAGGGGAATTCACAGTATTCTCTTGTAAACAGAGTGCAGACCTATCTGAGCAGCAGATGAAAGCAGCTCCTAAATAAGAATTTCATCCCTAAAATGCATTTTAAATGGTCTGTACAGATTTATAGGAATTTAGCCTCTCTAAAAGCTCTACTAGAACTGTACTAGGTGGTACAGTCCTTTAAGAACTAACTTGTAATTTGTATGCAAATGAGCGCTCTACAGTGATTAAATGGAATCTGTCAGTAGATTTTTGCTTTCTGCTAATGCTGCTCACTACACGAATAAACCCAGGAATGGAGCGAGTGGCTTCGGAGTATGCTGTTTGATACACTTCAAGGTGTATTTGTGTAGCGAGCAGTGGCAACAGAAGACACGGAGGAGAGCATGCCGAACACTGTGCTCACACTCTTGGGCGCAGGCAGTGACAGTGCATGCACACATACGGGAAGCGAGTGCTGTCTGTCAGAAGAAGGGGTGATTGGCTTCCTCGCTCCGCAGGGTACGCTATAAATGTCAGTGGAAATACACAGCCTGTAATGGTAAAGGGTATTTGCACTAGAATATATTGGTAAAAAACAATCCATAGATGGACTGTCCCTGCTCCTCCACCCCTCCCTAACCCCACTCTGCTTTGCTTCACCTGTCATATCCACCAGAGCATAAAACACTGTTTTGCCTTTCTCTTTTAATTGCTTATGTATATACTAGCTGTGAGCCCGATGCAAATGCATCGGGATTCTAGAACGTGCATTAATGTGATTATAGTAGTTATAGCTACTTTTTGAGGGAGTCCAATACTTTTTTTGGGGGGTCCAATACTTTTTTGGGGGGGTGCAATACTTATTGGGGCGCGTTCAATGCTTTTTGGGGTGCGTTCAATACTTATTGGGGCGCGTTCAATGCTTTTTGGGGCGCGTTCAATGCTTTTTGCGGCGTGTTCAATACTTTTTGGGGGGGTGCAATACTTATTGGGGCGCGTTCAATGCTTTTTGGGGTGTGTTCAATACTTATTGGGACGCGTTCAATACTTTTTGGGGCGCGTTCAATACTTATTGTGACGCGTTCAATACTTATTGGGGTGTGTTCAATACTTTTTGGGGCGCGTTCAATACTTTTTGGGGCGCGTTCAATACTTATTGGGGTGCGTTCAATACTTTTTGGGGCGCGTTCAATACTTATTGGGGTGTGTTCTATACTTTTTGGAGTGCTTTGCTGGGCTAAACCTGAATGGTGCACAGGGGGTTAATCACATGTCAGGTCTGTGTGTGAGTGAAGATGTGCTGATTGACTCACTGGGTTGCAGCTGGGAGTGAGTAGGCTGGATAGGAACCTGCCAGGTGTCTGAGTGAGGAGAGGATGATTCAGAAGTTCAGAGCACTGCCATGTGAAGAGGTGCTGGAAGTGATCCGTCCTCAGTGGGTAAGTGATGGGAGCCTACCAGCTGATGTGTGCATGGCAGCCAGTGTCCAAGGGCCAGGCGGTCACAGCTGACTTTGGGACATTGAGGGGGGGTGTGCGGCCATTGAGGGGATGGGGGGGTCTTGGCGGGCTGAGGGGGGGGGGGTCTGTGCGGCCATTGAGAGGGGGGGGGGGGTCTGTGCGGCCATTGAGGGGGGGGGGTCTGTGCGGCCATTGAGGGGGGGGGTCTGTGCGGCCATTGAGGGGGGGGGTGTCTGTGCGGCCATTGAGGGGGGGGGGGTGTCTGTGCGGCCATTGAGGGGGGGGGGGGGTGTCTGTGCGGCCATTAGAGGGGGGGGGGGGGTGTCTGTGCGGTTGAGGGGGGGGGGTGTGCGGCCAAGGGGGGGGGGGGGGGGTGTCTGTGGGCCATTGAGGGGGGGGGGGGGGTCTGTGCGGCCATTGAGGGGGGGGGGGGGGTCTGTGCGGTAGTTGATGAGTGTGTCTGTGTGTTGTAGGTATGTAGGTTTAGTTTGTAGTTGTAGTAGTGGTGTCTTTGGTTCTATTTTCGCCCAGCGACTCTCGCGCAGATGACGCCTCGCATTGGCCGCTAGGCGGCCAATGCTTCGCCGTGGTAACGTCACAGTGTGACATATCCACGGCACGTTTTTTTTGGTCCGACACAAAAACGTCTTAGACAATTATAGAGTAGATGTATGTGTCTTCAGAATCTGTGTCATAATCTGCCTGAAGAAGGGGCCACAGTGTCCCGAAAGCTTGCTATGTTTACCATCTTTTCAGTTAGCCTTTAAAAGGTATCAACCACTGAGGACTCTCAGATTGCAATATATTTTTCGATCCATAGATGGGTGTTTCTCTAAAATAGTCACAAGCTGTATGACTGCTGGGAGTTGTAGTCTCACAACAGCTGGAGTGGCATAGGTTGCAGTTTGTGATGTTAGGATTCCTGTAGTAATGGAGCCCTGTCAGGTTTCAGAGGCCGGTGCCCTGTCGCTGGCAGGTTTCCCTGTCTTGTTTGTTTGGGTCTCGTCTCGTGTCATAATTCAGCGGGAAGTGATATGGCCTCTCGCAGTCTGCAGCCCACAGATGACCAAGATGAATGTCAGACACCAGGCCACGGCTCATTGTGTCTTTCTGAGGATTTTCCCTGTTTTTTGAGCGAGTTAAATTTTCCTTGTGGGTGGAGTCATTCGTTAATATGGACGGCAGAATGGGTTCTAAGCTGTCCGCTTTCTTCCTACAGCCATTTACTCATCTGCGTCTGGCAAGGCCTCTCTTTGTGAAGCAAATCACTCACTTGTTCAGTATTACAAAGATAAGCCGATGTGCGGACGTGTGTCTGCGCTTATTTCCCAGTAGCAGGAGGAAAATCCTGACTACGTAATTGTAAGTGACGACTGGAGATCGCCGCTACTGCAGACACCCTCCTCTTCTCCAAAGTGACCGCTGGTACAAAAAGGTCCAGACTAGGAGGTCAATTGTAAAAGAGGCCGTGCACCCCAGATCCTCAGGGAATGAAGGCTGTCAGGGTCTGTGAATGGACAGGTAGTGAGGCAGGGGCAGGAGGTTGCATCCAGGGCTATAGAGTCGGAGTCGTGGAGTCGGAGTTGGTGCCCTTTTTGGTGGAGTGTGAGTCAGATTCAGGGAATTTGAAGAGTCGGATGTTTGGCTCACTACTCCACAGCCATGGTTGCGTCGCCGCTAACTTGGTGGGAAAACTTTTTTACGGTCATTTTTTTAAATATTATATTTATTAGGGTCAAAAGATTGCATGTGCTTTTCACCATTTACTGTGCCTGTAGCTTGTGAGCAGAACCCTCACTCCTCATGGTATCTGTTAATTGTCACTCTGTATTGTCTCCTATTGTCTGTATATGTCCCCTATGAATTGTAAAGTGCTGCGGAATATGTCAGTGCTGTAGAAATATAAATGATTTTATTATTCAAAGAAATTACAGCATCGCCTCATCGAAGCGAACAGGCTTGGTACAGTTAGATGAGCCGGTAATTGGCGAGTGAGCATTTGTGAGAGCACTCATTCTGGATTATTGGGCTGTGTAAACTTGCTGGCGATCACCTAACGAATGAGCAAAATGCTGGTTCATCAAGTGATCGGATAGTTTATACCGCATAGTAATAAAGCATTGTTACCGCCAGCACATTGTTAGGCGTAGATAAGACGTGTGCTGTTGATAACATGGTGCTGTATGGGGAAGAACCATCGTGTCCACAAACGTTCCGATTCCATCAGTTCTCGTTGGCCGGTAGAAACAGATCCTGAAAGACTAGAGTAAATTGGCACATGCCGACGGTCTAAAATTGTCGTCTAATAAACCAGTAGTGGCACTTTTGCACGTGAAACATCTGAGGCCCCTTCATTGGAAGGAGGGCGAGGGTCACAACAGTGTGATCACATCAGTAAGCGATGGCATGAGGCCATCATCAGGATACCTAATCATAGGGGCTTGCTTTTTTCAGTAAATGATAGAGTAATTGCAATAATAATAATTAAAAAATATATATTTCTATAGCACCAACATATTCTGCAGCACTTCACAATTCTAAGGCACCATGTATATGTGGAGCCCACTGGGACAGGGTACTCTGTGCCGAACCGGGGTATTATGGGGGTTATCATGGTGGTCTTGGTCCGGACAGTGTCCCGAGCCCACAAGTAAAGGGGTTATTTACAAGGATAGTCGTGACGCCACCCACGGGTCAGTGGGGACCACTGCTGCTGCTTGCTTCTGCCAAGGGATGGATGGTGCTGCAGCCAGATGGATGAGCCCGCCATGGGTCGAGCTACTCCTGACTGGGTAAATAACAGTTTAACATGCAAGGAAACAAACACTGGAGACTCTGGCAGAGTTCACTGGGTTTTACTTGAATTCTTCACAACTTCTCAGTACAGTTTCACAGTTCGCACACAGCTTACTCTTTGCCGGTACCCCTCCTGCAGTCAAGCCTTCCTTCCAGTCATATCCCCTCTTTCTGACTCCTTTCAGGCCTTCTTTCTCTGGTTCTTGTGTGCTGTATGACAGGCAGCATGGGTTCTTTCACTGTGACCCTATCACTGGGTTTAGTGTTTTTGAGCCATTGTACGCTGCTGTGTCTCATAGCACTGAGTTAGGAAATCAGACATGGAGTCTGCATCTCCCTGCTGGAATGTCTGTGATCTGGGCTTGAAACTCCACTCACCTCAGAGCCAGCGCTCTGGTATTGGCCTAGCCTCCAGTGTCCCTGCTGCACTAGGGAACCACCAGGCTCTTTCCTACCCGTGTGACTTCTGCACCAAAAGGGATTCTCCACTTCAAAGTCTTTCCCTGGCAATGCTACCGTTTTCCTCTCTGGCCCAGCTGTACTGGCCTATTCCTGGTCTTTACTGCTCGGTACCCTCTGGCCTACTACTCCTACTTCCTGGTGTTTCCCTTTTATCCCAGTGCTGTCACCTTGACTACGTCCACCCACTTCCCTCTAAACCCTACCACCCTTACCCGCGTAGAGTCTCGGGCTCCGGGTTGGGTGTTGTATTCTGTGGGTGTGTTTTGGTGTGATTTTGTGTTGGCAGACTACCCTCTGCTTGACTGCAGTTCCCTCTTGTGGCCACCCTGTACGCAGGGGTGCGACATATAGATAATTTGAGGCAATACAGAGTAAGGCCACGTACATAGGTTGAGTTTTTGGAGAGTTTTTTACCTCAGTATTTGTAGCCAAAACCTGGAGTGGGTGATAAATACAGAAGTGGTGATGTGTTTCTATAATACTTTTCCTCTGATTGTTCCACTCCTGGTTTTGGCTTAGAATTACTGAGGTAAAAAATTCACCAAATACTCTGTGTGCACGTGGCCTAAACGGTTTGTGTTTATTTGAGTATTTGGAGACTTTTTTTACCTCAGTTTGTTCTAGCCAAGTGGGTGATAAAATACAGAAGTGGTGACGTGTTTCTATTAACTTATATATTAATATACTTTCCCTCTGATTGTTCCTCCTGGTTTTGGCTACAAATTACTGAGGTAAAAAACTCACCAAATACTTAACGTGTGAACATGGCCTAATAGAAACACGTCACCACTTCTGTATTTATCGTCCACTCATGGTTTTGACTTACAAAAGCTGATATAAAAAACTGACCAAAAACTGAATATGTGCAAGTGGCCTAAGGGCCCTTTCACATCAGCGTTATTTGAAATCGCGGCAGATGCGGTGAAAAAACCGCATCTGCGCGATTGCCGCATAACCGTGCACTTGCGGCGCGGTTGCGGTAATCCTATAGAAGTATAGGGGACTTGCGGCAGGTGCGGCAAGTGCGGTTTTGCACTTGCGGCAGGTGCGGCAGCGAAAAAAACGCGGCTGACTGCGGTTTTTCGCTGCGCACCTGACGCAAGTGCAAAACCGCACTTGCCGCACTGCCGCAAGTCCCCTATACTTTCTATGGGATTACCGCAACCGCGCCGCAAGTGCAGCGGTTATGCGGCAATCGCGGCAGATACGTTTTTTTACCGCATCGCCGCGATTTCAAATAAACGCTGATGTGAAAGGGCCTAACACAATTCATCAGATAAAAGAAAGCATGAGGGACCTGCTCACAAGATACAATCTATGAAAAGGCACTTCACTCCGCCGCCGCTGTCTGGTATCGCAGCGCACCTTCATACATAGAGCATATGTTTTTCGACTTCACCATAGGGTGTAGTCACACATCGTGTGAAATGTCTGATTTATAGATATCATAATCATATAGTATATAGAAATGAAAGGCAGCACTTCCTCCAGTTCAAGTTATGTGGGTTTATTGGTCCTAGGACTGCGACGTCTTGGAACGCAGCCTTCCTCAAGAAGGTTGTGTGCTGAAACGTCCCAGTCCTAGGACCAATAAACCCACATAACTTGAACTGGAGGAAGAGCTGCCTTTCTTTTCTATATACTATCTGAAAATACTAAGGATTGTGGTAGGAGGGCCCTGCACCCGACCTAAGAAGTTGTGCTGTTTCGTTTTTCTGTTTTTATCATAGCCATATAGTTATAGTTTATAAATCTAAACCGGGAGCCCTTGAAAGTTTCTCAGATCCATTCACGCATCCATGAAAATCACAGGTCTGAGAATGCATCTTTTTTCACTAGAATAGTGGTATACACTTTTTTTTTTCTTTCTTTTTATATAAACAAAAGTCATTGTTGTCTTTTAGCAAAATTGAGAAGTGGAATGAGTGGAAGAAGCAGCAGCAGACGCCTTTCCTTTCTATTTCCTATGCCTTTTTAATCCCATTTTTGTAGCAATAAAAAACAATACCAAAGCCACCATCAAGCTGGCTTGTAACAGATCACGACAATTCCCTGTGTTTCAGGATGGCCAAACTGTGCCCCCAATGAGGTGGAGGAAACAGGCAGATCCCTTGGTCTCTCGGAGAAATGCAGCACCTAAGCTTTGTTGCGGCCTCTTGTATCTTCTCTTCAAAACTACCTGATCCTTTTGGCTGATGATCTTGAACGCGGGGCCATCTTTAGGGGTTACCACTGTTCCTTTGTTGCGCTGGGATCCTGGGTCTAAATCCCACCAAGGATGTGTTTGTTTCCTCTAGGCAGAAGCGTAACCACAATGGGTACAGGAGTTGCAGTCTCACCCGGGCCCTTAACCCTAACGTCCCTTTGGCCTATAGAAAAAGGCTAATGCTATTAAAGATTTTAATAACTAGATGCCCAAATGGAGCTTTTGCATTGGGGCCTATGAGCTTAAAGTTACATCATTGACTCCGGGTACTCCTGGTGTCGTCCAAAGACAAGCATGTAGGTTGCGAGCTCATGGGGATGATGATGTCTTAAGTGCTGTGGAATATGATGGTTCTATATAAGCAAATTATAATACTATGAAAATAGTGCTATTTTTTATTGTTTCCTTTCCAGTTTTTAAGGTTCATTTTTAAGGCAGCTGACCTGATACGCTTACATTTTGCTTCCATACAAATAACATAGCTTGCCATTCTTTCTCTTTGATTTGAAGGGAAAAAAATGAGAGAATCGGAGAAAGCCGTGCTTCTTGATGAGACTTTTCTGTTTGCTGTACGTAAAGCGGTTCAATAGGGGGCCCCCACTGCTTTGATGTAATGCTGGAGTGGAGTTTAATGGAAGAGCGAGCAAGAGAAATATACTTAACTATGAAGTGCTCTGAATGCCAATGGGGCTGTCTGGATTTTTGGGCCTCCGATGGGTTAATACTTCGGAGACGAGCAGGTTCCTATGGGTTCTATAGCAGGTATTGGCCGGCTCTATCCATTAAAAACAACCATGCGTCCCCCCCTCCTCCTCCTCTTTTCTCCCCAATCTTTCAGTTCACGCTTTGCTAAGTGCTTACAAAGTCGGCCATTTCTTCGTTAAGGTCTACAGAAAATTGCCGGGCGAGCCCAGATTGAATTTTCTGTGTGTAGGACTTCATGAAGGAATTAGCATGTGCTTTGATCCCGGTAGTGAATGGCACTGGGTAGGCTCTTATTGCTGTTTCCAGATGGTGTTACAGGGGACAAACAGTTGTGTTTCAGCATTTCTCAATAGGCTGTCTAGACTGGCCTGGCAGCAGACAGATACAGCCACCCATCAAATTAGCGTTTGTCAGATTTATGTTAATAGTCTACCCAAGCCCCTTCCTGTCATTGACATGAAGATTTATGTGCACACATTTCTGCTGTAAAGAATTTTTTTTAAAAAATCATAACGATACACCCACGACTTTTTAAATTCTGCCCCATACATTGCTCAAAAAGTTCCAAAATGTTTCTACAAAGTCGAATATTTGATTATTTAATATTTAACAGATTCAAAAACTTTTAATTTTGTTAAGTAATTGTTTAAAACAAACAAAAAAAAGTGTTTTTTTTTTCATGCTATGTTGAGTAACTTGAACCTTTCTGTGCAGTGGGAATCACCTTTTGACAGGCACTAGCACCATTGTTTTTCCAAGTCTGACCCCGACAACTTTGATCATGTTCTCGTTTACAGACTTGTCTGCGTGCATATATTAAAACCTAGATAGCAACAAGTGTGAGAACAGTCTGCTCAGGTTTTAGCACCGTGAAAATGAGAATACATTAAACGCGCCATCGTTGCTTTCTGATGTAAATTCTGGTAAAAAAATATATATATATATGTTTTTTACTTTACAACGATCCTGTTAGTTTTTAGTCTATGAACCAAGAACGGTATCTTGCAGTGTTTACCAATTCTAGAATATATTACATATGGTGTCTTCTATTTTAGTTGAAATTATTACAATTTTATTTGGGAAAATCAAAAGGTTGATGACATCGATATTTTAAATTGATTGTCCTGGACTTTAAACCAAACAAGAACAAGAGTGGTGACTCCTGAATGATGTCACTGAGTGAAGACAAGGGTGTATGTTCTCCGGATCTTTATTCATGCAACTCGTTTCGAAGTTGAGTTAACATGTTCTACCCTTGTTTTCACAGGTAACAGGTCATACACTCATGTCTCCCACAGGTATCAAAATAAAGATTCAGAGAACATATGCCCTTGACGTCACAGGTATGAAATAAAAAGATCCAACGAACATACACCGTTGCCTTCATGGATCTAAAAATAAAAAATCCAGAAAACGTATGACCTCTTAGAAGACATGCCTATGGAGACAAGGGTGTATGTCCTCTGGATCTTCATTCATACAACGCGTTTCAGAGTCGTGTTGACTCAACTTTGAAATGTGTTGTATGAGTAAACTCCTAGAGAACATACACCCTTGTCTCCACAGGTATGTCTTCCAAGAGGTCACATGTTCTCTGGATCTTTTATTTTCAGACCCATGAAGACAAGAGTGTATGTTCATGGGAGCTTTTATTTTCATACCTGTGAAGGCAAGGACGTGTGTTATCTGAATCTTTATTTTGATACCTGTAAGACACGAGTATATGTCCTCTGGATCTTTATTTTCATACCTGTGAATACAAGGGTAGTACACGTTTCAAAGTCAGGATGACTCAACTTCAAAACGCGTTGTATGAATAAAGATCCAGTTACGTCACTCATTTATTGTAGACAGTAGGAAATGTCTGACCAAGTAGACATACTAATAATTCCGACCGCAGCTTATTCAGGACTAGAGATGATTTGAAAGTTCGGTTCGGGTCACCAAACTTCCCGGCGTTGAGCAAACCAGTTTGGTTTTGGAGTTTGGGAGCTTTATTTCCAAAGCACTAGAGCAAGTATCGCTGTGGTTGGGTCCAGTTGATGCTTTGCCCAGAGTGACCTGCATGCAGTGTTTGAACGGCTCGCATTGGGCTTAAAGGGTATCTGTCACCAAAATTTTGTGTTGTAAACTAAAAGTGCATCCTTCAGCAGCACCTATGCTGCATTTAAAGAAGGTGGCTATTATGTCCTGACTCCCCCTCTACACTGTATAAACACTTAAAATCTCCCGACCTATATTATGAATTTGGGCAGCCATCAATTTCTTATGGTTAACTTGTATCAAGCTCATCGGACCAATAAGCGGCCTTTAAATAATGTCCTCAGCATATGGTATGCAGCCCTGTAACCATATGCTGATGACATCTATTTAAAGGCCGCTTATTGGTCCGATGAGCTTGATACAAGTTAGCCATAAGAAATTGATGGCTGCCCAAATTCAGAAAGAGGTAAGAAATTGAAGTTCAATTGATTGGTTCTGAATGTGGGAGCACTCATCTGCCCAACTCCGTGTGGTCCTACAAAAAACCAGATCCCCGAAGACAGGAAAAAACGTTATGTGAAGAAGGCCTAACAGATTCAGCTACAATATGTTGGACAAAAAAAGTTCTGCAATCACAACTTTTTTGTATGTTTTGAAAAAATTGATTTCTGCAGGATCCATTGTTTGATTTTTTTTTTTTTTTTTTCTTCAGTTTTCCATAGACCCCAATGTTATAAAAAAAATCTGTTAACTGATTGCTATTTAACATCTATTTGAAATTGATCCAGTAAGCAAAAAACGGATCTTTTACATATGAAAGAAAAAGGGATGCTAAATAAATCTGTATAAAAAATAACGAAAAAAAATGATCCTGTAGAAATCAGTTTTATTTACAATTGACAATGTTTGTGTTTGCACAACTTTTTTGCCAATGGATCCCTGCAGGATCCAATCTAATGGACGATTATTGGAAATGTGAACTTAGCCTGAATCAATGTTATCACTTTCACAAAATGATGAATCCCGCAAAGAAAATAAATTTGCAATGAAAGGACTTTTTTTTATTAAAAAATATACTAAAAAAGCTTTTTTTTTTTTTTTTTTGGGCAGTAAGAAAGCATAACAAATATATATAAGTTCCTCTTGCTGTAATCGTGCTGACCCAAAGAAAAAAATTTGTCTCATCATTTTTGTACTTTTTTTTTCTTTTTCATTCTGCCTTCCATAGATGCTACGTTCACACATTTGCGCATTTTGCTGCGCTTTTTTGCGTGCGCTTTTCAAACATGCGCAATGTGCCTTTTGTCTGCCAGCAAAGTCAATGTGAAATTCACTTTGCCGTACAAACAGTGCGTAATTTTCCGCAGCGCTTTTATGGGAAAAAACATCAGCATAAAAACAATGACCATGTCCATTCATTACGCAGCAGTGTCGGCGCTTTTTCCCCATAGGGGGCGGCGCTGCTGGATCTGATGTCACAGAGGGGGAGGAAGAATCCTGGTTCCTCCTCCCCTGTGTGACACCCGTGACCACCCATTTGATTTTGCAGTGTATTAATAATATACACTGAAAAATGTAAATTAAAGGCGAATGTATCAAAAATAAAAATTACATACCCTTTCCGATGCCTTTTCGGGCTATCCGGAGCTGAGCCAAGGCCAGGTACTGACTGCAAGTCTCTTCAAAACTGATCAGATCTGGTTTAAAGCTATAAGTATTGAAAGTTTGAAAAATTGATAATTTAGTCAAATGTCAGATGTTTTCTTAAACCCAACCCAAAAAAACGTGCAAAGTTAAATTTACTGCTAGCGCAAAGTACAGTGTGTCAAGAAAATACATTCTCAGAATCACTGGGATATACAAAAGCATTTCAGAGTTATCGCATATTGACACTCATCGATTTGAAAAATGAGGCTTGGCCATTAAATGGGATTTTCACTTCTAGTATGATCCCCTTTCATTTGTCCTAAATAACACCCAATATATTTCTACTAACTGCTGTCTCTAAATACCTTAAGGCTACGTTCACACATTGCGTATTTTGCCGCGTTTTTTTACGCGCGCTTTTCAAAATACGCAATGTGCCTTTTGTCTGCCTGCAAAGTGAATGGGAAATTCACTTTGCAGTGCAGACATTGCGTAAAAATACGCACTGCGTTTTCCGGGAGAAAGCGAAGCTCCGTAAACAATTGATATGTCAATTGTTTACGCAGCTACTTCTGCGTATTCTCCCAGAGGGGAGGAAGAATCCAGCTTCCTCCTCCCCTCTGTGACAGCTGTGGCCGCCCATTAGATTTCACAGTGTATTAATATACACTGTGAAATCTAAATTAAACAGAGGCAAATGTATGTAAAATAAAAAAGAATGAATACTTCACCTCTCCGACGCCTTTTCCGGTGTTCGGTCTCCGATTCCAAGTGAGGGTGTACTGACAGGACCTGTGGTGATGTCAGAGGGGCGTTCCCGGGCACTCGCAGTCATGTGATACATATCACATGACCGCGAACAGCCAATCAGCGATGGGAACGCCCTGGGAACGCCCCCCCTCTGACGTCACCACAGGTCTTCTCAGTACACCTCTCACTTGGAACCGGAGAGCGGCAGAAGGCACCGGACAGGTGAAGTATTCATTCTTTTTTATTTTTCATACATTTGCCTCTGTTTAATTTAGATTTCACAGTGTATATTAATACACTGTGAAATCTAATGGGGCTGTCACAGAGGGGAGGAGGAAGCAGGATTCTTCCTCCCCTCTGTGACATCACTGCGCTTTCTGGAGTAAAGAAAGTGCAGTGTGTGAAAGCCCTGCGTATTTTGTTGTGCTTTTTTGCGCGGCCGAAAAATGCGGCAAAAAGCGCAGCAAAATACGCAAATGTGTGAACGCAGCCTTATGTTCTTGCAGCTTTGATGCTTCCGGTCTGCAGACCAGATTTGGACTAACTGAGCAGGGCACATCACTGGTAGGGGCTGAGATGTGAGTTAAGTGTGATCTTGGCATGCATGCCTAGACTACTCTCACAGTGGTAATCATGCCCCCACCAGTGGCGTGCCCTGGTCTGTCGGTTCGAATCTGGTCTACAGCCAGAAGGATTGAAGCTACAACCACAATAAATGCTTTTTTGATACTTAGGCCCCTTTCACATCAGCGGTTTTCGCTGATTGCGGCAGATCCTTCAGATGCACCACATCTGCAGCCTAACTGTCGCACTTGTGGCTAGCCACATGCATTGTGTATGGGGCTTGCGACCGGTGCGGCAAGTGCGGTATTGACGCGATCTGGCACTTGTGGCAGTTGCGGCTGCACGAAAAAACCTCTGCTGACTTTTTTTTTTTTTTTTTGCTGCAGCAAGCGCCGGATCGCGGCAATACCGCACTTGCTGCTCGTGCCGCAGGCCCCATAGACAATGCATGGGGCTTGCCTCAAGTGCGACCATTAGGTGGCAGATGTGGTAAATCTGCTGGATCTGCCGCAATCAGCGAAAAACACTGGTGTGAAAGGGGTCTTAGAGATAAGCTTACAGGAGCAGGATAGGTAGCAGATGTATATTGTGAAAGTGTTAATTGGGACAAATAAAAGGGGCCACATTAGTAGGTGAAAAACCTCAAGATTAAAATTGGCTTTTTTCACCAAAGGTACCATTACACGCTTCAAGTCGTTAAAATATCACCAACGATCTCACGGGAGTGCGGTCGTTATCTTTTTGACATCGTTGGTGAGATGTCACACGTGTAGATATCGTGAACGACGCACCAACGATGTGGCGAGCAGCTATCGTTCGCACAACCCAGTGAACGATACTTGTTCATTGATGTGAATGGGTGAAGTCGTTAACGACATCGTTATCGCGGTGTCACACACAATGATGCAGCAGGTTGGCTGATCGAGGATCGTCTGATTTGTGAACATGTTCTCAAATCTGCGATCAACGATTCAACGATTTATCGTAGTTGTATCTCTGTGCTAACGATGTAGTTTGAACGACTCCAAACCCGTGACGGTTTTAGCGATATCATTCACGATCTCGTACCGTGTAACTGAGCCTTAAGGGCTTAATGAAAGTTATGCTTTACAAAAGCCAAATACCAGGAAGTATAAAAAACAAAGCAGTTGATGTTCCAGTTAGAGACAAAGTGTCAAAAAACATGATAAAAACACAAGTAACCTAATTTAGCTAAAAGGTACAGAAAATCGGCAACATCAAAAACTCACCAAATACTCATCATGTGAATTTATCTTAAAATATCTTCAATAAAGACCTGGTTTCTTACTTTAACAGGTGTCTGGATGATACGGTTCCTGCATTTGTTGTAACTGCCATGGATCACATGGTAAATTAAGTCATGGTGGGGACCACCCTTGAGATGAATACAAATTGAAAGAAATCTCTACATCCCCAAGGAATATTTTTCCTGAAAACCCCCTCAACCCCCAAGCTGATAGGTCCTCTGCCTCGTGTCTATATATCCACCTTGGCTAACCATCTTCACAGTGGATTTAATGTAGAGGAACGTGTAATATTTTCAGTTACGGTACAGGTGTGATGCTGCATAACGCAGAGGTTCATGAGAGCTATATAATTAGCTGGCAGGACTGACGGTTTCTTCCTTGCTCTATTCCGACCCAACTTTTACCTCCTTGTGTCAAGCTGACTGTGATCACAAATGGATTATGCATCCCCGAAAACCAATAAAAGGACGCCAGCCTGATCCAATGAACTGTGTTTTATACAGTTCCCACTTGTCTCTCGGTAGTAGATGAATGTAAGACACGGCTCGACACTTTCACCATGTGTGTTAAGCATTAAAGTGCTCCTACAGGGCCTCGTTCAGCGCAGAAATCCGACGTCAGCAGAACAAATCCTAATCGACTCACTGCAGACTCGGACACATTCCTTAGATGCGGTGGGTTCCAGCCGTTGGAATAAAGGGTCTGTGGGGAGATTATTATGAAGCAGAGATGGACATGGTGATGCAAAAATACACAAAGGACATCAGTTTTAGGGGCAGTTGGCACTATGACTAGATGCAGGCTGCCATAATCTCCATTTCAGGATTCGTGTTGGTAGATACTCTTTGCTTTACCATTGACTTTGAAGGTTTATCCCATATCTTGAAGTAGGCGCGCACTGCACTTCCCAAGTTCCTGGTGGTTTTTTTTTTTTTTTTTGAGTGGGGCAGGGAAGAGCTCGAGTCTGTGGCAGTTCCTACCACTGGTATTTCTGTACCTCTCAACCGAATACTGGTCTGCATAAGACAACTTTAACTTTGCACTTCGTAGGCTGTGGAGTCAGTCGGTGCTCATTTTGGTGGAGTTGGTATAAAGTAGACCAACTCCTAAAATATATAATACATTGGGTACAGTAGTTCGATGCAGTATGTGCTGATTAATATTATTTTCTATCTAAATAGCTTGATTATTGTATCATGATATTGACTAAAGCCTGATAATACCATTTTACTACAATAATTTTATCACTTAATCCAATGGATTAAGGGTACCGTCACACGTGGCGATCTCCCGGGCGACTCCATAGGTGACGATGAGGCGTGGCCTGTCGCCGGCGATATCGCCAATGCGTCGCCTAATGTAAGTGGGCGACAGCGACACGTCTGAGTGGTCGCCTGGTTTCACATCAGTGCTGTGAAACCAGGCGACCATTCTTGGGCGATGTGTGCTGATCGCCCTGTGTAATATCTCATGAGCAATGTCAAAGGCGACAGCACACATCGCCTATACCATTCTGGTAGGTGTTTCTGGGCGTATTTAGTAGCTCTGGGGGTGTGCGTGGATTGGTGGCAGCTCGAGCGTTACGATTGGTTGCCTTGTTCCTCGGCGCCATATTTGATGATGTTCAAAGGTGTCTCACCTAGGAGCGTACATAGTACATACTGTACATAGATGTCGCCTCTGTGTTTGCGGCTGTGTGCTAAAAGTTCAGAGATGTGCTGCCACAAATGTATGTTAACAGAACGCAATTGCAATAACTTCTAAAATAAAAGCTGCATGAGCCTGTAGTTGCAGGCGTCCTGCATGACAGGACGCCCAAATTACATTTATTATACTGTAGCTCATGCGGCGCTTCTGGGCCCCCGTCAACATGTGACACATCTCCCGTGCGTTCATTCACCTGAGCGTTGTCAATCTGTATATGTTTATAACCTAAACCATAACCTAAAAGCGCTGGAAAAATTCACTGTACAATACGCGAGCGTCGTGTTTTGCCTTGTTGGCAATGCCAATGCGTTTAGTAATAATCCGCGACACAACACACTAGAGTTGTCTATAAAGTACAACAAGGACACATTAAATAATGATTGGTGTTTGTTTGGAACCAATCACACGTCTTCAAGGTGTCACACAGCATTATGTTAACGCCTATCTCCAAGATGCTGATCAAAATTACGCCCACATCGCTAATGTGGTGGCTCTGTGTGAGCGCGGAAGCGGCGACCAGCGACTTGATCGCCCCTGGGCCTTTGGCAACGCTCAGGCAATTTCTGGTCGGGTTGTCGCCCGAGCATCGCCTAAGTTGTCACCCCGTGTAAATGGGCGACGGCGACCTCAGGCGACACGCAAATGCGTGCGCGTGCTTGTGCGTCGCCCATGGAATCGCCCAGGAGATCGCCACATGTGATGGTACCCTAAGGGAAATTGAGGAGTCTGAGTTGGATGTTTGGCTTACCTACTCCACAGCCTGGCAGCTTCGGAGAAGCATGAGGGTTCTCAAGCCTGCTAGATCTTGTTAGGCTAGGTTCACATTTGGGTTGGGCACCGCAGCGTATGGGACGCATACGCAGTGCCGAACGCAGACACTGTTATGCGAACGCAGCGGCTATTGTCTGCATGGTTCACATAATAATGTCCATAGGAAACTATTATATTACGGCGAGAGAGAGATATGCATATTGGCAATGAATCTGTGAAGATGGGAACAAGGTTAATCTCAGAATGCCCCCTTAGTACCAGAGTGCAAATTGTAGTGCACCAATTCTTACTGCTTTGACTTTAGAATAGCAAGAACCAGTCCACCATCCTAGAATAAGGGACTGCATTCTGGAGCCTGTTGGGACCATCAGCACTGGACACATTAGTTGAATGTCCTGGGGAGGAGGGGAGAGTAAAAAAAAAAAATCCTTTTAGTGTCGTGTTCCTCTTGTGAATGGTGCGGAAGTGCGCATGTTTCACATTCCCTATCTATTGGCGCTGCTCTCTACTTCTGAAGACCCATAGAAGTGATCCACACATGCTCACATGATTGTAAAGGTCCTAGCAGTGGATAATTCATACATTGCTTGTGTTCATTCTGGTGCCACAAAAGCAGTGAGTGCCCTTATATCAAAGCGTGACCTGCTCATCTCGGATGGCCTTGATCTGACAGTCACAGGCAGTGGAGGTAGGTGGTAGCATTAAAGCGCCACTCCAGCGGTTTGTTTTATTTTCTTAAACTCCCCTTCTGGCGGTTTTATAATCAATCGCCTTTGCTATGGTTGGGTCTCCTGTGATTTGTGATCTCCCGGCAGCTCTAGTGTTTCATGGAGCGCCCTGGAGGTACCAACTCAATACAAAGTCTGAGAGCCTTGTTCTAGTCTTGTTCTGGCTGTCATAGAGTTGTACTGGGAGCTTGTGATGTTACTTCTAATTTCCGTCCAGTCAGAAGTTACAATCAGAAGATAGTGCCTCAGGACCGGAGTGGGTTCTGTTAAAGGTGAAGCCACAGGAAGGTGAGTATGAGAACGGGGCAAGGGGCTTACATTTAAAGCACCCCTCCAGCGCAAAGGAAAATAAAAATAATGCTGAAGTGGTGCTTTTAAGGAGGGCTCGGATCTGGAGACCACATGCGGAAACACAGAATGGGTTAAGAATTGTAGACCTATAAATGTATAATTTTATGGTCTTGGTTGTGACTTTATTTTGTCGATTGTATAATCTTTTTAGGGATTTAACAGAGTCAGTCATGTTTTGCTCCTAAAAGTCATGTAAAGTGCAATTGTGCAATGTTTCCTCGATACCTCTTGATCTTGTTTCATTTCTGGTACTTGATGCTTGGGGCACTTTTCTTGATGACATGACACACGTGTGCTGAACATGCTCCATATGGAGCAGCTATTAATCCTCGTGTATTTTTTGATTGTTTTTACAGTGTTTTCGAGCCCTCTGTTGTAAGGGTCCTCCACCTCCTCGGCCTGAATATGATATTGTTTGTATAGGACTCTCAGGATCTGGGAAGACCAGTCTCCTAACACAACTGTGCAGCGAGAGCCAAGATAACATTGTGCCTACCACAGGTAATGGAAACTATCAAGTCCAGCGTATTTATATGTCTCTCGTCTGCTAATATGACAGTGATGTCCATCACATAATTCAGCTCGGCATCGTTGTTTTATAAATGGAGACCCATGTAAAAAAAATCTACACAGCCTTAAATGTGTTGTCTGTCTTCTGGGACGCACAGATCTCTGACTTCCTCCTTGGCTGGGGTGGTGCCCTCCTGATAGTTCAGTGTGGTTACGCTGCTATCCAGAACTGTGTTCTCTATCCTACAAGCAGAGACCATCTTGCCTCTGCAGCATCAAAAGAGAGCAAGGGCAATGGTGCTGGCCGGATACAGCTGACCAGACAGCTATAGAGCAGCGCTTACAAGCTCTTTTGGAAAGGGCTTGTAAGTGCTGCACACCTTGTATAGGAGACCAGCCAATGCTGTTACACTGCAGCAGTGGCCAGTAAACTATGTAATTAAATGTCCTTCCATTCTTGAACGGTGCGTTTTTTTTTTTCTTTGTTTGTTCCTTTTGCTCTTACAAAACTTTCAACATTTTTATTTTTGGCATATAGGCTATTGCCAACAGTAAGCCCTTATAGATGGCATTCTAGAATACTGTATATAAGTCCGCAGGCCAATCTGTATAATGCAAAAGTACAGCTTTTATTACTCTCCTGAGGGGTGGTCTGGTCTCCGTCCGGCGCCTCCTTTCTTGTGATCACCGTCCTTCTCTGCTCCATGCTGGTGACGCGTTCTACGTCATCCACACACACAGTCTCCTCCATTGCGCTCCTGCTCACCTGTATGTTTGTCTGCCCTGCTGAGGACAGATCAAAGTCAATAATATAGAAACACGTCACCACTTCTGTATTATCACCCACTCCTGGCTACAAATACTGATGAGCAAAAACGCACAGTGTGAATGGAGCCTAAAAGGAATTTTGTTACTGGAAGCTACATCTCACCCTGCAAAAAAACCCAAGTCATTCTGCGACTGTCAATGGAAAAAATGAAGTTACCGCCCTTGGGAAAAAATGGGCAAAAATGCTTCAGGTGTAAATACAGATGCATCTCAATGAATTAGAATATCATCAAAAAGTTACTTTATTTCAGTAATTCAATACATAAAGTGAAACACATATATTATATAGTCATTACACACAGAGTGATCTATTTCAAGTGTTTACTTCTGTTAATGTTGATGATTATGGCTTACAGCCCAATGAAAACCCGAAGGTCATTGTCTCAGAAAATTAAAGTAGGGAGGTTAATGGGTCTGAGAGAAAAATGTGACCTAAATAGGTATCAGAGGCTTCACCTTGTGTGGTTGTGAGAGTCACAACCACTATAAAAGCAGATCACAGCTGCTGCAGTTCCCAGCGTGGTGCATATAGAGTAGGAGGATGAAGGGTTATAAACCGCGCTGCCATATTCCATAAGTCATCAAAAGGGTGAATATAATTTTGATTTATCAGTTAACGCATTTCAGGCTCCCTGGCCTCTTCCTCAGGACAAATCAATATCATATTGCCATGTTTCAGGACGTTTCTGGGAGCCCTGAAATGCATTAACTAATAAATCAATATTCTATTCACCCTTTGTCTCGTGGAATAAGTCAGCACTCGTCCTCCCTACTTTAATTTTCTGAGATAATGACCTTTGGGTTTTCATTGGCTGTAAGTCATAATCATCAACATTAACAGAAATAAACACTTGAAATAGATCCCTCTGTGTGTAATGACTCTATATATAATATACATATTTCACTTTATGTATTGAATTACTGAAATAAATGAACTATTTGATGATATTCTAATTAATTGAGACGCACCTGTATGTTTGGATCTGGAGGTTTGCCATTTCTAATTTTCTGATAAATGACTTTTTCAGACACTGCTTGTAGGATTTATATGAATTTAGAGGGTGTGTGACTTTTTTGCACAGGTCTGTCGGTGTACGGGGCATTACCTTATTGTATGTTCTCTTTATATTTCAGGTTTTAGTATAAAAGCCGTTCCATTCCAGAGTGCCATCCTCAATGTGAAAGAGCTCGGAGGTACGGAGTCACTTCTACTGTGTGTTGTATGGGAATTTCTGCAGATTTGGGTAAATTGGCCAGAGATCGCTCCTGCGGGTGGATGTGATCACAAAAAATCAATTGCTCTTTTTGAGACAGTGGCCGGACCCTGTGATTGCTGCAGCATGAACCAATTCACTTCCTCTCCTCTATGTAGCTGCAGCATATAGACATCTTTACTGCTGCAACCAGTGACCAGGCAAAGTCGCCATAGACCCCCTGCCGAAATCTTTGCCTCATCTTATGATCGTCCTGCTCTATTGCTAGTAAATGAGGTCTTTCTCACCTCATTCACATACGCCATGAAACAAAATCCAAGCAGGTATTTTTTCCCTTAAAGGGGTCATGTCATGAACAATTGTACATTTTAATTAATAGATTTTAGAACAAAAATAAGTTCCACAGTTGGATGTGTTAAAATAATGTTCCCGTACCAAGATATTGTTAATTGTTCCACTGTGTAATGTATGTGTCCGACCATGCAGGAACAGGTCAGATATACCACAGCTCCTGGGCTAGGAGGAAGTAAGAGAGTATACAGACATTACAGCCAGGGATCACAGTATATAGGAGTATACAGATATTACAGCCAGGATCACAGAATATGAGTATACAGTAATTACAGCTGGGGATCACAGAATATGAGTATACAGACATTACAGCCGGGGATCACAGAATATAAGCGTATACAGACATTACAGCTGGAGATCACCGAATATAAGCGTATACAGACATACATCTGGAGATCACAGAATAATAAGCGTATATAGACTTACAGCCGGATTGCAGAACATAACCATATACAGACATTACAGCTGGGGATCACAGAATATAAGTATACAGACATTACACCTGGTGATCACAGAATATGAGTAAACAGACATTACAGTCGGGGATCACAGCTTATTCTTACTGTGATGTAAAGCAAGTTTTTTAATAGTCAATGTAATGTTTTACATCACAGAAAGAATCAGCTGTGATCCCCGGCTGTAATGTCTGTATACTCTTATAATCTGTGATCCTCTGCTGTAATGTCTGTATACTCTTTACTTTCCCCCCCTGCCCAGGAGCTGTAGTATATCCGACCTGTTCCTGCATAGTCGAACACATATATTACACAGGAGCATGTATATAACAATATCTCGGGACAGGAACATTTTTTTATCACATTGTGGACAAGTGGCGTAACGATCGAGGTTGCAGGGGTTGCGGCTTCGACAGGGCCCGGACCTATAAGGGACCCACCCTGCCAGCTACCCCCTGCACCTGCCCATCGCAGCACCGGGCGCCTGCTTCACATGGATGAGCGTCCCCGAGGACACACATCCATGTGACTGCGCCGCAGCACAGGCCGCTATAGGGCCCATGTGTCAGGGAGAGGAGGGGAGGGAAGCCTCCTACTTCACAGTGCTGCTCCCGCCTCTTGCCTCCTCTGACCTGCTGGCTTCCCGGCCTGCGTTCAACTGTGGACTGGCTGGTGCCGCCTCCTCCCACTTCCTGCTTTATGCAGTGTGCAGTAAAACGCAAGCCAGCACCTCTTCCTCCTTCTCCCCGAGTCTTGAATTTTCAGAGGAGACCGCCGAAACAGCGAGGGAACCAGGAGAGGTAAGTACAGATTTTTTTTTTATAAGTGAGTGCACTATGGCCAGACAATTAGGGGGCAGTTCACATATAAGGGTGCTTATATAATACTGCACTATATGGAGAGATACTGGGCTGCACATAAAAACGCTGCACTATATGGAAAGATATAAGGCTTCACTATATGGAAAGATAGAAGGCTGCATATACTGTATAACACTGCACTGTATGGAGAGCTATAAGGCTGCATATATAATACTGCCCTATATGGGAGATATAAGGCTGCATATATAATACTGCACTATTTGGAGAGATATGAGGCTGCACATAATAAGGCTGCACTATATGAAAGATATAAGGCTGCATATACAGTATAATACTGCACTGTATATGATATATACGGCTGCATATATAATACTGCACTATATGGAGATATGAGGCTGCATTATATGGAAAGATATAAGGCTGCACTATATGGAAGATATAAGGCTGCATATGCAGTATAATACTGCACTGTATATGATATAATTACGGCTGCATATATAATACTGCACTATATGAAGAGATATGAGGCTGCACATAATAAGGCTGTACTATATGGAGAGGTTTGAGGCTGCACTATATGGTAGGTTTTGAGGTTGCACTATATGGAGAGTTTTGAGGTTGTATTATACTATATGGAGAGTATTGAGACTGCTGTATATGGAGAGCTATGAGGCTGTATTATGCTATATGGAGCGCTACGAGGCTGTATTATGCTATGTGGAGAGGATATGAGGCTGTATTATACTATGTGGAGAGGCTATGAGGCTGTATTATACTATATGGAGAGGATATACTGCATTATATATATGGAGGATAATGGAGGTGCATTATAAATTGGATAACTATTGAGGCCACCTTATGAATGAGGGACTATGGGATGCATTATAATATATAGAGGACTATGGGAGTACATTGTAATATATGGAGGAATATAGGGATGCATTATAATAATTAGCCAACTATGGTGACAGGAGGAGACGGACCATATAAATCAAGATGGGGGGCACATATATATATAATATATATATATATATATATATATATATATATATACACATATACATATACATACTAGCTGGGAGCCCGATGCACATGCATCGGGATTCTAGAAGGGCAAGTCTCTGACTCGCAATGGCCGCTTCGCGCTGCAAAGGCGACTCGCCATGCCCGCTGCGCGGGCATAGCGAGTCGCCTTAGAACTGCTCGCAATGGCCGCTGCGCGGCCAATGCTTCGGGCGTATCCACATGACCACGCACGACTCGCAATGGCCGCTTCGCGCGTATCCACATGACCACGCCAGGGGCAAAAAAGCCATTCGCAATTATATAATAGATATATATAATATACACATATACATACTTGTGTATATATAAACAAGAAAAGCTGCACAGCACTCGCAGACCAGTGTGAACTGGTGCAAGCAAAGATGCAGAGTCAAACAACTTGATAAAAATCCTTGCAGCACACAGCTACTATCAATGATGTACAAGTGCTATAAGCCATATGTGTTTGAGGAAAAAATTCAAAAACTTACGTTTTTTCAAAAAACTCACAAATCTTTCTTTTAATTCTGAAGTTCTTAGTACATACATTGGCCAATGTCTGCTTGCTCATCAACTGCGACAAAGTGACTTCAGGCATGATGAGTCCTATCTGACATCCCTGCCCTCCTTGTCCAGTAGCTGTGTGCTGCAAGGATTTTTATCAAGTTGTTTGACTCTGCATCTTTGCTTGCACCAGTTCACACTAGTCTGTTGAGTGCTGTGCAGTTTTTCTTGTTATTTATTATATGGAGTTGCAGGCTCCTTTGCTGCAATGTGCACCCTCATTAACCTACAGGTGATCGAGGGTATAGATGGTGTCTGCCCACTGAAAAGTGTGGGGGTGGACAAGGAGGGCAGGGATGTCAGATAGGACTCATCATGCCTGAAGTCACTTTGTCGCAGTTGATGAGCAAACAGACATTGGCCAATGTATGTACTAAGAACTTCAGAATTAAAAGAAAGATTTGTGAGTTTTTTGAAAAAACGTAAGTTTTTGAATTTTTTTCCTCAAACACATATGGCTTATAGCACTTGTACATCATTGATAGTAGCTGTGTGCTGCAAGGATTTTTATCAAGTTACTCGTGCATATATATATATATATATATATAATCAGGGACATTAATATATAATGAAGGGGAAAGGGGTCAATTTGTGAGTCTTTAAAGGATTTAGAATGTCACATGAGGCCCATACATTTCATTAACACGGGGGGGGGGGGGGGAGGTCTAAATTTCGCACCAGGGCCCGCCAGACTCTGGTTATGCCACTGATTGTTTGTGGAACTTATTTTTATTCTAAGATCTGTTCATATTTTAGTACAATTGTTCGTGGCACAACCCCTTTAAGTAGGGCGAATGCTCATATAGATCTGTGAACAAAGCTGGCATCCGCCTCAGATTTCTGCTGTGAGCCCTATAATACATTTTTATTGATTTTGCTCTATTATTGCAGTCCAAATTTTAATTTCTCATTCTCAAAAAAAAAAAAACCCCATACACCATTTTGTTTCCACTGTGCAGGATCTGATTGTATTCTGATTTAGGTGCTTCTGTCTGTTTTTAGCATTTGCGTGTCATATGTTTTTCTCGTAAGGAGGAAAAATACTGTTCAAAGAAGCTTGGGCGGCCGCCATCATTCAGTCAGTACAATACCGGCAGCACAGGGAGGCATCACGGATGGCGATAGGGCACTTTTCCTGTTTTCTGACCTGCTTACTTAAATTGGGCGAGTTTATTCTGTAAATCAGACAGGTCGTCTTATTTTAATTTTATTTTTTTATCCCTGTGTGTACCAGTGATGTACAGAAGGGAGCGCAAAATATGAACAGCATCGAGCGTCCATGTGCTAGACATTAAAAAGATGGATGACACTCTTACAGGGAAATCGGAAGTGTGAATAGGGCCTGAAGCAAATTCCATGTATGTGAACACTCCATCACAGAGCTGAGAATTTGTCACAGTTGCATCCATCCCTTGCAAATCCCTTCGAAACATATTGCTCAATTGATACATTGCAAGAACGTATAGTATTGCCAGTGTATTTGGCACAATGGCTGGTTACAACTGTAGCAAACTCTCAGCTGTGAAGGGTACATTTCTATGATTTTTGCATTTAAAGCTAGAGATGTCTAAAGTGAAGCTAGAGATGTAAGGGTGCTTTCCTTCATTAGTCTTTGTATCCAGGTAGGAATCTAGGATTTGTGTGTCAGCTCCCCCATCCCATACTGCTTTATTGGCAGTGTATCCATGTGGGGGCTGTAGAAATAACACTGGGGGTCCAAGGGGCACTTATCACTTGTCACTACATGGCTACTGTTCTCTGAGAGAGGAAGTTATCCCATCACGTGCTGACAGATCCGGTGATACCACCAGGGGATTATTAACACCGGCCTGTGCTGGATAAGCTGCCGCACCAGAGGAAATGGTGTTAAAAGGACCCGAGGCCGGTGTGAACGTGTCAGGCTCCTGGGAGGATCCTGTGCAAAAGCCGAAAAAGAAAACGATGGGATCGTCTAAAGAAGTGCAAAAGTAATAGAAATGAATGGCTTCATCATTCCTTATAAATCAATGGGACCGTTGCGGCGTCGTCCTCATCCGCACCCGGCTGACTCGGTGATATGGATTTGCCTTCTGCCTCAGGGTGATTCTTTGTGTTCTTCTCAATTTATATTGAAAATATGTCTGCAGCATATATCAAAGCAGTGTTTTACTGCATCCAGCAAAAAACACATCCGTTTTTAATTGTAAAATCTGATGCAACCAGAGATCACCGCACTATTATAATGCATCCGTCAGCCGGATCTGGTGTAATAGCGGTGTGGTGATCTACGGCTGCATCAGGTTTATTGTCCCCTTTTTTTTCTTTTTTTTTGAGATCCTTTTGAGGATCTTCCAGATGATCATTGAAGGACAGATACATATAGAGCTAAGGCTGCTTTCACATTACGTTTTTGTGCTTGTCCGTGGGATCCGACTTTGACTGAGGATCCCACGGACAGGCACGGATCCACACGGATCCCTGCAATTGGATGGCAAATAGCCATCCGATCCAATTCTATGCAGGATCCGAGTGGATCCTGCGGTCCCCTGTCTTTCCCTGCTGCTGCCTCCTTCATCTTGTTCCCTCTCCTATTCTATTCCCCCTCCTCGCTATTCTATTCTGTCCCCCCGCTCCTCTATCCACATCTATTCCCTATCCTGTCCCCTGTCCTCTTCCTTGTGTGTGAAAAAAAAAAAAAAACTCCTCCCGGAGTATACATCACCTGGCACAGGCTCCCACGCTGCAGCACCATCAGGACTGAAGGACCTGTGATGATGTCAGAGAGCCGGTCACATGACCCGTCAGCTGACCGATCTGTGACATCATCACAGGCTCTTCAGCCCTGATGGTGCTGCAGCATGGGAGCCTGTGACAGGTGATGTATACTCCGGGAGGAGTTTTTTTTTTTTTATCACACACAAGGAAGAGGACAGGGGACAGGATAGGGATTAGATGAGGATAGAGGAGCGGGGGACAGAATAGAATAGCGAGGAGGGGAATAGAATAGGAGAGGGAACAAGATGAAGGAGGCAGCAGCAGGGAAAGACAGGGAATATGGAGCCGACATCGGATCCGAGTGAACTCGGATCCGATGTCCATAGGCTCCCGTGTTGTGGGCACTAGGTTCAGCCTCGGATCAGCAGTGATCCGATGCTGTCCAATGTGAGTCACGGACACAAAATCGTAGCAGGCTGCGATTTTGTGCCCGTAATTAAATCGGATGGGATCGGATGGTGCCAAAATCGGATGCAGATAGTGGCACATCCGATCCCATCCGATTCCCATAGGGGAACATGGGATCCGATTTCGGATCTGATTTATATCCGTTTTGAAACGGATACAATCGGATGACCGAAAATCGTTATGTGAAAGCAGCCTTACCAGTCTACTGCTCTTCCGCTGCTTGCTTCCGGGTCACTCATTAAGCTTCATGAATATTCACTGAACTGAACTCCAAGGGCAAATCACAGATGCTCACTCTTTGTGACAGCATCTGTGATTGGCTGATGCTCTGTCTGCGCCCCCATAGTCTGTATCTGTGTCTGTGGTTGGTTGCCATACACATTAGTGTATGACTACCAACCTACCATCATAGTGTGTAAAATAATTAAATAATGGGGAAAAAAATGTGTAAGGATCCCCCGTATTTTTCATTCTCAGCACAGGTAAAGTGGACAGCTGCGGGCTGCCACCCTCAACTGCCTAGTTTTTTTTTTTTTAAAAAGGAGTAGGAAATCCGATGCCACAAATGATAAATCTTTTATTCTTGGGATAAAATCACAGTCAGGAAGACTTTGGACGCGTTTTCGGGGAACACGCCCCCTTAATCGTCAGAAATAACACCATTAAAAGGAAACATACTTATATACACACAAAATCAACTCTCCCCAACATGTGTGATCAATCCCCACAATAATTAGGATATTAACCCCTGTCTCGTCTACCTCACAGCGCCCATGGAAACTCATATATATGCACATGAAAAACCTTATTTAGTTTTAATATCATATAAGGTTTTGCTGCAATAAAACAGAGCACCTATTGAGAGAGATTGTATATATTATATTATAGACCATATTGAGAGAGAAAAAAAAAGTCTCATCTACCTCACAGTGCCCATGGAGACTCATATGTATGCACATGAAAAATTAGTTATATTATCATGCAAGGTTATGTTGCAATAAGACAGTACACCTTTTAGGAGAAGGCATATATTATAAACCATTTTGAAAAAAAACAATAATAAAGGATTTATCATTTGTGGCATCAGATTTCCTACTCCTTTTTTCTACTATGTGAATGGATACTAACTATTATCTGATAGCCTGGGAGTCTAGTGAGTATTTGGCGGTGGCAGATTTTTTTTCTTTCCTTTGCCTAGTTTTAACTTGACTGTCAAACCCAAGATAATTCTAAGTGGTGTGTGTGGAGAAAACCAGGCACTGCTAATCACCTGCCCAATACAATCCCAACAGTGAAACATGGTGGCAGCATCATGCTATTGGGGTGTTTTTCAGCTGCAGGGACAGGACGACTGGCTGCAATTGAAGGAAACATGAATGTGGCCAAGTACAGAGATATCCTGGATGAAAACCTCTTCCAGTGTGTTCTGGAACGAAGACTTGACCAAATGTTCACCTTCCAACAAGACAATAACTCTAAGCACACAGCTCGTATAACAAAGGAGCGGCTTCAGAACAACTGTGTGCCCATTCTTGACTGGCTTAGCCAGAACCCTGACCTAAACCCAATTGAGCATCTCTGGAGAGACCTGAAAATGGCTGTCCACCAACGCTCACCATCCAACCTAACGGAACTGGAGAGGATCTGCATGAAAGAATGGCAGAGGATTCCCAATTCGAGGGGTGAAAAACTTGTTGTATCATTCCCAAGATAACTCATGTCTGTACTAGCTCAAAAGGTGCTTCTACTTAATACTGACCAAAGGGGCTGAATACTCATGACAGTAAATTATAGAAAATGGAATCTTCATAATAGTAAAGTGAGAAACTTAGCATTATGGAAATGGACAAATTGATAATCCACCCAGTTGCCACGTTGAAGCACATCTCATAACTAGGTCCCAACCATTGTTATCTGCCTATGTCTTATTGGGTTTTTCCTCAATTGGCGACTGATACTAGAGAGTAGTAGAAATTGTAGTGTCATGGACCGAAACAGGTGGTTTCAATATGTAATCTGTGCCTTTGTAAAAGAAGTTAAACCCTTAGGCATGTTAGAGACTGATACCAGAAAGCAATAGCACAAACGTAGCAACTAGAATGAGGAAGATGCCTGCATAAAGGGTGTGAACCCATATCAAACTGTATAAGTGATTATGCGGCACTCATCCTGTCAGTCTAGGTGCCTTCTTAAACACTTACCATCAATGCCATAGACGCAGTCAGACCATACTTGTGTAGCAAGCCCAGATGCAGCCTAATAAATCACCTCAACCAAGGTATGGGAGGCGACTTGCCATGCACACTAAGGGCCTGCATAGGGCACCATTCACATATGGTGCAGAATGTCTGAAAGCTACCCAAAGGCTCTGCTGCCTGAGCCATGGGCTGCACAGTACAATGTTTCTGCACCACTAGATGAATGGCGCCCCCTAGGGGCCCAACTACACTTTGAAATGAATAAAAAAGTGCAGAAAAGTTTTCTGTATGATGAACAAAAAACCTTTATAAATGGAATATTGGTTCTTGTGTTGGCCAAGACACTTAAGCTGATGATCCACAACACTGATTCCCATGCTCATCAGTCCTATCAAAAATATACAAAAACTACTAGAAAAAGCAGCATCAAAAAACTTACCATCATTGCCATAGACAAAAACCAATACTGCACTTGCAGGACGCAGTCAGACCACACTTGTGTAGCAAGCCCAGATGCAGGCTAATAAATCACCTCAACCAAGGTATGGGAGGCGACTTGCCATGCACACTAAGGGCCTGCATAGGGCACCATTCACACTGATACATATGGTGCACAATGTCTGAAAGCTACCCAGAGGCTCTGCTAACCAATATCCCATTTATAAAGGTTTTTTGTTCATCATACAGAAAACTTTTCTACACTTTTTTATTCATTTCAGGGTGTAGCTGGGCTCCTAGGAGGCGCCATTCATCTAGTGGTGCAGAAACATTGTACTGTGCAGCCCATGGCTCAGGCAGCAGAGCCTTTGGGTAGCTTTCAGTCATTCTGCACCATATGTATCAGTGTGAATGGTGCCCTATGCAGGCCCTTAGTGTGCATGGCAAGTCGCCTCCCATACCTTGGTTGAGGTGATTTATTAGCCTGCATTTGGGCTTGCTACACAAGTGTGGTCTGACTGCGTCCTGCAAGTGCAGTATTGGTTTTTGTCTATGGCATTGATGGTAAGTTTTTTTGATGCTGCTTTTTCTAGTAGATTTTGCCTTCTTAAACACAAATTAATTAAAAAAATGTAAGCGGCACTCTACACTGACATATTATGAAGATTCCATTTTCTATAGTAAAGTCAGCATTATGGAAATGACCAAATCGATAATCCACCCAGTTGCAACATTGAGGCGCATCTCATAAATGGGTCCTAACCATTATCTGCCTATGTCTTGTTGACAGGTGCTTTCAATATATCATCTGTGGCTTTGTAAAAAAAAAGTTAACCCCTTAGGCATGTTCGTGTTTAAAGAGGACTTGTCACCAAACCAGGCAGGGTGATCTAAATACAGCACTGGATACAGCATGTCTGCAGCATGCAGGCAAAGGGTCCCCCAGCCCTTGAGCAGCCCTGTACCCTGAGATAATACAGTTAGAAAACTTACATGCTCCAGCCACTAAGGAGGTGGCTAGGGGCTGCAGCCAAGGGCAGATTCACACCCCCTGCCTGTGTAATCTGCCCACCGCTGCCAATCATTCTCTCCCTGTCTGCAGCGTTTAAACAGAGTTTTTTTTTTTTTCTCTCCCGTTTAGCCCGTTTGGCTAACAGACTTTCTGGGAGAGAGAAAAAAAAATGCTGTTTAAATGCTGCAGACAGGGAGAGAATGATTGGCAGCGGTGGGCAGATTAAACATGCAGGGGTGTGAATCTGCCCTTGGCTGCAGCCTCTAGCCACCTCCTTAGTGGCTGCAGCATGTAAGTTTTCTAAGTGTATTATCTCAGGGTACAGGGCTGCTTAAGGGCTGGGGACCCCTTGTCTGCATGCTGCAGACATGCTGTATCCAGTGCTGTAATTAGATCACCATGCCTGGTTTGGTGACCGGTCCTCTTTAAGAAGGCACCTACAATGACATGGGATATTTCAGTTTTGTCTTTTTTTTTTTTTTTTTTAATAAAATTTGCACAAATATCTACAGTTCTGAGGGTTTTTTTCAGCCAAGATGGGGTGCAGAGTGCACATTAATGAGGAAAAAATGAACTTTTTTGAATTTACCAAATGGCTGTGATGAAACAAAAATTGAAAAATATAAAGGGGTCTGAATACTTTCCTTACCCACTGTATACAATAATATAGTACATGTGTAGTTATGTATAACTAAAGTGCATATATTGTAGGCTGTGGAGCCATACATAGGACATGTAGATTGGGGTTGTCTGAAGCAAAATAATCAAACTTTAGTTATCATTCAGTGATGAATAGACTCCTACTGTCCCCTCCGACCTGAATATAGACCTCCGCACTGTGACATTGGGAGGGAGCACCTTCTGTCTGCCCTCTGGGGACAATGAGCGTTAATCTCAGGGTGATATATGGTTGCTATAGCAGCCAGAGGCCTAGCAAGACCTCCTCCTGGTCAGCCATTACTAAATGTCTATTGGCCTGTCCAAAATGTCTTCTTTGCCAATCATTATAACTCTGACAGACAATTAATGTTTTGGAAAGATAAATCTCCTACTAAAAGTAAAGAATATTAGCCTATAATAAAGGAAAATTTAAAAAATCCAGTTGCATTCCTCAGAACACTGTGGAGAAAGTCACTGCATCCATTACATGGTAATACTGTTCTCTGCTGTTTTTGAGGAGAAGTAGAAAAAAAAATAATAAATTAGTCAGATAAATTCTTGTCATCTCTATGTAGGGTCGTTCTCTTTGTCCTTTTTCTTCCATCAGGGGCTTACACGGGAGTCCGGACACGTGTCACATGAAGTCTTGGGTTATAACTGTTAAGCCCATCACACTGGAATGGCTGAAATATTTGAACTGTCCCCCCCCCCCCCCCCCCCCCCCCCCCACCTCATGTGCAGCAGACGCGGTAATGAAGGATGACATGCTGAAGTATTCAGAAATAATTTGTAACTGTCTGGAAATGTGCCACCAATGGCTCTGCTGAGCCTTATGTATTGGGTTACTCTTTGATCTTAGATAGGCATGGAGGCCTGTATTTTGACTAAATACTTGTCTCCTGAGCCACTTTCTGAGAGAAAATGTGGATATACCGTAGTTTTAATATTGTCCATTATGAGCCTTTCAGCTTCTGCTACACTGGTGTACTTAGTCATGTGCGCTGTTTGCCTCCTCTTCTCCCGGGATGATGACATTTCCCAAAGTTATCACCGGAAGGTATCACTGCTGTGCGCCCTGCAAACGGGAGGTAGAAATGGGAGATAGAAAATATGGCCAAAGATGAGTCTAATTCTTCTTGGGTCCAGTGCCCACGAGAGCTCATTTGCTGCGCATTTGCTGCACATTTTTACAGCGTGTTGTAAAAAATGTGCATCAGATCCTCATTATATATTGTAACGTCAGCCAGTGCTGTGCCCACATCTGCGCATTTTGCACAGCGTAATAGCTGCAGATTTTTACGGATCTTTTGATAAGTAGCATGTAAATACTTTTACACCGTTACGTTGCGTTCTAGCTGGCAATTCTGGGTTTCGGCCGCGTCACATGTCACGTGTGGGGGGGGGGGTGTGACCCACGTGGTGTGTTGCAGACAAAACCTGGAACTGCCGGCCAGTTTGCAAGGTAAGCGGCCTGTAGCAGGGCAGGGACAGCAGGGATGGATGCAGACTTTTAAGTCTATGGACACTACAGATATTGAAAACATGATGTTTACATTGACATTTACATCAGTGGTTATCGCTTGTTAACAAAATTTGCACAAAATTCATTCCTTCCTTTCTTTCTATCTATCTTACTCTTTCTCTGTTCCTTCCTTATTTTCTTATTTTTTTTTTCCCTTCCTTCCTTCCTTCCTTCCACCTTCCTTCCTCCCTTCCTCCCTCCCTCCCTCCCTCCCTCCCTCCCTCCCTCCCTTCCTCCCTCCCTCCCTTCCTTCCTTCCTCCCTTCCTTCCTCCCTCCCTTCCTCCTCTCTCCTCCCTTCCTTCCTTCTCTTCTCTCCCTTCCTCCTCCCTCCTCTCCCCCCTCCTCCTCCTCCTCCCTCCTCCTCCTCCTTCCTCCCTCCCTCCCTCTCTTCCTCCCTCCCTCTCCTTCCCTCCCTCCCTCCCTCCCCCTCCCTCCCCCTCCCTCCCTCCCTCCCCCCCCCCCCTCCTCCCTCCTCCCTCCCTCCCCCCCCTCCCTCCTCCCTCCCTCCCTCCTCTCCTCCCTCCTCCCTCTTCCTCCCTCCCCTCCCTCTCTCTCCCTCTCCTCCCCCTCCCTCTCTCTCTCTCCCCCCCTCCTCTCTCTCTCCCCCCTCCTCTCTCCTCCCCTCCTCCTCTCCCTCTCTCTCCTCTCCCGCCCTCTCTCTCTCTCCTCTCTCTCTCTCCCCTCCCCCTCTCCTCTCCTCCCCCTCTCTCTCTCTCCCCCCCCTCTCTCTCTCCTCTCTCCCCTCTCTCCTCCCTCTCTCCCCTCCTCTCTCCTCTCCTCTCTCCCCCTCCCTCTCTCTCTCTCGCCCTCTCCTCCTCCTCTCTTCCCCCCTCGCCCCTCCTCTCTCTCTCCCTCTCTCTCTCCTCCCCCTCTCTCTCTCTCTCTCTCTCCCTCCCTCCTCTCTCTCTCCTCTCCCCCTCTCCTCTCTCTCCTCTCTCCCCCTCCTCTCCCTCTCTCTCCGCCCCTCTCTCTCTCTCCTCTCTCTCCTCCCCTCTCTCTCTCTCTCTCTCGCCCCTCCTCTCTCTCTCTCTCTCCCCTCTCTCTCTCTCTCTCTCTCTCCCCCCTCTCTCTCTCTCTCTCCCCCTCTCTCTCTCTCCCTCCCTCCTCTCTCTCTCCCTTCTCCTCCTCCCTCTCTCTCTCTCCTCTCCCTCCCCTCTCTCTCTCTCCCCCCTCTCTCTCTCTCCCTCTCCCCTCCTCTCCTCCTCTCCTCCTCTCTCTCCTCTCGCCCTCTCTTCCTCTCTCTCCCCCTCTCTCTCTCTCTCTCCGCCCTACCCTCCAGCCCTCTCTCTCTCTCTCGCTCCCCCTCTCCTCTCTTCTCCGCCCCCCTCTCTCTTCTCTCCCGCTCCCTCTCTCTCTCTCTCTCCGCCCTCTCTCTCCTCTCTCTCTCCTCCTCGCCCCTCTCTCTCTCTCTCGCCCTCCTCTCCTTCTCTCTCTCTCTCTGCCCTTCTCCCTTATCTCAGATTTGTAGCATTGTCTCTCCCAGTAATTTAGACTGCATGTGAGTTTAGTCACTGAACCTGAAGCTTATATATTGGCACGGCTTCTATCCTCCATCTATTTCACCTATTATGTCTGCCCTCTCTGAAACTTTAACTGCTCTCTCTTTTTGCCACACTGTGGTAGATCTGATTACAACCGCCTGCTTGCTGTTATTTCAAACACTTAGCTCTCTCTTCTCCCAAATCCTTCTATCACAAAAAAAAGACCTCAATGAACTGGAGCAAGTTCAGAGAGGAGCAACCAAAATGGTGACCGGTCTGCAAACCATGTCTTATTAGAAACAGTTGCAGGATTTGGGAGTATTTAGCTTGCCGAAAAGAAGATTGAATAGCTGTCTACAAATATGTCAAGGGCTGTCACACTGTACAAATGAGAATAAAGCTTGATCCCTCTGCAAAGAAAGACTAGAAGCAATAGGAGGAAACTTAATGGGAGGAGACACAGATTAGATATTAGAGAGAACTTTTTGACAGTGAGGGTGATCAATGAGTGGAACAGGCGACCACGAGAGGTGCTGAGTTCTCCTTCAATGGAAGCCTTCACACAGAGGCTGGACAGACATCTGTCTGGGATGATTTAGTAAATCCTGCTTTGATCAGGGGGTTGGACCAGATGACCCAGGAGATCCCTTCCAACTCTACCATTCTGTTATTTTAAGTAGCTCTAACAGATTTGGATACATTTTGCAAAAACATCTGCCAAGATAAACTAGCAGTCCCATATGCACGGAAAGTGCACTGATAGGCTCTATGCTTTAGACCCTTCAATCCACTCTGAAACTGGCCGGATTTCTGAATGTCCCCTTTCCCCAGCTTCTATGCGCCTGCGCGTCACCTATACTCCAGAGGAAAAGCTGCCAGTACCTTCAATTTGGGAGCGCGCACAGTTTGGACCTCCAAATTCAGCTGTCAACCTTCAGGAGCAATCTGCCCCCTGGTAATCACTAATCCAGGAGAATCCAATGTGCTATCGAAGATCATGACACTTCTGCTTAATTTTGTAGCAAAAATAAATTGTATGCGAAGGAGCACACAGCCTGTTGGATTTCTTCGATCCCAAACCTAGAATTGGACTCTGCTCCCGAATCGGTCTTGGCACAATCAGCTGGTACTTTTTGTCTGCTTTTTTTCTCCAGAATTTTTTTCTTTTTTAACATGAGCTTCCACAAGATGAAGAGGGTCTTCACATACTTTTAGGCAATTTGTCACTAGATCAGTGGTGGTTTAATGAGCATGAAGTGTCTGGACTGAGCTGAGCTTCTCCTGTGTCGGGAGGTTATCCTGAAATTGGCTTTGTTGATGGAGGATAATTGGCATTTTTTTTTTACTTTTACATGGGACCTTTTCTTTCTTTAGTTTTTTTTTAATCCTTTTGAACCTTCACACTTTAATGGAGAAAGATACATTTTCAACTTCCACCAAAGTCTTGAAGATCTAGGCTTTATCCTCACAATTAATATGTATTATTATCATTTTACCCTCTTTGAGATGAAGGTAGTTCTATTAGCAATTGAACATTTATTTTTAGCTTTTTTTTTTTTTTTTCTTTGTGTATGGATTTTTATTTTAATATTCGCAAAAATTACCTCACCAGTGTATAGTCAAGTCCAAAAATGTTAAGAATGACACAAATTTTGGTTTTCACCAACCTTGCCACCATAGTGTTTTTAGATTTTATTAGTCAAATGTTTCTATAGTTACTGAAGTACAATTATCAGAATGTCATACGTTTTTACAATTTTGTCAACAAACTCAATATTTACAGTGTTGTGCCTAATTTTTCAAGGCTTCTGCCCTTCGCCCTGACAGTTGGATATCGGTTTCTGGGCCAAATCCTGAATGATGACCCATTTTTACCTAATCAGCTCTTGGAGTTTATCACGTTGTTGTGTTTTTCTTTGTCCACCCGCATTTTGATGATTGACAACAGGATCTCAATGGGAGTTAGACCTGTGGAACTTTCCTCTCTATGGACCCAACATCTGTGTTTTTTTTTTTTTTTTTTTTTTTTTTCTTTCTTTCTTAGAACCACTTAGTTATCATTTTGCCTTGAGATGGTCTTTATCATGCTGGCAAAATCATTGTAAATCAACAAATTGCTCCTGCATAGTCAGGAGGATGCAAAGATAAAATTCTTTATTCCTGTAAATGTTTTTAGGCATAATTGTGTGTGAGCCCCCTCTGTGGATGAAGAAGTCCCATACAGGAATGCAGGGGCATAACTTGAGGCTCATGGGCCCCATTGCGAAAGCTCCAACGGGTCCCCAAATTCCTGCAAATCTTTAATAGTATTGGTGTTTTTCTATAGCCCAAAGGGACTTTTGGGCCCTCCCTACACTCCGGGCCCTGGGTGCCATTGCAACCCCTGCACCTGTTGTGTTACGCCCTTGCAGCATTGCTCTCAGTATACTGTACATGTTAGCAAGGCACCAGACTCTTGGTAGTGCTCGTCTCTTCTTCCCCAATCATTTCAATGATTTATTTCATTTGATTGGTGAAAAGTTCTAGTTAAAAAAGAAAAGCTGAAAGAATTAAAATTTGATGTCTTAGCAAGTGTAAGCCAGGGCTCAAAAGCGCGGAAAATAATTTTTACGTGCACGTTAAGTTTCAGAAATCTCACTGATGTATGCTGGTGCATTATTTTATGCACCTAATACTGTGTAAAATACGTGGCAAAATGTGAACATCGTTTTAGGGTGTCACTGTTGGAGCACAATTGTACACAAATTTTCACAATCTTGCAATTACCTTTCAGCAAGGACGGGAATCGGAGTTTGAAGGTGCTGATTGCCTTTTTTATGGCTTCTGCAGAACGAAAATAGTACATTTCTTTGATTTCTGCATTTTTCAGACTATAAGATGCACTTTTTTCACCCAAAATTGGAAAGCAAATGGGGGTGCGTCTTTATCAGGTAGTGGAACAGGTTACAGGAGGCAAGGACACCGCTGCAGGAACCCACGGCAGCACGACTGTAGCGCAGAGTTGCGGGTCCTGAGCTGGAAGGAGGGGCTGTCTCTGGGCACAAGTAACGCGATTCTGCTGGAGACAGGCGCCATTGATCTCCCAGCATGGACCTCAGAAAAATGGCAGCATGAGGCATCACATGCACAGATTGAGACTTGGAGAGCTGAGATCTCAATCTACACAAGCACAGCTTTCTGTGTCATTTTTTTAAAGTCCATTTCGTTGGAGGTCGTGAATGTGCAGAGTGAGATCTTGGACTCTCCGAGGTCTCAATCTGCGCATGCGCCACTGCATTTTTCCTGAAGTCCAGCACGTCCAACACTGGGAGATCAATGACGTCTGTATGCCACAGCATCGCCCCACTCTTACTGCCACCTAGACACCCACTCCTCCCAACCCAGGGCCTGCAGCATCACCCCTCCCTGGCCTCCTGTGACTCTGCTCCACCATCACCGCACCTCCCTCGGTTAGCTACATTAAGAGTATAAAATAACTTTTAAGATTACGGACCCCTATTTTAACATTACATATACGGTATTTTCAGATTTTTCCTCTAAATTTGGTGTGCGTCTTCTAGTCCAAAAAATATTGTATTTTAATTTTTGTCTATTAATCATACCTTTCTAGTATAAGTTGAGGAATCCTGACCCAGTTAGTCGTGTTTATGATCTGGGATTAACATCTTCTTTTTCACGACGAACATTACACGGGGCAGGGGGGGGGTTGGTGTCTTTTTAATATTTTGTGGCTCCAGCAGGAAGCATTCAAACAAAATATATTTCATTTTTAAATTATAGGGAAAATAAATAGAAACCAGACTTGGGAAGCCGACAAATAAAGTGCTTTTTATAGGGTTGTTGACTACAGGCATTCATGAAATAGACTTTGGCAATCTGGCAAAATATTAGACTGACCACACACCACACAGTGTGGTTTCCAAAAAGTGTGATTCAGAATTCTGGAGCAATTTCCCTTGAAATACAAAAACACCAATAAATATCTCAAGTTCTTAACTTCTACCCAGTTTCTTTCATGGTGACCAATCTTTTGTCTAGATACTTGAAAGCATACAGTACATTTCTATCTATGACACATAAATTGGGTTAAGACTTTGGGAAAGTTGGGCAACAACTGCTGTAAGCTATACAGCTGGGGAATTAAGTTTTTGAACAGTCGCCAATTTTCTAAGTAAATATATTTTTAAAGCTGCCATTGACATGAATTTCTCCCTTGAAATATTGGTAACAACCCCTCCAATGCCATCATATGCAACACAGAGGCAAAAGAAACCAAATCGATGTCTCTCATAAAAATCCTAACATGTGTTCAACTGGATGATACCTATAAAAGTCCCATTATCAAGGTGCCACACAAGAAACATTTCATGGTGGCTAAAATCAGTGAGCTGTCTCAAGATCCTCGCAGCCTTATTGTTGCGAAACATGCTGATGGTGTTGTGTGGAGTTGGATGGGTTGTTACCAACATCTGGTTAGAAATTCATGTCACTATCACCTTTATAAATATATTTACTTAGAGAATTGATATGTTCAATTCTAATTCACCGACAGTATGTATCAGAATCCAGATGTTTAGTATGACCCAGAATGTGGCAAGAAAACCTCCACACCATAACTTTACTCAACCTGCCTGACCTATTCCCACCTGCCAGGATAAGTTCATTGAATTATGGCACAGGAGCCCAAATGTTGACCCTTCGATCTGCATGGTGCAACAGAAATCGAGGGTCTTTGTGGCTGTTTTTCTTAGTGACATAACAGAGTTGAAAAGTGGTTCACATTTTTTTAAAATATCACATTATTCTTGAAGTTGGAATAGTTGGGGGGAAAGATTTGACAGATCATTAATATTAGATACAAGAGACTTGATAAATTGCTAGAAGCTATTGAAGAATCTTTCCTCTTTCTGATAACCTTCCAAAGTGCAGCTATTTACTCTTGGCAGAGTTTAAAGAAAACCTGTCACCAAATCAAAGATGGCCAGTGTTTGCTCTTATTTTATTCCTGCTGCTCCTGGCAGCATGTGGTTTTTAAAGTTTTTTTTTTTTTTTTTTAAATTTGTCATACCGTTAAAGTTATGGGTCTTTTTTTCTACGACAAATTTGTGGGTTTTCTTTGCAAGGTGACATGGAACAAAGGATTCCTTGGGGGTGTGGCACCATGTTCCTTGGGGGCATGGCCCAGACGGTTCTTTATGGGGCGTGACAGAGGATTCCTAAGGAGCAGGTCTTTATGCTGCTGTCCCTTACCCTGCTAACACATTGTCTTTTGGTAGCATCCATAAAATTTTGTACTATATTATATGGACCATATTTTTGGAACTGTATGGTGGATTTAAAAAAACAGAATGCTCAGGGAAGTGATGGGAAAAAAAATGAGGACAAAAACTGGCTATCATTGACCTGGTGATAGGTTCTCTTTAAATGTACGGTATACAGATAGGTCCTGACTTTTTGCTCCTGGGTTGATATCTCCCAAGATCTGTGGCACAAGAAGACTAGCGTCACGCTTCTGGGATAAGGCACCCTGCATGGACCCACTGGGCCATGGTTCCAAACTCCCCTGGGTGAGCTGGTCCTAGTTTAACCAACCCCTATACAGGGATTGGCAGGGGCAAGCCCAGGGGGTCTAAATACCACAGCAGCTAGTACCAGGGGGGGCGGCTCATAGGCTTAGCCTATGATACAGTATAGCTAAGAAGGATTTGAGGGATCAGAGCTCGAGGCTAGGTGAGCAGGAATGGGTCTACCGGAGGAGAGCCCAAGTAAGGCCTGACTAACAGCCAGACAAGCAGAAACTTACTAACTCAGTAAACAGGCACCTCCCATCAGTGGAGGTGGCCTGATATACCGGAGGACGGACAGCTATTGGTCAAGGGGAGTGTCAGGTTGAGCCATGCCGGCCCCTACATTTACAGGAGAGGAGCGCGACCGCGCCTAATGCACTGCTGATTAGGTTCATGACTCTGACCATTGTTGTTGCTGATGTGTGAGCCTGGTGGCCAGCAGACAAGAAGGGGACCTGGCGATGGCTCCGAGACACAGCACGCCTGGACACCAGATGCCCAATCGGTAGAGGAGCAGAGGATGCAGACCCAGGAGAGGTGAGCTGGGGAGCGGTGCCAGGGGACCTATCAACTAGATTATAGAAGAATAAAAAACAAAACTTGATTTTCCTATACTGTCTGTCGATGTCTGTGATTTATGTATCTGTTTGGGCACCTATCTAGAGATTTGTTAGTATGCCTTGATATTGTATTGAATTTGTTTTGAGAGACTCCTTAGTCCACTTTAGGCAGAGATAAGAATGAAGAACTCTATACCACAGAAGTGACAATGTCAAGGATGAGGTGGACACAACTAGATGATATCATACCTTTGCTGCATCCCCTTTTCTACCTAATGATAATTCTACCAGGTTCAAATTACTTTTGCTCATTAGCTGCAGCTGTTATTCTACATCCTATTACTAGTACTAGACTCCATGCCCAATATCCATATTTATAGCTATTTTTTTTTTTTTTTACTTTTATAATGTAGTCTCCGTACCGGACTTGAAACTGCAAGGTTGTTAATACTATTTAATGCAAAATCACATTATTGCAGTATATAGTAAAAATCACAGTGAATGCCATGATGGTGCACCACTGAACACTATCATAGCAAACCATAGACGCCACAAGATTGCACAGGGGATGGTGTGGAAAGGCACGGTCTATAGTCTATGCTCTGTAAATGCTGCTGTCAGATATTGACAGCGACATATAAGGGGTTAGCAGCAGCGAGCAGCTACGATGCTCATTGCTGTTAGAGGCAGATGCTGTCTGTTAGAATTATTGGGGTTTGCTTAGCTCTTACACATATGGTGGGCATTAGTTTTCAGCTTTAGATGTCGGGATGTACGTAATACACATTTTCACTTAGCTGGGGTGATATTCCTATCAGCCTCACAATAATAACTAGCCATGTAAAGACAGTGTCCACGCATGTTTCCTATCTATTCATAGGTAAATTTTATACTAGGAAATATGATGGTAATATCTCTCTTGTGTGACAATGATGTATGGAAAGCTCAGACTTCATAATTCTCTGAAAGCTAGAGCCAAGTCCCATGGCCAGCCCTGTCATGACTCACCGGAGGGCAGGTGACGGAGGTTTTTAAAAACTAAAGCCCCCATTTTAGTAGTTTTCACTTTTGTGGGGAGGTCACATCGTCATGTACTGTGCTGGAAGTAACAAGGAAGACCCTGGTTCCACAGCGCCTCCCACGTGCCGAGTCAGCGACCAAGGCAGCAGCAAGGAAACTGGCAATTGACTTTGTGCCTGCCTATACCTTTTGTAACTTCTGCCTTTACTGGCATATCTGATTGTAATATTTGTAAATCCATCGTGAAATATTGTTTTAATCTAGTGTGCCATTAAGGTGATTAAATAATGTATAGAATGTAATCCTGGGTTGCTCTTTCATCTCGATCCATAAATTCCTATATCCGTGTTCTCGGTTTAATACTACATACTACCTGGGCTGGTTTCTGGCTTGATATAACCAGACTGACATCTAGCAAGGAACTGGTGATAACTCTACCGGGCTGGCAGGACTCGTGAATCACTCACTCCCTGGGGGTGTCATTGTAAAACTGTGACTTCTCGTGCCCCTGGAGGTGCGGAACATCATGTGTTGGTGGAAGTGAGACGTTACGTGACCCCCGACGTATTAGAGACGTCGGGGTTGGGACTGTGAGGTGCTGTTTCCTCACATATGGTTGAAGCAAAGAAAGGTAGAACTGGGTTAAATCCTAGTGCTGTATGTCTTGATTACATGCACCTGGATAGCTTTGTCAAAGACTTGGGCAAGTGTTTAACTGGGGCTCTAGAGTGTGGGAACTGATGAGGGGCCAGGCTCTGTAGTATGAGCTGTGCAGAGAGTGCAATATATTTGTTTGGTCATTGAAGCAGCTGGAGCTCAGGCTGAAGGGGTCACAGAGACACCAGTGAGACTGCACCCTCTTATTTGGGGAAAGCTTGCTCCAGGAAAACAGACAGAAGTCTGTTCTGGTCAGCTCTCGCTGACATGTTGTGCCTGCTGAATGAACGTTTTCTATGATATTATAACACTGTGCTCAGAAGAGGCTGTTTTTGTTTTGAAATCCTTTTAAGTTTTATTAAAGCAATAAAACTGCACATGTTTGGAGCAAACTGCATTGCATGTGTGAACACTGCCTAACACCTACTGCTGGGAGCGTGGATCTCTACAGCATACATAGTTTGAGACCAATTAGGCAACATACTTAGCTCCAGTAACACAGCCAGTCTCCAATTGTGCTGTGCGTGGATTGTGCAGCATTTATCGGCTATCAGGTTTCTTTTTTACCACACTTGGACACTTTGCATAGTACTATCCGAGGTTGCCAACTTGAATTTTGCTTTCTTCCAAACAGCTTACCAAAAAATCACGGACAGCTAATATTTTTTACAAACACATTGTAAAATCTTAATAAATCGTGACTTTGAATGATCCATGTCTACAACCCATATTTCTGATATGAAGACTTTAGCTGCATTCACTGTAAACTGTAAAATGATAATAACAGTCAAAATCATCTGTATAAGTTATTTCAGCTTCATAAGGCCTTTCACTCAGCGTTTTTTTAAATTCGCGGCAGATGCGTGAAAAAAACGCATCTGCCGCGTTACGCATAACCGCACACTTGCGGCACACTTGCGGCAACCCATGCAATGTCTATGGGGCTTGCGGCAAGAGCGGTTTCGGCACTTGCGGAGGTGCGCGCGAAAAAAAATGCTGTCAGACGCGTTTTTTTTTTCGTGGCGCACCTGCCGCAAGTGCCAAAATTGCACTTGCGCACTGCCGAGTCGCCTATACCTTGTATGGCGTTTACCGCAACGTGCCGCAAGTGCAGCGTATGCGGTAATCACGGCAGATGCGTTTTTCACCGCATCGCCGCGATTGAAAAACGCTGATGTGAAAGGGCCCTTAGATCACGGTCACCTTACTGTTTTTTTCTAACACTGTCCTGGAAGGTCTGGACAGTTGGCAAGCTGTCGTAATTAAACATACTGGAAGTCATTATACCAGGTCATTGTTACTGCATAATTGATATCATTAATTAAATTGAAATTGATGTAGTATTGCATGTTTATTCTTCATCCATCTGGCCTTCTTTGTATTATTTTTTCGTATTTGTCAGTGCATTAATTAATGGTGGTGTCACACCTGACGAGGTGGGTTCGAGGAAAGGTGGATCCACTAGACCTAAGACCACCGATCACTGACCTGGAGGAGCACCCCCAAACAGCCACAGAGACTTGACTAAAGCCACTGGTGGAGAGAGACTTGCACAGATCAGTGATCGATGGAGGTTAGCCCTAGGGGATCCTGGTGCTCCTGCAGCTGGCTCCTTGTGGACAGAGTATAGTTACAGGCACAGGTGCAGGGGTAGTATATGCACAGGTAGGCACTGTGGATGATAGCAGCTGGTAGTGACTGATAGGTACAGCAGGTGGTAGCGGCTGGTGGTAACTGGAAGGCTTGGAGACAAAAGCATGGTTAATACTAAAGCGACAATGCACCAAGCAAGGATAGGACCTGACAACTAGATACAGATAGGGTAATTAAGACACATTAATCAGGCACCTCCTAATAGGAGGGAGGTTTCTTGAAATGTACTTGCAGGTCAGAGTATGCTGGCCCTTTAAGACAGAGCAATGCAGCACAGCCTTTCCTTAAGCACTCCCTCCAATTATTTTTTTTATTGGGCTCAGATCTGGAGACTGGCTAGGCCACTCTGGACATTGAAAGCTTCTTATGGAGTCACTTTTTAGTTGCTCTCGCTCTGTGTTTCGGGTCACTATCTTGCTGGAAGACCCAGCCATGACCCATCTTCAATGCTCTTACTAAGTGAAGGAGGTTGTTGGGCAAAACTGGCGATACCCCTACCCCCCTTTGATCAAAGGCGCTCGCAAAGTATCATGTACCCCCATTCTCCATGGTTGGGACAGCATTCTTGGGGTTGTATTCCATCCTTCCTTTTCCAAACACACCAAGTGGAGTTAATACCAAAATGTTCTATTTTGATCTAATCTGACTGCATGACCTTTCCCATGCCTCCTCTGGATCATCCAGATGGTCAACTGTTTTAATCGTGACGGCGTAGTGTGTTGCTAATGGTAATGTTCGTGACTGTGGCCCCAGCTCTCTTCAGTGATTGACCAGATTCACCTGTGTAGTTCTGGCTTGATTCTAAACCTTTCAAAGAATTATCCTTACCCCATGAGGGGAGATCTTGCATGGAGCCCCAGACCACAGAAGATTGACAGTCATCTTGTGTTTCCTCCATTTATGAATAATTTTGCCAACAGTTGTTGCCTTCTCACCAAGATGCTGCCTATTGTCCTGTAGCCGATCCCAACAATGTGCAGATCACAGATGAGCTGCCGTAAAGCAATCCTTGTGCATGCGCATCGTGAGGTCCGTCGATACACCCAAAGGTGTACCGACATCATCCGAGCCGGATATGACGAGATTAGCGTCATGCCGGCTAAACCCTCCATGGAGGAGGGCGAGGATGACTGGGAAGCATTATCACGCCCATCGGGGCATGAATACAAACGGCGGAGGCGGCGAAAAGTGCGACATTTCAGGGGACCAGAAGCCTCAGTTTAGTAAGTATGAAAAGCACATTTTTCAGCTTTCATAAAATCATTTAGGACACAAAGGGATAGGTAGAATACCATCATGAAGGTGCAGGGACAGGTATTGATAGGCTGGGGGGTGATTTTTAGGTGACGGTTCCCTTTAATTATCTGACAAACCCTATTTAACTGGCAGCCTAACTTTCCCGTTTGCACTTAGTTTGCAAAAATGGTGTGCTGATCCAAAGTGACTGAAACCCTCTGATGATTGTCCAGATGAAGACCATAGCGGTCACCCTATCAGCCATAGCATCAGAAGCTGGCCATTACAAGTCTGTGATTTCTAGAATATTGCACCTTTACAACATCATAAACTCTTTCAAGTCCCCCAAGAAGGCTGGTCACCCTTGAAAGACGCATACAAGAGAAGACAGGATAATGAGGAGAATGTCCATGGGTAATCGTTTCAACACTGCAACTGCAATAGCTCGCCATTTCAGTACTGAACAGAGTGAGGATCTGTCTCCTCATACAGTGTCACGATGTTTAAGAGCATTTAAACTCAAAGCCTACTCTGCAGTGACCAAACCTCTCAGCAAAAAGAATCAAAAGGCTGGAGTCACCTTTGGTGAGGAGCATGCCATGTGGCGACAAAGGAGAAGTGGTCCACAGTTCATTTTAGTGATGAAGCATTGTTTAATATATTTAGGTCTGATGGGAAACATTTGTTTGTCGACAAAATGGGAAAGACTAAACCCAAAGTGTGTAAAGAAGTCAGTGAAAGGTGAAGGAGCTACATAAAGCTACATGGCAGAGTGAATGCAAGTGTGCACCAAAACCTTCTTAACACATGGTTCCTTTACTTGCATTCAGCACTCAATCAGCTAGCAATTTTCATGCAGGACAATGCCCCCCTGTTACACAGCAAAATGTGTAAAGCAGTTCCTTGAAACTGAAAACATTGAAACAATTAAATGGGCTGCCCAGAGTCCTGATCTAAACCCAATAGAAAACCTCTGGAAAATCCTTGGTGACAAAATTATGGCCAAGAAATCACAGCAGTCGCAGAACTGTGGAAGAGACTGGAAAAAGAGTGGACCAAAATCCCCCCCAGAGCAGAGAGAGAGACTAGTGATGTCCTGTGGCTGCAGATGTGCTGAAGTCATTCACTGTAAAGGCCTGTACAATGCAAAGGCCTGGATACTTCCTACTGATTGGTCACAGTTGTAACCTTCACATTTAGTATTAATCTTTCTCTGTTCACAGTCATTGCTGTTCTCTAATTATCATCATCACGTTTTGTGTAAAATAAAGGTTTTAAGTTGATAAACTTTGGCTATTTTAGAAAAGACCGTCGTTGTGGAATGGTGCGCCCCTTACACAAAAACCACCAAATGTTCATCAATGTTGATTACATTCTGTTTGGAAAAATCAATTTGATCATACATCGTTATCTCATTTGATCACCCGTGGGGTATGTAACAAAAATATCAGCTAGGTGGAAAAAAATCCTTCTTGGTCTTGGCCTCGCCAAGCTTAAACGTTATTAAAAATACACTTTGACAGCTGTATTTATCATTGGTAACAGTATATAACAATATACGCAGCCGGAGTTGAATATGTTCTTTGATTAATGGCTTCCTTTTTTGACTTTGAATATTTGTGTTGTTTTTATTTGACCTTTTGTGTAATTGTGCGGTAACATGGACCATCTGCATGACATGGCGATATTGTGATTTTGAATTCTTTGTGTATTCGGAGTCTGTAGAGCTCGTGTATGTGAGTGCGGGGACGGGGGGACGCTCTGCGGAGAGTGGGCGCACGGTCTACTCTGAACTCACATATGATAACTGATTCTAACCCTACAGTGAAATATATAGTGACAATTGTGGGAACGGAGGAAGCTGTGTGTATTTTCTGCATAAATATGTTCTTTAGACTTTCCAGTTTGTTTGGCATATTTCAAGACGCTGCTCTCTTCATATGGTTTTTCTGTCACAAAGATAGAGAACACTGTAAGCCAATACCACTGACTGTTTCATCCTGGACAGAAGAAAATAGAATTATCATTATACAAAAAATAATATAATCTTTGAAAAATATAATGTCATAATAGTAGTAAGAAGTTGGACAACCCAGTTCTTATCTTAGGACTCCCCTCCACTGCACTATTAATTTCTATAGGCTTTACAGGCTTTTTCATCACTGTCCCTATTGGGGCTCACAATCTACATTCCCTATCAGTCACTGGAGTGTGGGAGGAAACCGTAGGAAACCCACACAAACAAATGGACAGCAGATCATCACTGAGCCGCCTGCTGTCCCACAACATCGGTTGCTCGCAGTTTATATTTTCACAGCAGGGATCTAAGGGATAAGCGTCCCGTCACACTTAGCAACAACAGTTCTACCGGGTAAGGATCGCTGGAACGTCGCTACGTGGTCGCTGGTGAAATGTCAACAGTCGGATCTACTCAACAACACAGCAACGATACGGTGACCCGTATAACGACCTCAGCAGTCATTTGGACCCTGTTACACAGCAGCTAGTCTGAGACTCAGACCTACGTGGCTGAGTTCTGAGTCGCCAACGAGGTCGTTGTTAAGGTGTCAAAACACATCGATGCATGCTGCCCAGCGGGAGCCCGACATCAAATGGTCCAGGCCATTCCGTGGCGATCTCACAGCGGGGGCCTGGTTGCTGCTACAAGTCAAGCATAGAGAGATCCTGCGATCGCTGTACGTCACAAAGTGACGTACAGCGATGTTGCTATTGTGAGGGCCCAAGGTTTCCCTTTGTGGAGATCGACATGTCAGTCATGTATGCCTATAGAGCTTAAACCTCAATGTCCATCGGGAAATTGGAAATTGCACTAGAGAGAGGGACAGACTTCAAAACCTAAACGTATTATACATGCTTGATCATGCTCCTCCTTTGAGCGAGCTCACACCTGACATGCATCATTCCGCACACGGTGATCTATCAGCTGAGTGCAGTGCTAAGAGTGCTAGAGAATCACAATTGACCACGGCTTGTACCCTTAGATCACGCTATCAAACACTGCAGATGTCTAAGCCGCTTATTCCATCGAGAAACTGATATTATTGCAATGAAAAGTAGCCAGTAATATGACCCCTTGCTTTTCATATCTTTGAGCTGCACCACAAAATGATCATTTGTGCTGTGCAAGCTGTGATCAAATACCGCTCTGTACAATAGAAGCATCGACCACTGCAATAAAAACCAATTTAAAAAAAAAAGCAAATCGCCATGTTCAGAAATGCCCATCAAAATATAAAATCAATTAATGAGATTCTCTTTTTTTGTTTGCCGCAACATTACAATAAAATGCAATAACAGGCGATCAAAACATCGCATCTACCCAATTATGGTGTCATTAGAAACGTCAGCTCAAGACGTAAAAAATAAGCCATCACACAGCCCCAGATCCCGAAAAATGATGACGCTACAAATCGCGGAAAATGGCAACAAAAGTGCATTCCTTTTTCCTTCATAAGTACAACTGGTCCCAGAAAATACAAGTGCTTATATGGCTATATTGAAGGAAAAATAACATTGTTGTGGTTCTTGGTAAAAAGGGAGGAAAAAACAAAAGGGCAAAAAATGGAATCTGAAAGAGTCGTAAAGGGGTTAAACTCTATTTTTACCTATTGAAAGTAGCAATCCTAAGAATCAATATCAAACCTTTAATGAGCCTTGTCACATGACTTAGGATATCAGCCAAAACACAAACTCATTTTGCAGATATGGGACATCCTCCTCTGCTTCATGTAGGTGATAAATTCTACATCATCCACACACACAGTCTCCTCTATTCACTCCTGCACACTACTCCTACTGAGGGCAGAGCAAAGTGCTGTAATGCTCAGGTGCAGGGAAAAGTCAAAGAATGCCCACATAATGCACATGGCAAACGTTCTTGGACCTTTCCCCTGCATGAGCATTACAGCACAGTATGGCTTTACCCGCATCTCCCCGGATTCATAAGAACGCTAGTGTAAAACTAGCCTAACATCTTGAAAAATTAAAAAAAAACACTTTACAGATGGTGCTGATATAAAGCAGACATGAGGGAAATGTCATTTATTAACTATTTTGTGTGGTGTGACTACCTGGATCAAAGGAGATAATCGATCAAAGTATACAAATTATAAGCTATTAAAAAATTTGGAAACTTTCTGATAGGTTTTGCTTTTATTTCTAAAAATATCAACCTAAATTTTCATGAAAAAAGTCTCAATCAATGGAATATTTGAAAGAGTTCACAGTTATTGTCACATAAAAAGACATCAGTGGATCAGATGTTAAAATTGGCCTGGTCACTAGAGGTTGTCCAATATTGGACTGTGTGGTTTCTATGATAAACAGTGCCTCACAGTCCTCAGGTTGTGTGCAGTACTACAGCCCTAATTCCACTCTATATAATGACGTTGAGCTGCTTGTTGCACAACCCATAGACACCTGGGGTACTGACAGCCGCCATGGTTTTTCCAGTCCTTCACAGCCCTGTTGAAACTTGCACTGTAGCTCTCGCACACGTCTCTTTCTAAGAAGGGATTAGCATGGTGTGCATCACACAAGGGTGTTTCTTCACTTTTCCTTTTTTCATTTGAATTTCCCTCTTGGGCATAATTAAGGACAAGATGGATATCGAACACATGTAAAATACTTATGCCAGGATGGATGTCCTGCTGAGTCCATGATCATCGAGGATCTACGAGTCTTCTGAGCATCTGCTTTATGTCAGGAGATGAGTTTTGTCCATTGTGGAGAAGGTGAAAAGGTTTTTGTGTACATGGCTTTAGACCTAATGGTGATTTATACGGGAACTGTTGGCATTGTGTCAGATATTCCGGAGTATAAATCCTGTAAAGCTAAAGTCTGAAAAAGTTAAAGATGCGTATAAGAAATCCATTTTTCTTATCCATGGTATTTGAAATATTAATTGGATCAATTGTGCGCAAGATAGCACTGAAACATGCGGAGTGGAGGATAAAATGGATCTTTATTTCATGTATTCTCTTATGGCTGATATACATTCGCTGAATTGGATAATTTATATACAGCAAGTGAAATAAGTATTGAACAAATCACCAATATATTTCTAAGACACACTATGCAAAATGCATGCGAGATACTCTCATGAGTCTCACATGGCTCACTCGGAACAGCCCCTGCCTCTCTGAATGGGAGTGCGTCAGCGGCTTGTGTTTTTATGCAGCTCCACGCTCCCGTGAAGAGGCGGCAGCAATTCCGTTCTTCACCAGCTGAAGTCTATCAGTAATTAGAAAGCCATCTTGCCACTTAGTTTAGTGAAAAATAATATCAGCTGGTTGAACTGATGGCCTATAAATAGGTGTTCATTACCAAGGTTCTGCACAAAAAAACATCACATGATGGCTAAAATCAGTGAGCTATCTCAAGACCTTTGCCAATTTATTGTAGAAAAACATACTGATGCCATTAGTTATAGAAGAATTTCTAAACTACTAAGGTTCCTGTGAGCACTGTGGAGCCATAATTCGAAAGTGGAAGAACATCATTTCACCATAAACCGGCCACGACCACGTGTTCCCTGCATGATTTCAGACATAGGAGTGAAAAGAATTATCAAAAGATTTGTCCAAAATCCAAGAACCACCTGTGGGGGAGCTAAAGAAAGACCGGTACAATTGTTTCAGAGAAAACAATGAGTAATGCACTAACCCTCCATGGCCTGTATGTACACTCACCAAGACTCCATTGCTGAACAAAAACTATGTTCAAGCACGATTAAGTTTTACTCAACATCATTTATATAAGTCTGTTAAATACTGGGAGAATATAGTGTGGTCAGATGAAACCAAAATTGGACTCTTTGGATGCCATAATACACCATGTTTGGGGACCAAAAAACACTATCACTCCAAAATCAGCATACCGGAAGTGGGATCATCATGGTGTTGGGCTGATTTTCAGCATGCAACAATGGCAAACTTAATATAATTAAATGAAGGATGAATAGACAAATTTACCAAGACATTCTTGATAAAAATCTGCTGCCATCTACCAGGATGATGAAGATAAAATCAGGGAGGACATTTTAGCAAGACAATGATCTCCAACACACAGCCAAGAAAACTCTAAATTGGTCTCAGAAATAGAAAATTAATCTGCCAGAATGACTCAGCCAATCACGTGGCCTGACTCCAATAGGAAATGTGTGTAATAAACTAAAGCTCAGAGTTCATAGAAGGATCCACGGGACATGCAGAGTTGTGAAGAGTGTTTGTGTGGAAGAATGGCCAAAAATCACACCTCAGCAATGCATGTGACAAGTAGAGATGAGCCACCACCCCGGTGTTCGAATTCGATTCGTCGAATTTGCTGTGTGTTTATCGAATGTTCGGTGAACACCGTCGAACATGTTGAACACCATTGAAGATTAATGTAAAATATGTTTTAACGTTAGTACCGGGCAGGGGGAGCAACTACAGGGAGGGGGGAGTGCAGCACTGGGAGCAGGGAGTAAAAGACACAGGTGGGGAAGCCGGCGATGAGAAGAGGACTTTCCTGCTCTGTACTGTGCTCTCTGCTCCCTGATGCCCCTCCCTGCTCCCTGGATCTGCTCCCGCCGCCCTGTCCTAACTTGGGAGGTGGCGGGGGAGCGATAAGGGGGCATCATGGAGCGGGGAGTGCAGAACAGAGCAGGAAAGCTGGCGGTGAAGTCTCACAACTGGCTTTTCCGCCGGTTATTTCAAATGATCAGCTGATGCAGATCAGCTGTTCATTTGAAGAAGCCACGCAGTGCTATCAGGGAAAGGTTCATGTGAGTTCATGCAGCATGAACTCACATGAACAATTCACATGGCTGCACAGCTCAGCTACATCTCTGATAGACATGGCATGGTAGAGGTGGCATGGTCCTGAGCTATCCTCGGGTGACCTGAGTTAACCTCCCTTATAATACCGCAGCGCTCCGCCTCGAGGGGTTAATAAAGATGCAGTCCCTAAATGTATTTTTTTAAAGAATTTTTTTAAAAAAAAATTGACGTGGGCTTTGCTGTATTTTTGTGTCCAGCCAGGTACAGCAGGCAGAAATGGGCTGCCTCCAACCCCCAAGTGCCTATTTGTACCTGCCTGGAAACAGAAATAGAAGGAAGCCCTTTTTTTTTTTTCTTATCTCATGAATTTCATTAAATAATTAAAACAAAAAAAAATGAGTGGAGCTTCACGCTGTTTCCATGTCCAGCCAGATACAACTAGGCAGCTGGGGGCTGGAATACGCAGCGCAGGGAGGCCTAAGCTTTCTGGGCACCCCCGCTGCGAATTGCAGCCCGCAGCCACCACAGAAGATGGCGCGATCATTGAAGCGCCATCTTCTGGTGCTGAACCCAGCTCATCCAGAGCCCTGGTGCCGTGGCTCACTGGGTAATATAGGGGTTAGGGACACTTTTGTGTTATCAGCTGACCCTAAGCCCGAAATTCATGGGGTCACGCCAATATTAGACATGACCGCCATGAATTTCTAGTGAATTTAAAAAAAAAAAAAAACACAACACAGAAAAATTTTTTTTATTAGAACTAAAACAAAAAATACACTTAGAGACTCCATCATTATTAAAAAAATCCTCTTCCTTCTGACGTAGTCCAATCAGGTTTTCTTCTTTAGCTCCGCTACATCTCTGGTACCAGAGATGTAGCTGAGCTGTGCAGCCATGGGAAAGTTCATGTGAGTTCATGCTGCATGAACTCACATGAACCTTTAACTGACAGCATTGCGCGGCTTCTTCAAATGAACAGCTGATCTGCCATCAGCTGATCATTTGAAATATCCGGCGGGAAAGCCATCGGTGAGACTTCACCGTCAGCTTTCCTGCTCTGTGCGGCGCTCCCTGATGCCCCCTCATCGCTCCCCCCGCCGCCTCCCCGCCGGATCCTAAGTTCGGACCGAGCAGATCCAGGGAGCCGGGAGGGGGCATCAGGAAGCGGGTAGCGCAGCACAGAGCAGGAAAGCCGGTGGTGAAGTCTTCTAACCGCCGCTGGCTTCCCCACCCTGGTCTTTCGCTCCCCGCTCCCTGGTGCTGCGCTCCCCGCCCGGTCCTAACTTAAGATCGGGATGGGAGGCGGTGGGGGGAACCAAGGATCAAGATGGGAGGCTGCGTGGGCAGTGGATCAGGCTGAATGATTTTTTAAAAGCAGGCGGCTTTTCACCACTGGCTTTTAAACAATCATGCCCCCATTTCAGCCTTTTTTTTCTGCCCCCAGACCACTTTATAGGGTCCTTTTGGTGAACGAACTGTTCAACGAACATGTTATCGAACATAACTTAGAACTGCCGAATTTGAAGCTAATTGTTCGCATTCGTCGAATGACTCGAACACCGCCCAAAACAGCTCGAATTTGAGATTGGCGAACATTTCCAATCGAACATCGCTCATCTCTAGTGACTAGTTTCCCCATACAGGAGACTTCTTGAAGCTTCACCACCAGTAAATTCCTTTAAACAAAGTATTAAAAAAATGTTAGTAAGCGTTATCAATACTATTTCACTGCGTCCTTTCACATTATTGCACATGCAGATTGCCTCTTCAGATAGGAGGAGGACTTGAACTCTAGTACCACCTTCTAAAAGTAGCAATCCTAAAATTCAATATCGACCCGTTCAAGCCTTGACATTTGACTAACCATAAAAGACAAACCAGATCTCAATTTGCAGACTCTGTGTTTCGAGGTAATGCTCTTCAGTGCAAACTATGAGATCTGATTTGGCTGTATGAGAGATTGACTGGGGATCTAATGGCAAGGTTTCTCCTTGTGGAGAGTGACATGCAATAGCGCAAAGTATTCACTATTCATATTTCCCAGGGGGCAATGTGCCTAGGAATTCACGGTGTTTGAGCGCTTTAGCAGCTGCCCGCAGTGTTTTCTTGGACTGGTCTCCCTGAGATCAGTGAATACTTTGCAATCTTGTCTACTAGGCCTTGCTCCCACCTAGCAGAATCCTACTCCACACTGATGAGGGCAACACCCGAAACAGCTGTATGTGGATGGATACTTGGCCTTGGTATTCCTTGTCATATCTGTAATCTTGTAAAAGAGTTGGATATTGACTTAAAGGGCCACTTCATATGGTGGTTATGGTGTTCTCGCAAGGAGCCACCCTTGGCTAGGTCCTTCCCTGGAGGGATATATGGCTAGTTCTGTGTTTGAGACTCCTAACAGAGGCTCCACAGACTCTATTTGCATATACAATAGCGCAAAACACACTGTCTGCAAATTGAGATGGCTTGGCGTTTATCCTAAGTCATATTACAAGGATAGTTAGGATTGCTGCTTCCAAAAGGTGACAGAGTTCAAGTCCTCGTCCTCTCTGAAAATAGTTTGTATATTTAATTTCCCAGAGGAGCAATGCAGGGTTTTTGGGTCTCCTCATACTGGCATGCCAGAACTCAAGGAGTAATCTTACCTCTTAGACTCATTATTACCATACCTTTCATTGATGGGCATCTAGGACTTGATTTCTTTGCCTGTGTGGATTAGATGGGTAGCTATGGACATCTGATCATAAATTCATGTCAATAGCACCTTTAGAAATATATTTAATTCTGAGAAGAAGAGGTCTTGAACTCTAGTGCCACCTATGGAAGTAGAAATTCTAAAAGTCAATATCGAGCCATCAGGGGGCCCTGCCCTATAGCTTTGGATAAGAACCAAAGCAGTATCTCTATTTACAGACACATGTTTTCTCATCAGTGCAAATCAGGGGAACTGGTTTGATAGGCAAGAGGGTCTAAAGGGCCAGTCACACGCTACGATATCGTGAACAATATCGTTGAAATGTCACTGGATTTGAGATGTTCAAACGACGTAGTAACGACATTGTTGCGTGTGACACATAGATTCAACCAACGATAATCGTTGATCCGGAGGTTTATGAACCGGACCATAAATCAGTCGTTGATCGTTCGTCCAACGACTTCGCCTATTCAGAACTGAAGGAAGTAGGTGACCAAACGACCGCAAGTATCGTTCGGTGGTCGTGGAATCATTGCTGTGTCGTTAATGATATCTGTAAGTGTGACACCTCACCAGCGATCATTCAATGTCGTTCCAGCGATGTAGATCAAGTCAGATCGCCGACACATTGAAGCTTGTAACGGGCCTTTAAGGGATGATGGTGGGGTTACACGTCGCGATATCGGGCCGATATCTTAGCCAACGACGCGGGAGCGCGCTTTTTGAGCGCGCATTTCCCTGCATTGCATCACCGGTTTAGACAGCCCGATATCGGGATACAACGTCCCGGCGATGTGTACGCCCACCAACCCAGGAACGACCATTTAACATGGGAGTGAATGGGTGACGTAGCCGTACACATCGGAGTTGGGCTGTCAGACGGGACGATGCGGCTCCAACCGGCATCCGATATCGGGCGCGTTGAATAGCACGCTCATTCAATCCCCGATATCGCATTGACATCGTTTCTGCATCGTATTGGACGTTCACACCATACAACGCAGGAACGATATCGGCTCCAACGATCGAACCACGTGACTTTTCATTGAAATTGGACGCCGATATGGCGACGTGTAAACTCCCCCTTAAGAGTTCTCCTTGTGGAGAGCGATGAGTTTGCGTAGGGAGACCTAGGGAAGCTTATTTTGCGTTAAGCTCTAGCTGGTGTTTAGAACAGCTGATCGCTGTGGATGGGAGTTGCTGAATCCCCACCCAACTATATTTGACCTATCCTTTAAATTCTTATGCAATCTCAAAGAAGATATCTTAGACCTGAACAGGCTAGTGTACCTACTTTGAAATCCATGTGAGAATGGCTATATTATCCTTTTCAAGAGTTTAATTTGCCGACATTGAGATGAGCCTTTTATTGTGGCCAGCTGGAGCTCCGCTCATAACATGTGTACCTTAGTTTGGGGTAAGCTTTTCTCCTTATGGAGCGTGACACGCCAGGTCTGGCATTACAGTAATGAGGAGACATTAGAGCAACAATACTCTTCTGGGAAATAAAATATGCAAATATCTCTTATGAGAGTAAGTCGACTTGAACTCTAGCTCCAGCTGTTTTTCCAATAGGTGGCGCTGCAGTTCTAGTCTACTCCCTCTCTGACGAGACATTTGCATATTATATTAATTTGAGAATTCCATAACCATTGAGCCAAGGCTTTTCAAAGAGAGTACATCAGACTCATCAGGTCTAAGATCTAGGTAATAATGGATTCAGCTTGTATTATGGAATCTGGATTTGGGGAGGTTTCGGAGCCTTTATAAAGTTCTGAGAAATGAGTTATAGGTGGATAAACTGTATGTTCTGCCCCTCAGTATCCTTGTATCCAGCGACTCATAATAAGGTCTCCTGATTGTCAATGCGGTCCAGGTTTGTATTATATTACCCCTCCTCTTCATTTATTCATACAGATTTTTTCCACTTTTTTTTTTAATGAGTCGTCCTCCATTTAGTTTGGTATATACCATCTAGCGGGAAAATAAAAATGCCCGGTGGCCCTGAGGTCTGGTCACAGACATGTGTGGGTTAAGAGGAGACCTCCAAGCCTTAGTGATGTCAGGATTTAAGAGTGGCCTTCTATAAACAGCCATTAATTCAGATGTGTGCATGTGTAAATCGCAACCTCTAGGTTCTATTATGAGACATAAACAGATTTGGTTACAAGCCCCGCGCTCCGAGCACATATTAATCACACTGACATACCCAGCAACGCTATTTATTTTTATATTTGTGCATTAACAGGAAACTAATGATTAATTTTAGCAAAGAGGTTCCCAGAATGCAAATCTTGAGTGTTTCTAGATACTTCTTGGTATCTTGGTAGAAATCAGCCGCTTGTGTGCAACATTCACTTACTTTAACATTTTAAGAATGACAAACTGAACAAATGTATATTCACCGTCCCTTTAAAATAAATAAATGACACTGTATATATGTATATAATTTTTAATTTAATCAATCAATCTGAATGTAATCTGTGCCACAGCTGACCTCACTAACAGGCCACTGTTCAAAAAGGCCTTAGATATTTTTTGCAAGAAAATAATATAAAGATTTTTGAATGGGCTTAATATTTATGATGCATTGCTTATATAGCGCCATCATATTCCACAGCGCTTTACATACATCACCATCACTGCCCCCCATTGGGGCTCACAATCTAGATTCCCTATCAGTATGTCTTTGTAGTTTGGGAGGAAACCGGAGAATTCGGAGGAAACCCACACAAACACAAGGAGAACATACAAACTCCTTACAGATATTGTGTCCTTGCTGGGATTTAAACCCAGACCCCCAGAGCTGCAAAACTACAGTGCTATTTGCATATTGAAATTCCCAGGGGAGCATTGCACGACCTACAAGTCTCCTTAACATGCCTTGGCGATCTCCATAAGGAGAAACGTTACTCCTTAGATCCCCTGGCAGAATCATCTCACCCAACCAAATGAGCACTCCTGCTTTGCACTGATGAGGGGCCATTGCCCCAGTACACTGGTTTGCAAATAACTGGTTAGGCTTCTTATTTTAAGTCATATGGCAAGGCCCTGTAACGGGTCGATATTGGCTTTTAGGATTACTTCCAGTAGATGGCGCAATAGCCCTTGTCCTTCCATTTTGATGAGCTAATCGCATATGTACATTTATAAAATTCCTGTTCTGAATTTTGATCCAGTCATTTGACACTTGGACTCCGGAAATAAACATGGATGTACCTAAACCCCTTCTCTTTATTCTCTCTCATCCCTCTATTGATCTTGATTGGCACATCTGGTTTTTATCTTTTCTCTATCATCGTACTATGTAATGCAAGCCCCAGATCATCAATATTTAATCTGATCAGACATGGGATCTGGTTAAATAAGGCGCCTGCCTGTCAGCAGTTGCTGTCACTGCAGTGTCAGGGCTGTGTAGTCAGAGTCGTGGAGCCGTTGTTCTCGTACTCACCCTCCAGCGTCGTCATTTTTTTACTGATGCCACTGCGGTCCTGTGGTGGTCCTGTGGTCCTTGTGACTGGAAGTCAGGTTACATCACAATCTCTCAATGTCTTCCGATGCGCTCTATGACAGACAGTAGTGGCTAGGATAGCAGGTGAAGGCAGCAGGCGACTATAAGACCGAGGGCAGGGGACTTAGCTCAGCACCGCTAAGCTCCAATGGACTTGGGAGAAGGTGCGTGCAGACCTCTAGGTGGAATATTTCAGACTGCCCAGCCTCCTACTTTGACTAGTTTGGCTATGAGACTGGATCCCAGACTTCATGCCTTACAGGAGGATTGAGGCAATGATGGTGACAAAGATTTTCAGCCAGACGATTACTGGTGCTTTGAGATAGAAGACTGCGCATGCGCCTTGTCTTTCAGCAACTCTATGGCTCTGTCTCTCCTTCCTAGCATGGTTTTAGCACTTTGTCTCTGAGTTCACTGTGGCAAGAAAATTATGAAAAACGCCGAAAGAATTGTCATGCTCGTTCTTAAAAAAAAGTCACAAAACACAAACAGGTTTTCATTTCCGTCAGGGGGAAAAACGATCAGCTCCAATGTGTGCGCATGACTTTCCAGGAATCACATATGTTTTGCTGGGAATAAAAAATGCAGTTTTTTATTAGCATGTACTTGCATAAAACAATGGGAAAAACCATGCTAAAAATGCAGCAAGAACACCCTGTGTAAACATAGCCTTAAGGTACCTTCACATGCCACAATCTCGCCTGGAGATCATAAAGGCGATGTGTCGCCCCAGAGCAATCGCCGTAAATTGCCTCACGTTGCGCGTGGATTGGATTTGCGGCGATAAATCGCCTCGTCGGCGTCGCCTGATTCCTGAGCACTGCTCTGAAATCAGCCGTAACCATGAAGGCGATGTTTCTGTGTTGTGGCGTGTGATTGGGCGATAGTGATGGAAACAGCGTTGCCTATAATTTCTTGTAGGCGTGCCTCAACCGTTCTGTAGTCTACGCCCCGTCTGGATGATTGGTGTTGTTACTGTGTTCCCATTGGCTGACAGTTGACAGGGCGCCATATTTGAAGATCTGTCCGTTCAGTAACACACACATCTTCAATGCGTCATGTATTAGCCAGCCTTCCAGAGCAGGCTGACCAATCGTAACGCTGCTTGCGTTGTCCAATAAGCGTGTATGGGACGCAGTGTAAACCACTGTGGCACGACTATCTCCTCGCAGTGCTGAACATGTACGGCCTAATTGCCTTTGGAATTGTGGCATGTGAAGCGGAGATGGAATGAGGCAGGATTGTTTCCGCTATATGTGAGGTGATTTCCGGAGCGACACATCGCCTTACTTTCAGGGCGATATTGCGGCGTGTAATGCCGCCATTGTCGATCTGATGCGAACCATGAAAAACGTGCACACACACATTTGATCGCCGCATATCGCCAGGCGAGATTGCAGCGTGTGAAGGTACCCTTAGAGTTTTTGCAGATTTTTTTTTTTCCACCCATTCAAATGAATGGGAAAAAACACAACACGCTTATTTTACGCAGCAGTTTTTCTGCCAACACCCTAACATCACTGCAGATGGTAAACGTGCGCACTTACTCTAATCCCCACACCAACGCCACTTTAATGCTCTTTATGGTACCAAATTAAAATTCCACTTTACAAAGAGATATCTCTTGGCCAAAAAAATATCCCTGTTTTGGACTCGACACGTAAATAACATTAAGGACCAAATACCCCCAGATTCTGAATGTTTCAGCTTTTTTCTACTCCAAATGATTATTTTCCAGCCTTCAGCTTGGCTGAGCTCCATGTAGATAGTAATGTTAATTCTCGGTTTCAGCGATTCATCCCCCGATGGATTGTGAATCACCTGTTGACTTCATTTTATTGCCTGGACATTGTCCAAATGATTGCGTCACACCTCACACTGAGGATATTGTCCTCCTGCCGGGGTAGTGGGTGTGCTGTGATGAGTAAGGTGCTTTCTATACTTATCTTCAGGACTTCAAGGGGTTCTTAACATTTTTATTCATAAATTGGGTTAGTCATAAAATAAAGACGTCACCCTGTGATAATAACGTTTTACTCTTTTTTATGCTTTACTGAATGTGTGTGATTCCAGATCGTGTGCGATTATTTAGGAGTTGAACTACGGTATGTTGTTAATGTTTTAGGTCACAAAATTAAATAAAAAGTAGGTGAGTTTAAAACTCGCCGAAAGCAATAGCATTATATAACATGCAAACAGCAAAGTAGGCATGTGTATTGTGAGGTACACGGAAGACCCGCTTGGCAGCGGAATTGATGCACCCAGTCGTGTTCTTAAAACAACACAATGTCCAGCAGTTTATTAATAATGTCCTAAACTGCTTGTAATGCACAGTTCACCTTGGTAATACACAGTTCACACATTAATGGAACAATTCCAGCCTGTTTCCAATGGCAGATACACCTGCCCGGCAGCGTTTGCATAGTCCTTGATAAACGGGACACTTGAGACACTCCCAGTCTCTCTCAATGGCAGTGTCCGCACACGGGCCATTACATCTAGTCCATGACAGTGCCACTGTGCCCACTGACCTTAATCCAACGGTTACAGAGGCTGCTGCCTCTCACAGGCTACATGGATTCCAACCTGATCCAGGCTCAGACCAGGTTCAAGCTTCCTGAGCTCCGGGTTACTCAAGCATCTCCAAGGTCTCCTCACCACGTTCAGGAGATCCAAAGCCTCCGTGTCTGGCCACAAGGCTACTCTCAACTCAGAGGAACGGGACCAGTAGGGAGTCGGACTATGTCCGATCTGACACACCTATGGGAGGATTCCAGTTTGTCACACATTCCCATGGCTTTTCCAACATGGAGTCTTGCACATGTAATACATTATCTGCACCCGTGGAAGCTCAAGTCCCAGCATAATGCCTTACTGAACCATGCTGAACTACCAGTCCCAGCATAGGTGTTTGCAAGGCAGCTAGCCTCTGCACCACATATCCTCCCCCTCATGATCAAGCCCGCAGTATTGAACATGTGAAACACAGGTGCATTAGAACCCATGGGTTAAGCAGGGTCCCAGCACTGGACCTTTGCACTGCTCAGCTCTTGGAACAGGAGTCCTCTACCAAAGCCCCTCCCTCAGGGACCTACAAGCCGTCAGCGTCACTGAGTGTTTCCTTGAGCGGAACTCTCTATCAGACATTGCCATTGCACTTGTCTGAGTCATCCTTTTGTCAGACCTTCTTGCTCCTAGCGGTTATTACTGTAGGTAGTCATTTGCTTCCGTATCTAAGGTCAAGTCTGACGCTGTCTTGTCACGTACCCTAGTAGGACATTTGAGTGGACCTCTCAGACTTGATGTACTGGAGATTCACTACCTCCAACCAGACTACAGCCGCTACCCTCTGAATGTCTCTGGAGGTCTCTCGGTTGGTGTTTTTCTTCATCACCTGTTAACCATTAAAGAACAGTACACCACTTGTGTCGTCTGGCTCTAGCTTCTGCTGTGGCCAATCCGTTGTTTGGAGGGCCCCTTCGTTGTCGGGTCTCACAATTCCCGGATAGCTGCCACCTCCTGCATCTTAGAGGACGCTGTTTCTCAACTCTCAGTCTTGCATGATTCAGCTGTTCCACTTCTCGCAGGTGGGATGGACGATACTCCATCACCATCCATATGTACCCGAGATTTTCTTCCCTTCAGAGAAGGGCACCAAACCATCTTCATCATTCCTGATGATCACGTTGACTGCTTACTTTCATCACCCCGAACATATTTACTGTATATACTCATGTATAAGCCGACCCGTGTATAAGCCGACCCCCCTACTTTTGCCCCCAAAACCTGGGAAAACCTATTGACTCGTGTATAAGCCGAGGGTGGACCCCAACACAGGTATACAGTCCCCCAGTGGTATTCAGCAGCCTCCCAGTGGTAGTATCCAGCAGCCACGAGTATATACAGATTGCCCCAGAGTAGTAACACAGACTCTCCCCTGTGGTAGTTACATGACGTCTTCCTGTTAGTAACCGCAGTCTACCCTGTGGTAGTATACCGGCAGTCTCCCCCTGTGTAGTATACAGCAGTCTCCCCCTAGTGTTGTAAAACTGCAAGTCCTCCCTGTGTGTATACTGCAGTTCCCCCTGTGTGTATACAGCAGTCCCCCCCTGTGGTAATATACAGCAGCCTCCCCTGTGGTAGTATACAGCAGCTCCCCCTGTGGTAGTATACAGCAGTCCCCCTGTGGTAGTATACAGCAGTCTCCCCTGTGGTAGTATACAGCAGTCTCCCCCTGTGGTAGTATACAGCAGTCTCTCCCTGTGGCAGTATACAGCAGCCTCCCCCTGTGGAGTATACAGCAGCCCACAGGGTATATACAGCAGCTCTCCCCTGTGGTAGTATACAGCAGCCCCCCTGTGGTAGTATACAGCAGCCACCAGAGGTATATACAGCAGCCCCTCCCCTGTGGTAGTATACTACAGCACCCCCCCCCTGTGGTAGTATACAGCAGCCACAGAGGTATATGCAGCAGCCCCTCCCCTGTGGTAGTATACAGCAGCCCCCCTGTGGTAGTATACAGCAGTGCCTTCCCCCTGTGGGTATACACAGCCCCCCCCCCCCCCGTTGCTGCCGCACACCTGTAAAAAGAAGCGCTTTCATACTTATCCTCCTGCTGTCACCGCGCGCATCCTCCGCTCTCCTTGCTTGCACCCGGCGTCTATCCACATGACCGCGCACAAATAATGACGTCATTATTTGTGCGCAGTCACGTGGATGGATGCCGGGTGCAAGCAAGAAGGAGAGCGGAGGATGCGCGCGGTGACAGCAGGAGGATAAGTATGAAAGCGCTTCTTTTTACAGGTGTGCGGCAGCAACGGGGGGGGCTGTGTATACCCACAGGGGGGGGGCACTGTTGTATACTACCACAGGGGGGGCGGAGGAGCACTGACAGTGCAATGTAATATGCACCGCTCCCCCTGCCGCTGATGGACAGGGGGATGCAGTGCATATTGCATTGCACTAATGAGCGGGGGCACGTGACTGCCCTCTCACTGTACAGCCTCCCCCACCTCCTCCAGACCCCGGACACCGGCCCCACACACTCAGCCGTCACTGACTCGTGTATAAACCGAGGGGGGCACTTTCAGCACAATTTTTGTGCTGAAAAACTCGGCTTATACACGAGTATATACGGTACCATGTTTTGCATGGCTTGGCCCTTTCTCCTAATGAGCTTTCTAACCAGAGCATGGGGCACCCGGATGACTTCTTCCTGCAGACTGAGAGCTTTCCTCATAAGCTCCAGCTGTCTAACGGCTTCTTCCGTCTTCAGGAGCACAATCCGATTCATGCGAACGCATTGCTAGTGCACATAACTTAGGGTAACCACCCTCTTTATTGTGATTTCGGTTGAGGACAAGACCACCAGCTGTTTGGCTTCTGAGGTTGAGCTCCCACGGCCTTCTTAAACTCCTCATGCACTGACTTGGTGCATTCTTCTCTCAAGTCTTCGGGTACATCTACAAGGTACTTGTACAGAGGAGTTTCTGTCTTACTGGTGATCCTCGGATGATCATCTGGTTCAGGTCTCGGGGCCAACCAACTTTCAGCTTCTTCAGCGTGTTTGCTCGGGAGGGACACTGGTCACTCCACCTTCTCCAAAGCGGCCTCGTTCATTGACTGGCACGTTGCTAGCCGAACTTTGAGCTCAGAGACTTCGTCCTCTAGCTTAACCACTCGCCTCTCCACAGCTTGTCTCCTAAGCTCTTCCTGCTTCAACTGCTCATTTTCCAGCAGAGTTCTTTGAGACCTCTCCATTTCCAACTCACCCACTCGACTCTCGACAACCTGTCTTAGTAGCTTGTCTTGTTTCAAATGGGCTTTCAGCATCTCCTTCACTCCCTTATTTCGGCTGTCACATCTACCGCACCAGCCGAGCTCGCATTACTTGAGGTGATATTCCCTTTATACCTCCCTTCTCCAGTTGCTTCTTCCGCTTCTGCATTTTCAACCTCTTGGGGCCTGCAGCACTGCTGGTAACTTCCCAGCATCACTTTGTGCTTGTCCCGGGATCTCCATGGTGTCAGCTTCAGAAAGGTTCACACCCTCCATCACTTCATCTTCAGAGTCTCGGGAGTCATCTACCTTCTCGGTCATGGTGCCATGTACTTCTATGAAGTCCTCTGCGGATGGTCCGTCAGCTATCTGTTCAGACCCTGGAGACAACACCCCTTCCGTCTTCCGGGCTAGTTCTTGCTCCTGGTCTTTATACTTATGTTTCCCAGCACAAGTGGTTTAATTGGTGATTCTACAGCATTCTTCCTCCTGGACTTCTCTGAATCTGGAAGCGGAGTCACAGACGTAATGGAAGCATGAAACGTAATCTCGACTTCATTCACACCTTCAGAAGGTGCAACTGTCACAGCTTCTCTGCTTCCCTTACGTTTCCGGCGATGGGAGGATTCTGTGCCCTTGCTTGGCCCTTCCCTACTGTACTCAGTATCTGTTATTAGAGTTACAGTTAACCTTATAGTCATGGACACTCTCCCTGGTATTATGGACCAACATGCCGCTGGCTAGCTTGGTGTCATCTCCCTTCTGGAGCTACTCCATCTTTACAGTCACCGGGTCATGTTTCTCTTTACTGGTACGTCTCTAAGTTGGGTATTCCCACAGTTTTCCTTGGTCACCCCAACTCTGGACTGTCTATTATAGAAGGTGTTACCTTCTCATGGTACAGTCCCTGACAAAAGTTATTCGCTTTTCCATGTTATGTAAATAAAAGCTTATAACCTGACGTTAAATTCATCCTTTGGTTGTATAAATTACTTTTTTGAAAGCTGAAACCCTCCCAAATGTGGTTTAGGTAAAAAATAAATTGGCGCAATGCTGAAATATTGATCATTTAATGAACACAGAATGGTCAGATTTTTGCAAGATAAAAGTTTTGTCGCCCACAGAAAGTAATCTGATATTCAACCAAATAATTAACTTAAAATACCAATATATGTTGCATAACATTGGTGAATGAAGTTGTGGTGCTATTAGAGTCTTATTTAATATTTTGTGTGACTTCCATGAGCTTGAAGGACTGCATCCATGTGGTTCAACAATGATTCATGCAATTTATTAATGAAGTCATCAGGAATAGCAAAGAATGCATTCTTACATGCCTCCCAGACTTCATCTAGATTCTTTGGTTCTGTCTTCCAAGCTTCCTCTTTCATCCTACCCCAAACATGCTCAATGATGTTCATGTCTGGTGACTGGAATGGCCAGTCCTTGAGCACCTTGATCTTTTTTGCCTGGAGGAACCTTGTCGTAGAGAAGGATGTATGAGATGGAGCACCATCCTGCTGCAGAATTTAACCCCTTTTATGATTTGTAATGTAAGAGGTAGCTAATACTTCTTGATATTTTAGGCTATTGATATTGCCTTCCACCTTGCAAATGTTTTATATACCCCATACTAAATGTAACCCCAGACCATGATCTTTCCGCCACCAAATTTGGATCCATACCGGCTCCAGTAGATCTCCTGCAGAATTTGCGGCGGCTGTGGTGTAATTCTACTGAAGATTCATCAGAGAAATCCACCTTCTGCCACTTTTCCAGCATTTAGCAGGCTGTGGGACTTTGCAAATGTCACACGGTTTTTTATTTGCTTTTTGTTTAGTGCTGGCTTCTGGGCACTGATTTGACCATGGAGGCCATTTTGAGACAGAATCCTACAAAGTGTTCTAGTTGACACAGGCCTGTTGGAGCTCTGCTGCAGTGAAAGAGGGGCTTGCTTTGGATTTTCTTACCAACAAACGTTCCTCCTGCGGGGTCTGCCGGACCTGGGCGTGTCAAACACATCTCCAGTCTCTTCAAATCTTTTTTTAATTCTTTGTACTTGACGCTCAGACAAATTAAAGGTGCCTGCCACCTCTGCAGTGGATCTGGTCTTCAGTCTCTTGATAATCAAGGCTTTGGTCGCAGGGTGGTTTTTTGGCATGTTGTCAGAGCTCAAGTTGCAGTTCAAGTGAAGATCTGGGGTGCTGGGATTCTTTTTATACACACCCACTAATTAACCAATCATTTACTGAGCACATGTAAGGATGTAAACTAGGATTGGGTGCATTATATGACCAGGCGACAAAACTTTTGTCTTGCCAAAATCTGACCATTCTGTGTTCATTAAATGATCAATATTTCATCATTGATGCCAATTTGTTTTAACCTAAACCACATTTGGGAGGGTTTCAGCTTTCAAAAGAAAAATTCATCCATCGGTTTATAAATTAAACATCAGGTTATAAGCTTTTATTTACATAACATAGATAAGCGACATAATTTTCTCAGGGACTGTATGTAAACAACCCACAAGAAAACCCATCAACCTCCCACTGTAGGGGGACCTCTTTAGGACTGTTCCAGCTCCCATCTGAGCAACTAAACATGACCCCCTTCTGCCAAAAGTAAAAAAAAAAAAATTGAGTACCGGCCTATGATCACCAAGTCTGGCACGACGCCAAAATTGGGTCGCTCCATATCCACGTCCGTCTGAATAATCACTCTGCCCCGTGGGTACTCTTTAGTGGTCCCATGAATACAGCGTCCTTCTATTCGCTGTCTGAGGGATCAGATGGATTTCAGGTGTGGCCCTCACTAGGATAACAAAGTTCCCAAAATCTACAAGACCAGTCACGGATTCCACATTAACTTCCATGGAACACCTGCGTAGAACCTCTCTGGATGGGTAGTCCATATGGCAGACTGGACACTTATAGTACATTTGTTAATGGGAACAGCCTGTCTGCGCTTCCTCTTTGCCATTGGAATGCTCCACCCCCCTTTGGGCAACTACTAATTCTTGGGACTCCACCCCCATTTGGGCCATTATCTCCTTTCTTTTGGGACTCCGTCCACCTTGGAGCCACATTCCCCCTTCTGGATACCACCCCCTCTTTGACACTCCACCCCCTTGTGGGCAACTACCCAGCCTATAGGGGATACATTCCGGGATACCCCACGACAGTCCCACAACCCAGTCCACAGCGCCTCCCGCTATTTCCCAGGGCAACGTCGCCGCACACTGTGACAGCTCTGAGCCGCAGAAAACCCGATTTGAGTGCGACATTTTCGTGGCCTCGCCGACCCACCAGCAAAACTCGGACTTGAGTGCAACGGCCTGGAGTCTTCGTGGCCCAGCCGAGCCCCTCTCCTTCTGTACCTTGTGTGCCTTATATTGTTCATGTATTTTGTAGTTGTCTGTGTATGCCCTTTCTAAATGTAAAGCATCATGGAATAAATGATGCTATAATAATAAAAATGAATAGCATTTTGAACCTACAGGTAATTTACTGAATTTGATAATAGGTTGTCTATTGAAAATGTTAGGTTTTTTTTCCCCCACAAAAATGTTGCTTTAGTACCAAATTTCTCACTTTTAAAAGAGGTACCTACAAATAATGCACCATATTACCCACAGTGATATCCCACATGTGGTCAGAAATCTCTGTTTAGATAAATGTTAGGGCTGAGAATAGAAGGAGTAATATTTGAATCTTTGAATAATTAAATAAATTGTGGGCACCATGTCATATTTGCACTAACCCTAAGGTATCTAAACATCAGAAACCCACACAAATGACCCCATTTTGGAAACTAGACCCCATACAAGGAATTTTATTCACATGGGGTATGATTATGTGATGCAAACGACTTGCAGTAGTAATTGCAGCGAAAGGTGGTCCTGAAAAGTATTGACTGGGGAAAATGAATACAAATGTATATCACAATTTTTAGACATATAACTTTTAAATATTTAGAATTACCATGTATAATTTCTTTTAAACTTAAAATACTTACTGCTTAGTATTGGTACATCACATTTAAAGGGGTACTCCGGGGAGATGAAATAAATGTCTGTACTGTCCCTGCACTTATACACTAATAAAGCTGAGATGCCTAGAACACTTCTATTATCGTTTAGAACTTTTGTAATTCACTGTGACATGAGCTGCTCTTCACCCCTCAACCTCCCTGTCTGGGACATTACATCACTCACCAGTGTGCAGCTTCATGCTGTCCTTAGAAAAACCTTGAATTGGGGAAAAGGATAAAAAGACAAGTGATGCGTTAAAGAGAGATTTAATTTATTTTTTTAAATCAATCTTGCAGAGATGGTGATAGGTTGTTATGAATTTTATTAGGATGAATTATCTTTATAGATCAATTTTTTTAGTATACTCTTTTAATCTCCCTTTATGATTGTTTGTAATTATAGATTGTCAGGTAGATAAACGTTCATTTTCCTTGTGATAGGATACAGATGACTATACTGCTATACTTTTTATACATATATAAAAAATGAAATTGAGTCTCATTTAGTGAGAACATGCAGATTTCTTTTGGGAGGAGAACTTGATGGTTAGATTTTGGGTCCCGCCCAGCTAATCCCTTTAGGGAGCCTTCATAAAACAGGAAAGCCTTGGGGTTGTAACATTATATTTTAGTGCTTAAGGCTGCCTTCACACTGTGTTTTTTGTGATCAGCGTCTATCCATTTTAAAACCGATAGTCACGGATCAGTTTTGGCCTCCCATGTATCCCTATAGGCATGGATTGGTCCTATATGGTCATTCATATGTGTCAGTTTTGTCACTGATCCGTTTGTGTCAGTATTTTCAGAATCAGAGACTGTTGTGATTTTAGGCTGCCTTGAAAAAGGCGGACACAAACGGACAGACACAGATCCGCGTCAAATAACATGAGGTCTATGGAGATGGATCCGTGAAAAAAACTGATCTGTTTTGCTGTACTGAGCATGCTCAGGAGCAAGGTGCAGCTCCTCCCAGTCCTATCTCTGGTACTGATGAGTCAGTGAAAACACTGATCCGTGGTCATCAGTTGGCATCCGTTTGAACAGCTGAGTGCCTGTCTATGGCCAGGGTCACATTTGCGTTATGACCCTAGCCTGCCGGATTCCGGTTTTATCTTAGAACCTTTTCCAGCGCCGCATAGCGTTACCGCTATGCGGTGCTGGAAAACGCTGCCCTTGGTTACCCGCTGTTTACCTTAACGACCTGTCACACAGGCAGCGGCTTGGAGTGCGCTTTACAGCGCCGCACAGGAAACGCTGTCTGCAACGGTTTCCTGTGCGGCGCTGTAAAGCGCACTCCGAGCCTCTGCCTGTGTGACAGGTCGTTAAGGTAAACAGCGGGTAACTAAGGGCAGCGTTTTCCAGCACCGCATAGGGGTAACGCTATGCTGCGCTGGAAAAAGTTCTAAGATAAAACCGATCCAGGGCTAGTGGCATAACGGAAATGTGACCTGTCCTATGTGGTCCTTGAAATTCAAGCATCCACACTGATGTGCAAAAACTGCAGTGTGAAGGGGGCCTTATATGTTGTTTGTTTCATGTACCTGGGAATGCTGTACCACAACCGAAATGCGTTGTGCTGTCATAGCCCCATCCATAGGATGGAGGGGGCGGGTATCGCCCCCTCCAACACTGATAGGAGTGATCTGATGGGATGATCACTTCTATCTGCACCATTTCACATGTCGTGCGCCCAGTGATTTTCCACCACATATGTGGTATTGGCGTATTCATCAGAAATTACACAACAAATTTTAGGGTCATTTTTGTGCTTTTACCTTTGTGAAAATGCAATATTAGAGGCTAAAATAACTTCATGTTGGAGAAATTAAAATGTTCATTTTTTCCTTCCAATTGCTTTAGTTCCTGTGAAGCACCTGAAGGGTTAATAATCTTCTTGAATGTAATTTTGAGTAGCTTGAGGGGTGCAGTTTTTGGAATGGTGTCACGTTTGTGTGTTTTCTGTCATTAGACCCTTTAAAGGGACTTCAAATGCTATGTGGTCACTAAGAAAATGGTTTGTAATTTTTTCTGGAAAAAGACATTGTTGATGAACTTTGAACCCTTCTAATTTCCTAACAAAAAAAACGTTTCTAAAATTGTGTTGATGTAAAGTAGACATGTGGGAAATGTTATTTATAAACTATTTAGAGTCATATAGCTCTGGTTTAACTGAATAAAAATTCAAACTTTGAAAATTGCTAAATTTTCACCAAATTTCAGATTTTTTTTTTCATAAATAAACACACAAATTATCAACCTTAATTTGCCACTAACATGAAGCCCAATATGTCACAAAAAACAAGCTCAGAATCTCTAGGATCTGTTGAAAGCTTCCAGAGATATAACATCATAAAGGGACACTGATCAAAATTGTAAAAAAAATGGCCAGGTCAGTAAGGTCAAAACTGGCTGGATGGTGAAGGGGTTAAGATAACTAGCGCCACAACAACCTGGAGGTTCTTTTTTCACTTTGAATTCAGCTTCATGCTGTATCAGCCTCCTGATGATAGCAGGGGCCCTGATGTCCCAAAGCTGCCTACTGTGATTATCAGACTCCTAGTATTTGATAAAAGCAGATGCTAGGAGTATGGCTGTTACAGCAGGCAGCTTCTAGGACCTCACATCTCCCATTCTTGAACTGCAGAAGCAGCTATTATAGGAGGCTGATAGATACAGCTCAGAACTGCAAAATGGTGTGTGACGTAACGTCCCAGATCGGAGAGGTGAGGAACACCTACTGTGTAACTGAATTACAAGAGTTCTAAAGATAATAGAAGTGTACTAGGCATCTCAGCTTTCTAGTGCATGAAGGCAGGGACAGCACAAAAAATGTTCAGCTCCTCTGGGTCTGCCTTTTAATTCCTAATGAAATACATTTGAGTTTGTGGGTGTAACATGAAAATATGAGGAAAAGTTAATTTTCAAGCTACTTAATAGGAATGTAGTACTGTGCAAAAGGTTTAGTGAGTTGTGGAAAAATACTGTCAAGTAACAATGCATGGCGCTACTCTATACCGAATTAATTGAGGTGTTTACATGTTTGTCCATCCTGTCACTTCCATAACTTCATGATTTTTCCTTCTTGATGTTGCAATTTCAGTGTTCAAATGTATTCACTTTTAGAATTATTAATTTTCTGAGCTAATTGTGCTTTTCTTTATTCAGGAGCAGCCAATATCCGAAAATACTGGAGTCGTTATTACCAGGGATCTCAAGGAGTCATATTTGTCCTCGATAGTGCCTCATCTGAAGAAGACTTAGAAACTGCCAGGAATGAGCTCCATTCCGCCCTGCAGCATCCACAGCTATGCACTTTACCTTTTTTAATACTGGCCAATCACCAAGACAAGCCGGCATCCCGGTCCATACAAGAGGTAGGTCATCATCATCTACAACTTTTCTTATTGGAAAATCTGTGAACCCTTGGTGTGGTAAGAAGGCAAGTAATGTGTCATGCATGTTTTGAAAAGGTGATTTTAAGGTGTGTAACCTCAAAAAGTAGGAATGATTGGAAAGTTGACGTTATTTCCAATTAATTTTACCCCATTGAGTCAACAACTAATGGTTCATTACCTCAAATTATATATTTGCCGATCGACGCTCATTTACCGGTTTATTTTCTCTTACAGTAAAGCACTTACAGATGACGGCATCACTTCTATACTGCAGTTGGCCGAGTAATGTGTCCTCAGTATTCATCACATATTAATTTTGTGTATTTGAAATAGAGATGAACGGACCTGTTGACGTTTGGGTTCCGGGGGTTCAGCTGGACCTTTTTTACACTTAAACTGAACCTCATTGGAAGTCACTGAGTGGGCAATTCGCCTCTTCGCCCACATACAGCCAGCCATAAACAAAGTACTTCCTGGAGCGGGGCATTGCCTTTTTTTTACTTTAGAAACACCGTACATCCAATAGCTCAGCCTTTACCCCCAATGTGAGCCGATTTATACACTGAAAGCAGTTCACACTGGGCCGAGCACCAAGTGTACCCGAGTACTGCGATACTCACTTGAGCGCTTTGGAACTGAACTCCTACCTTGAACAGGTTGGCTCATTTCTAGTTATAAAGTGGTTTTCCTTTTAACTAAACGTACTTTAATCAGTATTCCAATATTTTCCAACATTTTTCTTATTGCACTGCTGAAGTGGCGCTTGAAATATAAATCCTCTGTCTTCTACTCACCTTTCATTGCATTCACGTGTTTCATGGAGTGAGCCGGAGGTCACTCTTTAAAGAGGACCTGTCACCAAACCAGGCATGGTGATCTAATTACAACACTGAATGCAGCATGTCTGCTGCATCCAGGCAAGGGGTCCCCCAGCCCTTGAGCCTCTCTGTACCCCGAGTAAATACACTTAGAAAACTTACATCCTGCAGCCATAAAGGAGGTGGCTAGAGGCTGGAGCCACAGGGCAGATTCACACCTCCTGAATGTTTAATCTGCCCACCGCTGCCTCCCTTATGCCAATCATTGTCTCCCTCGTCTGCAGCATAACACAAAGCTTATTTTAGAAATTGCCGCTTAGCCCCGCCCCCTGCGGTGACGTCACTGGTTAAACCCGCCCTTCTCTATGGTTAACATAGAGCAGGGTGGGGAAAGATGGTGATGTCAGAGCATGAGGCTGGCCGCCCCGCCTCCTGCAGTGACATCACCGCTTATACCCGCCCTGCTCTATGTTAACCATAGAGAAGGGCAGGTATAAGCGGTGACATCACCGCAGGGGGCGGGGCTAAGCGGCCATTTCTAAAATAAGCTTTGTGTTATGCTGCAGACGAGGGAGACAATGATTGGCATCAGGGAGGCAGCGGTGGGCAGATTAAACATTCAGGAGGTGTGAATCTGCCCTTTGGCTTCAACCACAAGCCACCTCCATTATGGCTGCAGGATGTAAGTTTTCTAAGTGTATTTACTCAGGGTACAGGGGGCTCAAAGGCTGGGGGACCCCTTACCTGGATGCAGCAGACATGCTTCTGACTTCTGTCCAGTCAGAAGTTACAGGCACAAGATGGTGCCGCAGGACTGGAGCGGGGTTGGTAAAAAATAAAGCTGCTGGAATGTGAGTATAATACATGGGTTAGGGGGAGTAGATTTAAAGCACCACCCCAGCGGTGAAAAAAGACAACCAAAGGCTGGTGTGGCACTTCAATAAACCTTTCCCCTTTTTCTTTCGTTGCCCTCTGCTGCACTTTGTGTATGCTTGATTTCTCATAGAGTTCCAGGAGTTTTAGTGAAGTCAGTGTGGCACATAAAAGTCCATAAGAAGCCCGGCATGTGCACAACAATATGGGGAACACTTTCTGTGCAGACATGACCAGGAGAAGGGAATCCTGGCTATGGATGCAATTTCGAACTTATGCCCTGAGGCTAAATGTTTTTATCTTGCAAAGGTCACCAGTAGCAGACTAGTTAGACTAGGTGTTGGATACCTAGTGACACACATCTATTGGTTATAGGCCCTATAGATGAACACAGTGTACATAGCCAGAACACCACAAATCTGTAAATTGTGCTCAAAACCAGAAACACGTAGATCTGTATACAGTGTACAAAGCCAGAACACCACAGATCTGTATACAGTGTACAAAGCCAGAACACTGCATATCTGTATATAGTGTACAAAGCCAGAAGACTGCAGATCTTTATATAGTGTACAAAGCCATAACACTGCAGATCTGTATATAGTGTACAAAGCCAGAACACTGTAGATCTGTATACAGTGTACAAAGCCAGAACACCACAGATCTGTGTACAGTGTACAAAGCCAGAACACTGCATATCTGTATATAGTGTATAAAGCCAGAAGACTGCAGATCTGTATATAGTGTACAAAGCCAGAACACTGCAGATCTGTATATAGTGTACAAAACCAGAACACTGCAGATCTGTATATAGTGTACAAAGCCAGAAGACTGCAGATCTGTATATAGTGTACAAAGCCAGAACACTGCAGATCTGTATTGTCATAGACTGCGATGGTTGGGATCAGTGGCTCCATTCTCCCCCTTCTCGCTTGCTTTTTGCACGCCCCGCTGGGCGTTATCATTCCTTCTTCCGTTCCTCCTCTATTTTAAATTTCCTGCCTCTTCTTCTACTGTGAAGTGCTGGCCGCATTGGCATTTCCGGCCTGGTGCATTGTGGGGGCTGATGATGTCACCGGCTTTGCTTTAATATGCGCACTGCGCATGCGCCGGAGCCGAGCTGTACCACGTGATCGGCCCCACAATTCACCGGGCCAGATATGACATTCCGGCGCTTTACAGTAGAAGAGGAGGTGGGAAATTTCAAATAGAGAAGGCACAGAAGAAGGAATGATGACTTCCAGCGGGGCATGCTGAAAGCAAGTGAGGAGGGGAGAATGGAGCCTCGGAAGTAATTTTCTTAAACTTTTTATAGGGCAGTTTTAGGTGAGACAGGGATGGTTAGGGATCAGCTAGGAAGGTGCAGGAACAGGTAGTGGTAGCAGAGGGGGATAGGACAAGCTGACAGGGTTCCCTTTAAACCTGCTTGAACAGAGTCAAAGGTTGTAACAAGTTTGTATTCACAGACCCAGCTATGATTTTGTGATTTGAAATTACCTTTTAATATGACGGCTTTCGTATTGCCACAAAAATGTTTTGCTACAGGTAAATTGATTTTCTTGTCTGTAATTGTGTGACCATGAGACCTCATCCTTGCTCTAAGGCGGCCGTCACACGCTTCAATGTTGAGAGCGATATTGTTAGAGATCACATGCACGCGCGATCGCTAACAATATCGCTCACATCGTTGGTGAGCTGTCACACAGACAGACTCACCAGCGATGTGGACCAGTGAGATCGCTGGTAACTATGGTACACATGGGGTTACTAGGCGCTGCGCGGCGCTTAGTAACCCGACGTTTACCATAGATACCATCTCCCAGCATAGGTTCTGCCGCTGGGAGATCGTTCATCGTGGTGTCACACACCACGATGAGGCAGATTGATCAAGCGATTATCGCTTGATATGAGCTCCGGCTCTCATATCTGCGATGTCACGATCAAGCGATTTTACATTGTAAAATCGCTTGATTACACGCAGCGATGCACAAACGATATCGCTTAAGCGATCAAAAAGCAGATCACTAAAGCGATATCATGCAGGAAATTGATGCGTGTGACGGCCGCCTAAGTCTCTGTCTTGTTTTTGCAACATACAAGCCACCCACAGGATATATAGTGCACAGAATTAAATATACAACATTGGAAGAGGAGTTACTTGGTAAAAAATAGAAATTTGTTAGTTGTTACCATTAGTAATTAAAAATGTCTGTCTTCATTTCTGCCATAATTCTAAGTCCTTCAATAAGTAGATTATAGCCTGATCTGACTTTCAGGTTTTTGTCTTCCAGTAACAGGATGTTACATTTGTATGTATCCCGGGTGATGGTGGCAGTAGCGGATATGTCAGCACAGATTTCCCCTTCTTGTGTTTTCCTTCTCTCTTAAAGCCTGTTTCTTCTGCCCTCCCTGAGACTGTTCATGCTTTCTCCTGTGTCCACATTGTGGAGATCTGTGCAGCCCTTCCTACTGCTATCTATGACACTGAGAGTAAAGAGGGGGGGAATCAAGAAAGTCATCATATATGAACATGAACACTGACAGACTTATAACATTTTTATCTAGAACTCAGCCTGATTAAGGACTATCATATACAGGACGTGGATGAAGTAGCACGGTCTACTCTCATACACTGTATTTGTCACTGCCGTAGTTCTGTTTATTAGTTTACAGACCGAACAATGTAATCTGGTCATGTAGTTTTACTCCGCTAATATCTATCAGTTTAGAGACAGAAAAATCAAGTTTTCCCTTGCAACGCTGTCACCCAATAAATCCTTGCTATAAATCAGAATAGTCTTTCAAGCATTGTAAACTATGTTTTGGCAGCAGTGTGCAGTGCTATTTATAATTGTATTATGCGGTGTATATAGGGTAGCATACATTCCTATTGTATGAATAGTGGGACAACTCCCTTTTGTGTGTTTTAGTTGTATCAAGTGAAATCGGATTGAATTTTGCTTTAAGATTAAAATTTCCTTTCAATTACCATTCCAGCTTTTTCTTTTTTCATGTAATATGTTGAATAGCTGGAACCCTAATAATAAAATGTCTCCCTAACATAATAACCAGTGTTGTGCCCCCATGTGAGGATTTTTTTTAGCCTTTTTCCAGCAGATACAGAACTTTGAAAAGTGACATCCAGTTATGGCCGCCATGATTAGTGCTGTCGCTCTAGGCCTGTTCCTAGGGTCCTTTCACATCAGCGTTTTTCGCTGAACGCTGCAGAGACCGGCAGATTTAACGCATCTGCCGGATTTGCCGCCTAACAGCTGACTTGCGGTACGCCCCCATTCATTCTCTATGGGGCTTGCGGCAAGTGTAGTGTTGCCGCGATCCAGCACTTGCGGCCACGCAAAAAAACCCGTTTTTTTGCCTGGTCGCAACTGCCGGATTTGCCGGATCGTGGCAAAACCGCACCCATAGAGAATGAATGGGTGCTTGATGCAGGTGTACCGCATGTCGGCCGTTAGGTAGGGCAGATCCGGCTGATGCAGTAAATCTGCTAGATCTGCCACATTCAGCGAAAAACACTGATGTGAAAGGACCCTTAAAGGGAGACCGTCAGCAGGTTTTAACTATGTACGCGGAGGACAGCATGCTGTAAGGGTTAAAAGAACAAAAATCAATTGTGCCTCTCATCAGACTGTGTGCTATTGTTTACGTAAACTAAAGGATTTATCACCTGGTGATTACCATTACTGGCAGGGCATTGGAGTCAAGTCAGAGTTGTGGAGTAGGAATCTGTATAAAATGGACCGACTCTGACTACTAAAATGTATAACAAATTGGGTACAGTAGGTCAATTCAGTGTGTGCTAAATATTTTTTCATAAGAATTTGAGAAAGCTATGAATGTCCTATAAATGTCTGCTCTATTCCTGATCCAAGGATCTAGGCTTTTAGTTGAGATGAATCTGTGCTGCACTTTATGTACATAATAAGCAGTGAAGCTCCTCTATGCAGATAAGGAGTAAATGCCTGCACTCTTCTCAGAACTGCAAAAGACTCTGGAGTTAACAGGATAGCAGGATTAAAGGGATTACTAATCTCTTCATAAAGTCCAGGTGTGCGCTCATGTTTGGAGAGAGAAGCTGCTCTGATAGCTTCTATATACTATACATACAATATAAGGGGAAAATCCTCTCAAATTCAGAAATACATCAACATCGATGAAGACCTATAAGGACTGTGAAAGCAATATGATGTGAAACATTTAGTGAGCCGTACCCTGAGGGAAAACCTGAGATTGAAAGTCCAGAGTAAAGCTATCTAATAGCATATTTTACAAACATATTATTTGTAATCATCTTTACATTGATTTATGCAAAGTTTGTTTTATTTCTATCCAAAATTATACAAACTGTATCCCAAACATGAGCCAAGTATGATGGAGTTGTGTAGTCGGAGTCATGGATATTGAGGAGTGGAGTAGGAGAGGATTGGCTTACCGACTCCACCGCCCTTGTCACCTACAAGGCAGTCCGACATGCTCCCGGTGTTATTGAACCTATCAATATACAATCTGTTCAGAGTGGAGCTCTCTAAGTTTTGCTCTGTTGCTAAAACTAAATACTTTATGGGTCAAAACAACTTCAGTCAGTAATGTGATACATCGCTGAATTCAGGATTTCTTTGCCTAATTATGTTGCTGTTAGATGAGGCAGCAAAAACCTGGTGACAGATTCCCTTTAACTAAACTTTTAAAAGCTTTCTTGAACATTGTGGCCCCTTAAACATTATTTAGATTGGGTTCTGAGAATCTCACATCTCTTAAAGAGGACCCGTCACCCCCTGGTGCTATGCTAGCTGAATGCAGCACTGAATGCAGCGTGTCTGCTCCATTCGGGGAAGGGGTCCCCCATGTCTCTAGCCCCCTGTAAGTTGTTAAAAAGACTTTATAAAGTGTACAGATAAGGAGTCTGGAAAACTTCCTCAGTAATGAGTCATCGCTGTTACTGGTGTCCTCCCCGCCTCCAGCCCTCTCTGTGCCTCCTCCAGCCCTCAGCGATGACACATACAGGAGGCTGAACAAGAGAGGGCTGGAGGTGGCACTGAGGGGGCTGCAGGCATGGGAGGACACCAGCAACAGTGATGACTCTTTACTGAGTAAGTCCCTCCGGACTCCTTATCTGTACACTTTATAAAGTCTTTTTTACAACTTACAGAGGGCTAGAGTCATGGGGGACCCCATCCCTGAATGCAGCAGACATGCCTTATTCAGTGCTGCATTCAGTTAGCATAGCACCGAGGGGGGGGGTGACAGCTCCTCTTTACACCTCTGGGCAGAAGCGCACAGCTCAACAGCCCCAGCAGAAAGTTTGTGGGCCCGTATATTACTGTGCGCGTACATATTCATGAGCAAGACAGATGGTTTTGTACAGATTTAGTGATAGATTGGAGGGGGTATCAGAACCTTGACCCCTATGAATCTACTAGGTTTTCATGGGTCCACTGTATACCAAAAAGCTTTTAAAGGTGTAGTTATGCTCAGGGCTGTGGAGCTGGTAAGCTAAACTCCGATTCCCCCCTCAACTTCCCTAAATTTGACTCCTAATTCAGCCCCACCAAAATGGGCACTGAGTCCAATTCCACAACTCCGACTCAACAGCCCTGGTAAGCTGTCGGTAAGCTAAACCTCCGACTTCAACTCCGACTTCTCAATTCCCCTGAACCCGACTCCAACTCCGACTCCGAACAAAATGGACACCATTTCCATAGGCCTCGATTAATTGCAAGTATACACGCACATACTGGCCAATCATATGTGTTTATCTTCGATGGGAGAAGAGAAATGCATCTACTCTGGCAGATAATCAACACTCCTCATTAAAGACACTCCTTTAACGATTACGTTTCAGTGAAACAGGCTGACGATTACCCGATGAATGAGTAAAAGCTTGATCATCAGGTGAAATGATCTTCTGCACATCGTAAAAAAAATTAATCTTCCTTGGCGGTACGTCATCCTGGGTAAACAAGACCTGCACCGCTATAAACCAAGGCAGCCTGTGCGTACTGGGACGTCTATTACAGATCGTTTCGTTTTGGTCTGCCTGCGCAAACAGGCTATTTAACTATCGTGGATGAGCGGTCTTCTAGTGCTGGTGGTCCGATTGGTCCATGTAATTGACCACCGGTGTTCCTTTTCTCTGCTGGGGGCGAAAAGGGTCATAGTCAACATTCCCCCACCTTGTTTTTCTCCCTTGAGGGATGTGTTTTCTTCAGGTCTGGCCATGCTCTTACATGCTTTCTAGGGCAGAGATTTTTTTTGGCAGTATTTGTTTTTATTTATTTATTTTAATTTCAATTAGAATTCTCCAGATCTGTGCATTTTTCACTTTTTTAGCAGCTGTAAAGGAGTCTGTTCTGAGGATTCTTGCTAACTAAATAGGCAGCTATAGGAAGCACTCACGGTGAACCTTTTGGCATCTTTGATACTCTCTTCTATTCATCCTTTTAAAAGGCGCAATCCATTTTCTTTTTTTTCCTCCCTTTGGGTCTCGCAAAGGTTAGCTTTGTAGAGCAAAGTGAATGTCAACTCGTGCGTACGAGCTAGTCGCTATAAAGGTAATGTTGAGGGCAGTCTGTGTCTATTATATATTTCTAATACGAGTCTGTGTGGTCTTCTAGGGAACAAATGGTACGTCAGTCTGCACAATGAATACTGGTATCGGAAAAGCCCTGCACCCTAAATTATGGCTGAGCTGACGGTCACACATTCTGTCTCCATTCACCTCCATACCTGCAGAGCACATGCCTTCATGCCTGCTGGCCCTCTCCAGCTTCTTTGTTTTTGAGTGCGGAGAAGCCCATTTTCTTGACATGTTTTAGGTGTTTTATTTCTCCTCGGGTATATTATTGTCTTGCTACATAAAGGTTCACCAAGGATGAAATTTCTGGCATGGAGTAAGTGCAAGATCTTAATGTTCGGCATGCAAAGTATGAGTGTAATGAAAGACAGGGCGCACACCTGACAGACCTGTACACACAGTGCGTTTTGTGGTGCGAATTAGTCACAAATCTGCACTGTCTGTACATGTTGCTTTTTTTTATCTTGCAGAAAAGGTGCAGATTTTGGTGCAGAAAAATTAGCAGCATGTCAATTATTGCAGTGTTTTTTACCCATTGATCTCATTGTAATCATGAACAATTGCTGCAAATACTCATGGGTGTTCACACAGTGTTTTCGTTATGGATTTGGTGCGTTTTTTTACAAAAAAAAAAAAAAATGGCTACTGAAATGTTTAGAAATGTTTCTGGCTACCACAAATGATTTTGAGAGTCTCCTCCCCTCAAGACCCGCCTGTCAGTGAGTGGGGAGAAACTGCTAGAGACCCGCCTTTCCAACTAGTCTATAGGGAGATGCGTACCCTTATTAAAAGTACATTTTTGTGAAACCTACAGTGTTTGAGTCAAACATACCTGGCTGTGATCATACAGCTAGTGGCTGATACATGCTGCCCATTTATAGGGCAGCTTGTAAACGATGTCAGGTTCTCTTTAAAGGATAGAATGAATCTCTTTATTTGAATTTTGCAGAAGATAGGGGGAAATCTAAGTAAAAGAAATACATCAATAGGGAGGGCTTAGAGTGAGAAATTAGAAAATGATAGCAGTTACATATGAATTTTTGACCTGACAGTTTTCCTTTAAAGGGAACCTGTGATGTGAAAAAAAAAAAAATCCCAACAACCAGCATCTATAGGTTTAATTTTCAGGTTAATAGCGTCCTGCACCTGCTCGGCAACCGCAATTAAGTCTGGGAGGAAACGAAACTTCTTCCTCCCGGCATCATTCAGCTTCCGGTCACAGGGGTGGTGCCAGTTTGGGTTCAGTCACCGCTCACTGTATAGTGAGCGGTGGTTGTAGCCGTGCCTTATCACTGACTGATAGCCGGGTTAAATGCAGAACCCACTGTCTTGTCATTGCTGGGGGCGCCGTTATAGCCACTACTCAATGTACACTGATGTGACTGAACTGATGCTACCGCTGACTGGAAGCTAAACACTGCCGGGAGGAATAAAACTGATTTCTTCCCAGCAGGGGCGGCTCTCGGTGCAGGTGCTGGGCAGGTTCAGAGCGCTATTAACCTGCTGATTACCCCAATATCTGAAAGCTAATGGCACTTTCTCACGTGACTGGTTCCCTTTAAAGAATTGGTTTTGTGAAATCTAGCACTAATCTCATGTGGAACTTACATGCTCATCTAACCATACATTTTATTTCTGGGAAGTTGATTTCCACCCTAGCAATACATGTCCATCTGGATATATATACGGTATGTATTTTTTTTATTTTTTTAAGCAGTTATACATTTCACTTCCCATTGAGGATTATTGGGTTCTAAATGTAAAGATTTTTGCTTTATCTAATAAGTTATGCTAATTCTAGGCCTATATTTTTCTTCCATTCTCACTTTCCTTTGATCATTGATCCGAATGACCCTACTCTTCAAATATTTTTCTTTCTTTCCTCCTTATTCAGTTGACATGGCTTGTGTTTTGAAGTATAGCCTTCATTTAGGAACCACAGGCCGTTCCACTTGACTAACCTGTGATCTAATGAGCGCTGAGCCGGGATTTTAGTGACCATGTTGTTACCATTGAGGGAGGCGGTTAGATGGGGTAGGACATTGCCTAGGTCATTGAAGAATTGAGAGGCTTGTTAGCCTACATTAATTTTGCTGATTGACTTCACCTTGGGTCACCATGGGCCAAAGATTTGGGCACCATTAAATTGCCAGCCCTGGAAATCCTAGTGTTGCGTGCATTCAGATAGCAGTTTGTTGTAAATTAAACTGTTTGTAAGGTTTTTGTTCTTTTTTTTTTTTTTTTGTTTTTATTCATGAGGAACATAGAGTCAAACCGGGATTACATTGTCACTGAAGATATTGCGAGACGTAGCTAGGAGTATTAACAACAGACTTTACTTAGGGATTATCTTTAAACGGAGCGGCGTGAGGTTCAGAGAGAGGGAGATGCTTATTTCTAGTAATTGTTACCATGTTCCTTTATTTACTCATGTCGCCCATGTTGCGGCCAATCAGCACCGGGCTCCTGGGGGCTTTTGTGCGACGGTGCTGTTTAGAGGAATAACATTTTCTTGTTTATGCAAAACATCCAGGGCAATATTTATAGGATTAGTTCAAGTTATTGTAGGTGTTGAAATATCCCTGCACGCTAAATCCAAAGCCGTGACCGTTTATAGAGCCTCGTCTTCGGCACGGCCTCTTATGTTCCATCAACATCTTGTGTAAATAGTTAGATTTACCGTACTTTGGATTTTTCTTTAATGAGAGCTATAAGCTAGTGCTATGTGCCTGTATATAAAAAGGATACAAAAAGGTTTTCCAGACCCACCAATGGTCCTCCACTATCCCTATGGTGAGAAATATCTCTAACTCTGGTGGGCACACTCTTCCTCTAGCTACAGGGCTTCATTAATGAAGGGTATCCTACTACACAAGAAATTAAACATTTTTGGCTCTAATAATAATGGTGTAACTTCATCTGTGCATCAAATGAAGTTGAGATTATCCGGTCGCCACTTCCCTTCTTGTGGTGAACAGTAATGGGGTGGCACACCTAGTTCACTCATCAAGAGAAAATACTGGCACAACACAAGATTTCTTCAGATAAGATGCATTTCGGCATGTAACATTTGAAGAAGGAGAAGGCTGAAGATGTAACAGCTGAAACGCGTCTTATGTGACATGCATGACTATTAAAAAATAAGTTTCTTAAGATATTGAACTCATCTGTGCATCGTGAACATCCAGAAACAAGCCCCAATGAGTCTTCACATACATTGCTCGAAAAATTAGGAGAGCTTTCACATCATAATATAACCACAAGATAATCCAACTTCAGGGATCTCAAACTGTGCAGCTTGGGAGCAGAAGAGATTATGAACCTATTTCACCTTCTTTGGTACAAATAAAAGTGGAAACTGTAGATCAACCTCCAAAAGGGAATAATGTTGTTGTTGGTGTCCACATGCCTGACTGATAGTTTTCTAGTTTAATGTTTTGATAGTGTCCTTGATACTGTTGGTAGTATGAGGTGTCTTGGGTATGTGTCTTGGGTACTCAAACTCCTCTAGAAGTTGCATGAAGGTATGCTGTGTCTCTCAGCAATCTCAAGAGCATTGAACAGGTAACAGGTTATGGGACTTCACTTGAGGGAAGCAGGGCTGGGCCGTAGAAGGGCAGCAAGACCGACATCTGTTTCTTTTGTGCCAGGAGGACTAAATGGGCATTGCCACCAACAGGCTACAGGGGTGCATGTTTCTAACTAAACTGTCAAGGACTGACTCCATGAGAGGGGCATGAGGGCCCGATGTCCTGTAGTGGGATCCATGCTCACAGTCCAGCTCCATGCAGCTTTATTGGCATTCACCAGAAAATTCACCTGATTTGGCCGGTTTGGTGCCATTTATTTGTCTTTCCAGAAGACAGCAGGTTCACACTGAGCAGGTGTGACTGAAAATGTAGTGGTGAACCTTAAGCTGCCTGTAAAATCATCTGGCATGACCAGTTTAGCAGTAAGTCAGTGATAGTCTGGTGAGGCATATCCTTTAAGGATTGCCCAAACTTTAAAGCAATAGTCAATTGTACCCTTACTGCTGTACAGTATTGAGAAGAAATCCTCACAGTATTTGTAATACCATGCCCAGGTACAGTCGGTTCTTTGATTTTCCTGGTGCAGGACAATGCTTGGCATGATTTAGCCATAATCTGTAGGTGGTTCCTTAATGGCAAAGTCATTGATGACATTGACTGACCCTAATATTCTCCAAACCTGAATACATTTGGAAACATCTAGAACATTATACTTTACTGTAAAGTAGAGCCAAAGGCTGATTCAAGTCTTGGTAGGAGATGCCCCAGGACACAATCCACCGTCTCATCAGGAGAATGCCCAAACTTTTGTCGACAGTCTCTACCTACACGTGGGGGCCAGACATAGTAATGGGATAGATTTTGAGTTGCCCTTATAAAATTTACTGAAATTGCAACTACCTGTGATTTAAGATTTTCAGGGTGATTTAGAATTCTGCCCTCAAGTGGAATGATGATTTTGGTTTCCCTTGACCGTTGATACTTGAGTTTATTCTCAGCGAATTGAACAATTTTTATTAGTAAAGGTTTTCCACTTGAAAATTGTTTGGTCTTCAAAATTTGATGTGCGATTTCAGAGTTACCGGTACTTTATTTTTTTAGCTGTGTATTTACTTGCACCCATTTTTTGCTAAAAACAATTGTAAAAAAAGTCTATTAGGTATGTGCATAAGGATGTCTTTTTCAGGAGGAGCCCACCTAAAATCCACGTGAAAAAGTTCACAAAGGTAACCTATAAAATGAACATAATGCCCAGCCGTGTCAAAATGACATTGCTGTGCATGCGTTCTGTTTTATGTTGCTTCTTTTTAGCCCTGTCAGAGTTCATTAACCTTGAAGTGCCTACCAGACCTACCAGATTTGCCTGGGAAAACTTGGCGGCTGCAACAACATCTAAAGGATAAATAATACAAATAGAGACCAGTGAAAGGTATGGAATTGGTATCTCTGTGCCTATATCACTATGGATATATAGCTAAATTGGTCAATAATTTTGGTCTGGAAGGTATAATGGGAGAGGTGAACTTCTTGGGAATTGACTATTGATAACATTTTGCATTCTCCGAGTTGAGTCGCCAGAATGTAGTCAACTGTTTATTCCTGTTATTACAGTTTTTGTTAATGTACCATCAAGTCAGACTCCTGGGGATCCGATGAGTAATGTTTTCTCAGAATGTCTTTCCTTTTTTTTTCTTGATAACTTCTGACCAAATTCATATATTGATTATCTGTGTAGTGTGATGATTGTAAGAAAAAAAAAAAGAATAAAAAAAGCTGTATTATTTTATCACACGACCCAAACTATATTCTCACTGACTGAGCAGCTCTGCGAGGTAAATTTATGGGACACGGCAGAAGTGGACAATACTGAATAGGTAAGTTTATTGTCTCGGAAGGGAAACAAAATTATGGCCCTGATTCATGAATGCTTTTTCGACAGAATTTTGGCATAAATTGCCTTAAAAAAGACAACATTTTGGCACAACTCTGCGTTGAATTAAAACTGCAAAACTTTTGGAAATTTAATGCAAAGTTTATTGAACTCTACCAAAATGGGCAATGCTGGGGTAATGGCGAGCTGTAGTGTTCAAGGCTAGATGTGGTGATATTGGCCATTTATGGAGCTCATGGTAAGCTGAGGTTGTTCATGGAGAGCTGTGGAGCTCATGGCCGACCTCTGGAGCTCCTGGCCGACCTCTGGAGCTCCTGGCCGACCTCTGGAGCTACTGGCCGACCTCTGGAGCTCCTGGCCGACCAGTGGAGCTCCTGGCCGACCAGTGGAGCTCCTGGCCGACCAGTGGAGCTCCTGGCCGACCTGTGAGCTCTGGCGACCTGTGGAGCTCCTGGCCGACCTGTGGAGCTCCTGGCCGACCTGTGAGCTCATGATGGGCTGTGGTGTTCCTTATTACAGAAATCTTACTCCAGACCCCAACACATGGAGTTCGCATTACTCGTCACACACCTCTTAATAGACTGGTGCCTATGCTTTCACGGAGAAAAGGATTTTCAGTAGGGACTTTTCTTTAAAAGGGTTGTCCAGCAAAAAAAAATATTGTTAAAGCATGGTGTGGACATGGGAAGCCAAATATCCGACTTCATCTCTTCAATGTTTCTGAATTCGACTCACTAGAATGGCACAGCGAAATTAGGAGACTTTCATTCAGTTTAAATTTGGTGGTCATGGTCACATTAGTGCTTGCCTCTCTATGCCTTCATCTTTCCATCACTCCTCTTTTTCTTCACATGGAAGAGGCAAACTTGTCTCTGCCGAGACGGTTGGCCACCGTACAGAATAAAATTACCGGTCCTAAGACGCACACAGGGTTCACTGCTGTGTGATCTCCTTTATCCACCTCCAGAGTGATCCTATGAAAATGTCCTATATGTACGTCAACTTTTTTTTAAAAATTGATCCTTGATGCCTCTTCTTCGAAGTTCTCTTCTAGCCTGTAAAATGTTTTGTCACCACAGAGATGAAGCCTGGGTCTACTCATGTGACGGAGAAAGGGCACAAAGAGGAAATGCTCCAGACATGCAATATACACATGGCACACCAGGTTTTCAGTACTTGGTTTCAAAGAGAATTTTTTTAAAATTCTAATTATGAAGGAAATTCTATACGGATTAGTCATTTATCATTTGTTTCTAGATGGTAAAAATCATATTTAAAACAATATTGGGAATTCTTCGTGTGATCTCCTTTGTACTCGCAGATCACAGCGTCCAGACTGTTTGAATTGGATAACAATAAAAGATTTAGGTTTTTTTTGTTTTCTATTGATTTAATATTTAGCCGGTTGTTTAAACTTGTCTTGTAGATGACTGCTAGATCCAGACCCGTTCCCTAATCTGTCTGATTCCATCTGAAAAAGTGTTGACGGGAGTAAAAAGGGGAAACCATCGGACAATAGATTAGTCAGGTCTTGATTGTTACAAGTAGGCTGTCGTTGTTGATTTTATATATGTTTTTTGTGCCCGTAACCGCAGTTATGTAATAATAAAGAGAGAATAAACCCAATGCTTCTGCTTTATTTCATACATACTGTACTAAATGTTAAAATAACACCTAGGCTGCCTAGAGAATGACACGCCGCTGCCTACACAACTCTTTTGACGTATAAGTGAGGTATGTGAATGCGACCACCAAAACAAATTCACATTTATTTTATGCTTTACATTCACACAGCGTTGAAATTCATTGTGGGATATTGAAAGGAATTCAGCACACCTTGGTTCCAACCGCAGATCGCTCACATTGATGGTGACAGACGATATAAGAGGGGGATGATGAGGAAAATGGTGTCCTTAAAGGAATAAAAAGGTGTGAGTTAATACATTTAAAGGTCTTGTCTATGTTGGAGTATTTTTTTTTTATCCCTTTTATTGTCAGGGTCCTAATGATCAGCTGGTATATGTAGTGGACCTGTCCAATAAGTGTTCAATTTCCCTGCAGTGCCACCATAGAAAAAAGAAGCCATACATAGTGTGTGCACATTGCTGAGTGTTGGGTCCTCTAAAAGTCAAAGAGACACGTTGTAGCAGCTCACATCCAGACAACCCCCTTTTAAAATATTTTGCAGGGGAAACTTGTCACTGGGATAAGGGGGCAAAGGGGATAAGGATGCAGGATGGTCAGATGTGCAAAAGGCGATCAGGGGAACTAGTCTGACCCTTAGACTGGGGTTCACTGGATCTCCCTGTTCCCAAAATTACCTTTGAAGGTGAGGACATCTGGGCCGCCACCCTTGCACTCTGCTGCTCATCGGCCCTAGACTTATTAGTCATCAACTGACACAAAATAAGGAAAACTTCAAGAAGGCTTCAGCACAAAGTGTGCACATGTCTCTCAGCACACAGTCTTGCAGAGGCTAAAACTCTTATCAGTGACATCTGCTGGTGGAAGAGAAAACTATTTAAAGGCCAGGAACGTGGACAGCAGAGTAACCTGACACACCCCCTCACCTGAAGAGCCAAAAACCCATAGATAGCTGACCACGTTTTTTTCGTGCCCGCATTCTGCCGCAAGTGCTGAAACCGCAACTATACCGCACTTGCTGCACCTGCCGCAAGCCCCATAGACATAGCATGGGGCTTGCCGCAAGTGAACCGCAAGTGCGTCCGTTATGCGATAATCGCGGCAGTTGCGGTTTTTTTCACCGCAACTGCCGCGATCAGCGCTTTACCGCTAATGTGAAAGGGGCTTTAAAGAGGTGGATTTACCCAATTTTAGTTGTTTTACTTATACCAGATGCATCAATTGCCCAGATTAATACAAAATCTACCCACATAGTACCACAAAAGGTGGATTTCTATGGACTATGATTCTATATAGTTCCTTCAAGATCCATTAAAAATAATGGATTAAAAACCATTATCCATCCAAGTGGAGTGTTACTGCTCATTGAGCTTTTTAAATGTTTTTAAATTTTGTGTGGATTGATGTCTGTCTTTGTTCTGTAATAAATCAACTTCTTTGATATACAGAAATATTTGGAGGTTGTATCGCTATCTATAGGCTTCCCGTTCAATTGATTTTTAGTATTGCACAGGTTATAATTGAATCACCTGCACTGGTGATGATTTCAATCCCTGTGCAATGCTAAGGAAATCCTAAAACCCTGCACAATTGGTGGCTCTCAAGGCCTGGATTTCCACACCCCTGGTCTAGGGCCATCTCTTGGGGTACAACATTGTGGAGGAAACTAAAAGCCTTCCTCTGCTACATTTCTTGCATTGATGAAAAAAATACTAATAAAAATAGTTGACAAACTGATGAATTATTTTATATTTTTAACAAAACTTGTAAATAGATAAAGATGAGTTGAGGGCCATCTCCAAAATCTCTGTTCAAATATTCTTCTCCAAAGAAAACCTTTAAGGCCCTGTCAACGTGTCAACCAGGGCTGCGATGTCGGAAGCGATGCGCGGGTGCACACTCTCTTCCGACATCACAGCCTTGGTGTCACACGGCAGGATGTTGCCGGTGACGCCGCAGGATGTGGGCGGAGCCATCGCTCGCTGGGCTGGGATCAACCCAGCGAGCAATCCGCAGCACTACTGCGGTATAGGCTGGATCGCCGCCAACATTGCTATTGCGGTGTCAGACGGCGTGATCCAGCCTAATCGCTGGTTGCAGAGTGACAGGTTTACGTTCATCCTAGTAAACCTGTCAACCTGCGACCAGCAATAAATCGCCGTTGCGTCGTGCTGTCACACAGCACGATGCACTTGCAATATCGCTAGCGACATCGCTGATGCGTCACTTTTCGGCGATGTCGCTACCGACATTGACACGTGTGACAGGGTCTTTAGTTCCAATCAGGTTAAACACAATTTGCTCCCGGATCTGTGGTGGGAGTGCTTAGGAAGCCCGAATGCAAGGATAGTTGTTTATTCCTCACCTTACCCTAAGGCAAGTGCTGAAACCAATGTAGCAGCCAATTGCCACAGGTAGGATTTGTAGACGGCATTTGAAGCCTCGGCCAACCTCATTTATATTTTAATGTTGAACTGATAAGTGAACCTGTCACAGTTCATTAACACTTCTGGTCTGGTGGAACATTAAAGGATTTCACCACATTGTGTTAACTGATCATTTTTTATATCCGTTTTTTCTCTTCTGAATCAACACCTGCTTCCTAGTGCCTAAGGCACGAGGAGACTGGTACGGGATGCGTCCTTAACAAGGGTAGTAGAAATTTGGGGCAGAGGAGAACCACAACCGGCCCCAACCCCGAATGCGTGCTCACTTATTAGGTCTAGACATATCAATGGAGAACAAATCTAATGCTTGATTGAAGTTTCATTCTTCATATTTTAATGTGTATATTATTAATGACAGATTGCTAAATTGGCTTAAACACTTGGCTCTGTCATTGCCAAAAATAATCTTGACGTCCATAATTTATCTGTCTGCCATATGTGTACAGACATGTTCTCCTGCAGCCGTCTGTCTGATCTGTATTGTTAATTGGTTCTTTAGCTTTTATACTAATTTATTTCAGAGTGTAAACATGGGCAGAGCCCTTTCTCTTTAGATCAGTCTACTTCACACTGACTTGACTTTCCCAGATGAATATCGTGGCTGACAATTAACCTGAATCCTTCGTCTAAATGTTATGTAAAGGTGAAAAATGTCTTCTTGTGCACCTACAATAATAACGCTGTGGGAGAGAGATGTATACACACGAATGTATACACGATTATAAGAAGCTGATCACTTTATCTTCTGCTGCTGGGAACCCTGTTGACTAGCTACAATGGTAGCATGGTGGCTCAGTGGTTAGCAGTGTTGTATTACAGCAGGAAACCAGCATGGTGGCTGAGTAGTTGCGTTTGGGGGTTATAGCTGGTGTCCAGGGTTCAAATCCCACCAAAGACAACATCTACAAGGAGTTTATATGTTCTCTCGTTGGTTTCCCCTCTGGTTTCCTTCGACAATCATAGAATGAGTTGTAAGGGTTCTCCTGGGTCATCTGGTCCAATCCCCTTCTCAAAGCAGGATTCAGTAAACCATCTCAGACATGTCTGCCCAGCCTCTGTGTGAAGACTTCCATTGAAGGAACATCACCTTTGTGGCCGCCTGTTCCAGTCGATCACCCTCGCTGTCAAAAAAACTTTTCTAATATTTAATGTGCCTTCTCCCATTCAGTTTTATCCCATTGTTTCTAGTCTTTCCTTTGCAAATAAGAATAAAACTGATCCCTCTACAGTGTGATAGCCCTTGAGATATTTGTAGACAGCTATTAAGTCTCCTCTCAGTCTTCTCTTTTACAAGCTAAACATTCCAAAGTCCTATTCCTCACAAGACACGGTTTGCTGATGACAGTCACCATTCTGGTGGCTCTTCTTGAACTTGCTCCAGTTTGTTGAGTTTTGTTTAAAATGTGGTGCCCAGAACTGGACACACTATCCAGATGAGGTTTGAACAAAGAGGAGTAGACATCTACTCACAAGATGAATGTGGACCAAGTACTATGGAATATGATCGTGATATATAGCGAGTAAAATGTATGGAATCTTGCAGCTCAAGTGGCGTGCAACATCCCCCACAATGGAAATGAAACATTACACAGTATACATAGACAACGACAGCCTCTCAAAGGGTGGTTTCACACTGGCGTATGCAAAGTCAGCGCACCGAACGCAGCCAAACGCTTGCGCACATGCATTCCTATGTTTAACATAATTTTTGCGCACTCCAAACGCAGCTTGTTGCATTTCTTGTGCGGTCTCTTGTTTTATCTGCAAGCGCACAAACCACGCATCGAAGTCAATGGATCCGCAGTCAGCGCAGGAGAACGTTGCGGATCACATTGAAATCTCTCCCGGTGGCCGCCACTGATCTCCCGCCGGTGTCGGCGCGGGAGATTTGAAGAAACAGCTAATCTGACAGCTGTCTAAGTCTCCCACGCCGACACCAAATAGGTGAGGTCGGCGCGGGAGATTTGAAGCAACAATCAGCTGTTTCTTATCTCCTGCACCGATATCACCTATTCGGTGTCAGTGCGGGAGATTTAAACAGCTGTCAGATCAGCTGTTTCTTCAAATCTCCCGCGCTGACACCAGCGGGAGATCAGCTGTGACTGGAGGAGGAGATCTCCATTGCTGATCTTCGCCTCCCGGCCGCCACCGAGACTGATTGGCTGGCCGGGGCTGCATACTAATGTGAACACATGCAGAGATTCTCCGCTGCGTTCACATCAGTAGGGCTGCGTTTGCACTGCATTGGCGTCTGCGTGCCATATGCATACAGACACAAACGCTAGTGTGAAACCACCCAAAGATAATGAATGTCAGTCCTGCAGCACACTGGGCCAGTTATGTCCCTCAATTTGCAGACTTGATTGGTCCAACTTGTTATCCACGTGTCTGAACTTAGTTCTAAGCTTGGAAATACTATAAATTTTTCTTTTTTTTTTTTTGCCTGGACACTGCAACTGGGGTGTAATTTTTAACTCATGTCCGCAGACTGGTTTGTATTAAGCATTAACCCTCCTGAGTGAAGGGAAAGGTGGTTTCTTGAACAATCAAGTGCACAAAATTAATAACAAGTTTGCAGATCCAGGGCCACAGCCTGTTACTCGTCTTTTGAAAAGAACAATAAATTGCCGAGCTAAGCCCAGCGGAGACAGAGGGCAACATCAATCCCACTCCTACCAGGGTGTCATGGTGTTATTGATAATTAGGAATGTATAACCTCCCTGTACAACAATCCAAGCAACTTTTCAAAACCTTCAATTCCTTACTCCGCCGCCTGCTCCCCCTCCCTCTCCCCTTATCTCTGCAGAAGACTTTGCCTCCTTCTTCAAAGAAAAGATTGACAGAATCAGACACAGCTTTGATCCACTGTCCCCACAGCCTCCCCTCTCACCTATACTGCCCTCTACTTCCATCAACTGCTTCCCCCCATAACTGAAGACCAGCTCTCCTCCCTCCTGTCAAAATCACACCTCACCACCAGCGCCCACGACCCGCTCCCATCCCACCTCATTCCCAACCTCACCTCCGTTATCATCCCAGCCCTAACTCATCTTTTCAACCTATCACTTACCACTGGCACCTTCCCCTAAGCCTTCAAACACTTCTTGATCACACCCATCCTCAAAAAACCCTCCCTCGATCCCACAACTGTCTCCAACTACTGTCCCTATATCTCTCCTCCCTTTCGCCTCTAAACTACTTGAACAACTGTCCACTCTGAGCTGTCCTCTCACCTCTCCTCCTGCTCCCTCTTTGACCGCCTGCAATCTGGCTTCTGACCCCTCCACTCCACTGAAACAGCCCTGACCAAAGTCACAAATGACCTACTGACTGCCAAAAGCAAGCGCCACTACTCTGTTCTCCTCCTCCTCGACCTGTCCGCCGTCTTCGACACTGTTGACCACTCCCTTCTACTACAGATCCTGAAATCTCTTGGCATCACGGACCTTGCCCTCTCTTGGATCTCCTCATACTTAACGGACCGCACCTTCAGCGTCACCCACTCCCACACATCCTCCTCGCCTACCCCCTATCTATCGGGGTCCCCCAGGGCTCGGTTCTTGGACCATTACTGTTCTCAATCTACACTCTCGGCCTAGGGCAACTCATTGAGTCCCATGGCCTCCAATATCACCTCTACGCCGACGACACCCAAATCTACCTGTATGGTCCTGACATCGCCTCCCTTCTATCCAAAATTCCACACTGCCTGTCTGCCATCTCATCCTTCTTCTCTGCTCGCTTCCTTAAGCTGAACATGGACAAAACCGAGTTCATAGTCTTCCCCCCAAGACGCTCCCCCTCACTACCTGACCTATCCATCGTCGTCAACGACTGCTCTCTCTCTCCAGTCCTCCATGCCAAGTGCCTCGGGTTATCCTTGACTCTTCCCTCTCCTTCAGGCCCCACATCCAGGCCCTCGCCACCTCCTGCCGACTCCAGCTCAAAAACATCTATAGGATTCGCACTTTCCTTGACCACGACACTGCTAAAACCCTTATTCACGCTCTCATCATCTCCCGCCTCGATTACTGCAACCTCTGCTCACCGGCCTCCCTAATACCTCCCTTGCACCTCTCCAATCTATCTTGAACTCCGCTGCCCGCCTAATCCATCTGTCTCCCCGCTACTCCCCTGTTTCCTCCCTCTGCCAAGCCCTCCACTGGCTCCCTACTTCCCAGAGATCCGGGTTTAAAACATTAACCATGACATACAAAGCCATTCACAACCTGTCCCCTCCATACATCTCTGACATGGTCTCCCGATACCTACCCTCACACAACCTGCGATCCTCCCAAGAGCTTCTCTACTCCCCCCCTCATCTCCTCTTCCCCAAATTGTTCCCTCAAAGTTGGATGCTACAAATGTCCAAAATGTCTTTTTATGCTGAAGCGTTAAGGTTTTCCTTTACTGGGTCTGAAGAGCTAAAGCTGACCCCTGAAAAATAACCCAATTATTCCTTCTCCATCAAACTTTACAGTTGGCACAATGTAATCGGGCAGGTAACCACTCCTCTTTGCTAAACTCATACTGCCAGATCATGTGTAATTGTAACGTGTCATTCCACATGTTTCCACTGCGCCAGAGTCCCAGTGGTGGCTGCTTTACATTACTCCATCTGTTACTGCACATTGTGCTTGGTAATGTAAGGATTGCAGGCAGCTGTTCAGGTATGGAAATCTGTGGAACTCCCAGTGCAGAGTTGTGGTGCTGATGATGCCAGAGAGGTTTTGATTATGCAGTTATGTAGTTAGTGACTTTGTCACTATGTAACTTTGTGCCTGATTGAACCCACCCATGAGGTGCTCTTTTCTTTCTTTCTTTCTTTCTTTTTCTTTCTTCTTTCTTTCTTTCTTTCTTTCTTTCTTCTTTCTTTCTTTCTTTCTTTCTTTCTTTCTCAAAGATCAGTAAAGGATTTTTGCTTGGACTTTTATACATCTGTAACAATTGAGAAACCTAAATTCAACGATTAAACGTTCGGTCCCAATACCTTTGTCCATATAGTGTATATAATCACTGATATTATCTGTCACGTAACTGAGTTGTGCCAACTTTTATTAATATTAGTAAAAAAAAAATGAATAATTGATTTTTTTTACCGATATTTTTTTTTTTCTGGAACTTCCGGAATGTTTTTAGCCATTTTTTTTTCTAGCAATTTTACTCTTTACTAAAAATTGTTGTAGGTTCCATAGCAAACAAATGTGTGTCATCATTTAGTCTAACACTTCCACATCCAAATACTATGAATTCCCAGAAAGTGATTCATGCTGAAGGTATTAGCGAGGTCATTCTCAGTTTAGGTTCTAGATGTATTTGCACACATATGGGTTACTGAATAAATGTTATCTTTTCTTGGCCTGAGGTTGATGACAGGCTGCTCCTGGTGGGTCAGATGAAACTGAAACCTGTGTGTTCACGGAAGTTATTAACTCCTTTTTAATTTGCTATTGTGCAAAGTGTTGCCCCAGATACCGCTCCCTGCATTGCCCGGTGCAGATTAGTATTGGGTAATATTGCACAGTGTCCGTCCACTTCTTAGGCCTCTGCAAGCTGGGGTCAATCAGGTTGCGTAGCAAACATTTGCACCATTATCCAGGGGGTTCTGTCTGCTGTGATCTAAAATGATCGAACAAATATCAGATCTCATGATTCCTTATACTGAATCTGGAGAACCCAGGCGTTCACTTGTGCGAGGCGATGAATGATCTTACAAAGTGGAAAGGATTGTCATTCTGTGCTGAAAATACTTATTTTATTAAATTCCAAAACCGACGCATTTTGAACCAGCGATTGGAGATTTCTGAATACTCATGTACCTGCTGCTTATTGTTTAACTTTCAGATTTAAACCTTCAAAGTAGTCGGGTCTTTAAGCATTTTTGCAATATTTTTTACTCATTCAAATGAATGGGGAAAAAAAACACAAGTTAAAAAATGTACAGAAACGTTTTTCCTGCCAATACTGTTTTTTGCAGTCGAAAAGTCTGCTGCGACTACTCAGCATGTTCACATAACAGAATTGTCATTTTTGGAGAACTTGCAGCAGAATGTAGGTGTCAGCCTTTGGCCCCTGCTGGCGCCATAGAACTTCATGAGCACCAACTGTCATCTCCTATCTCATTAATGGAAAATCTGCTGTCAATGAATACAGATGTTACCCGTGGAACTGTTATTTTAGGAGAACTTGCAGTAATGTAGGTGTCAGCCTTTGGCTCCTGCTGTCGCCATAGTACTTCATGAACACCAACTGTAATCTCCTATCTCATTAATGGAAAATCTGCCTTCAATGAATACAGATGTTACCCATGGCACTGTCATTTTAGGAGAACTTGCAGCAGAATATACAGTAGGTATCAGCCTTTGGCTCCTGTTTTCAACCTAGAACTTCATGAGCACCAACTGTCATCTCCTATCTCATTAATGGAAAATTTGCCTTCAATGTATACAGATGTTACCCATGGAACTGTCATTTTAGGAGAACTTGCAGCAGAATATAGTTGTCAACCTTTGGCTCCTGCCTTTTCCATAGAACTTTGTTAGCAGCAACTGTCATCTCGCATCTCAGTAATGGGAAAATTTGTCTCACTGAATTCCGAATTTACCCATGGATGGATCAATCCAGTAAAAAGAAGTGGATTTCTCTAAGATATCTTAAAATATTTCTTATTTTCATGGATATTAGTAATTTATGAAATAAAAATGAAAAGTGATGGTTACTAGGGATGAGCGAGCACTATTATGCTTGGGTGCTCGGTACTAGTAATGAGGCTCAGATAGGTGACACCCCAATACCCGACTATAATGATAGTCCTTAGGGAACTCGTGCATTTTTCGGGAAACTCTTCTGGGAAAATTCCACCCATCCGAGCATCCAACTGCTCGTTATGAGTACCGAGCACCAATGCATGGTAGTGCTCACTCATCACAAATGGTTACTCTTTAAAGGGGTTGTCCACTACTAAGATAACCCTTTATGAATCCACTTGTTTCCCCCAGGTAAAATAATAAACCCTATACTCACCACCTGTGCTGCTGCCATTCCAGTGCTGTTGATAATCACAGATTGGGGCTCATGTGACCTCATGCGAACCCCGTGTCCATTCACCGCCGACTTCCTTCTCCCCACATTCAGACCAAATGAGCTATCAACAGGAAGGGACGCTGCTACCGCTCACTGCCTGTTGATAGCTCATTTGGTCCGAAGGTGTGGAGACGGAAGACGGCAGTGATTGGACGCGGGGCTCGCGTGATGTCACATGAGCCCCAAACTGCTATTATCGACAGCACTGGAACGGCAGCAGCACAGGAGGTGAGTATGGGGAAACAACTTGATTTAGAAGGGGTTGTCCTAGTAGTGAACAACCCCTTTAAGGAAAGTTGTGCAGTTAATATGGTATATCTTGCTTTAGGCTCAAATAAACTACTGCATCCAATGTGTTACCATACATTTTGTTTTCTCTGGGCGACTCTTTGACTTCATAAAGCAAAGCTCACCCCCTCCCAAAAACAATTTGCACAAATTGCGTGTTAATACGAATATATTCCATCCAGGTGTAAGGGAAATTATTTATTTTTACACATTTTTTAATGTATACACATGCTTAATTTACACAGTTCTTAGTCTGCTTTAAAGTAAATGATCCAACACCAGACTGCTCCTTGGGGTGACTTGTTAACTTGGTTGCTGATGTTAATTACTAAAGTGATGAAACAATGATAGATTAACATTTCATAAAATCATAAAGAAAAGTAAGAAAACCCCCAAAACGCGTGTTATTACAAAGCTAAGCACACATACATATACAACAACTAATTCTCCTTGAGGGCCTCTGAGGGGTTAGCAGTGTCGTTAAAGGAGTTTTCCTGTTTTAAGTAGATTTTATTATTGGTTTTATAACAAAAAATACTGTAATTATCTTTTAAGCTTTGTGTTACCAGTTTTGCAACATTTTCTTAATGTTTGATTGCTGTAAGAAGATGGGAAAATGTGTATTCCCCGAGGGCTCATTTAGACAACTATTGTTTTGCGTACCAGTGCTGTGATGGTCTATGAAGCCATTCACTTTTCTTTGCGTACCAGTGCTGTGATGGTCTATGGAGCCATTCACTTTTCTTTGCGTACCAGTGCTGTGATGGTCTATGGAGCCATTCGCTTTTCTTTGCGTACCAGTGCTGTGATGGTCTATGGAGCCATTCACTTTTCTTTGCGTACCAGTGCTGGTGATGGTCTATGGAGCCATTCGCTTTTCTTTGCGTACCAGTGCTGTGATGGTCTATGGAGCCATTCCCTTGTCCATGATTTTTCACAGAGCGGGAGGTCAGCAGAAAATCATAAAGACATGTCTGATATTGATCCGAGTTGCATCAAAACCGGCAATGCAAGTCTATGGGTCCTTAAATAAAATCAGGCCACGCTCGGATGACATCCAAGTGTGGTCCGATTTTCACGAACTGTCAGAAAGGAGAAGGTAGGGAAACTTTTTTAATTTTGGTATTTTTCCATGTGCGAGAAAAACGTATGACAATCGGACCACTCTCTGATCAAACTTTGTGCAAAATTATCGTCAATTTTTCTTGTGCAGGGAAAATCAGACATGTGAATGAGCTCAATTTTTCCATAGATTGAGCTGTATGAAGGGTTGCTTGTCTTTTTGTAAAACAAAATGTAGTTTTTGCAAACAACCTTTTTATTCGGCTCATGCGCATTAAAAACACAGCAAAAAAGCTAATCTAATATATAAAGCTGTGTGTGTGTTGTGTATGGGATTGGCATTCTTACACCGATCAAACTACAGCCACAAAATTTTGCAAGTCACACGTCTGGACCCCGGGAGCGTCATAGACTATGTTGTGAGGCGAAATTTTAACCCCGCGTTCCATTCACCAAACAATTTTGCCCTTATCTACATAATGGGGAAAAAGTGAATGGAAAGTTGTTGGGGAAATCGGAGCGGCTGTCAGCTATAGCCACAAATTTTGCACAGTCACACGTCTGGACCCGGGAGCGTCATAGGCTATGTTGTGAGGCGAAATTTTAACCCCGCGTATTCCAATTCACCAAACAATTTTGCCCCTATCTACATAATGGGGAAAAAGTGACAGTTACCAGTTGACAGTTGTGAATGAGAGGGGCTTAATGATAGCCAAAGACTAACAGCATATACCAGCATATAGTCACTAAGGTGGGGCCCCAACGTGAGATATTCACCATGCACACAAGAGTAACAGCAAGTGTATAGTCGCTAAGGTGCAGCCCAACATTGGATACTCACACGCACCCGAAAAACACACACCACAAAGAGACACGCACAAACACAGAGAACCCCCCCCCCCCAAGGTGACACACACACACCCTATAGCGACACATGCACTCACCCCACGGGACACACACCACAAAGAGACACAGACAAAACACACACCACACAGACCCCCCCCCCACAAGGGGCCACCCCACACAGACCCCCCCCCCCCACAGGGACACACACACATATACCCCTATATGGACACATGCACTCACCCAACAGGGACACACACACACACCACAAAGAGATCAAACAACACAGATACACACACACCACACAGACCCCCCCACAGGGACACACCACCCTATATAGGGACACATGCACTCACCCCACAGGGACACAACACCACAAAGAGACACACACAACAGAGACACACACCACACAGCCCCCCCCCACAGGGACACACACACATACACACCCTATAGGGACACATGCACTCACCCCACAGGGACACACACCCACCTAGGGACACACATCATACAGACAGACACAGATGTGCACAAATCACCTCACACAACTCGCCTCATACGTGTGCTATCTTTAATTCCAAACATAAACATTGCTGATTTTAATCAGATGTTCTAACACATGTGCCATATAGGGAATTAAGGCAGATGTCAGTCACATGAGCTGTCTATTATGTATTGTGTGAGGTAACATATACTGCCTGGCCAGGGGGAGGGTTTACTATTGGCTGGAGATTTATTAGGCTGCCTATAGCAATCAATCAAGCTCAGCTTCTATTTTCTTACTGGTCATTAATATGACATATTCAAATTCTATTTTGTTATAACTAACATCAGTTATTTATTAACCACCGGGGCTTTGTATGTTCATGTCTAGTACCTTTAAAAGCGAATAGGCCACCTTTGCAGTCTTCAGTAGGTTGAGCATGAGCTTTATAAGGTATTTTCTGTACAGCCTACTCGTTGCAGTGAGCTTCAGCACCCCTGCGCTCTTTTGAAGCTGCACAGCCAAAGCACGCACGGTTTGGAATAGCAGCTCAGCCATGCCACAAACCCGAACTGTCAATGATCAAGAATGCAACACTTCCCTCCTTACCTCCATGACAAGCTAGGGGCCTGGTTAGCGGTCTGCTACTTAACGCAAGATCCTGAGACATCCCCCTTAATATTATGCTACCATTAATGAAAATGTCGATGGGGAGTCTTTGGACCGAGTCGATGGGAGCTCTTTGACCAAGTCGATGGGGAGCGAGGTGTAAATGTAAATATTAAGGCCCTGTTACACGGCACAACATCGTTAACGATGTAGTTGAGACGTCACGGGTTTGGAGTCGTTCCAGTGACGTCGTTGCATGTAACACCTACATTCAACAACGATAAGTTGTTGGATCGGTGATGCAGGTTTGAGAACATGTTCTCAAACCTCACGATCAGCGATCGCCAACCTGCAATATCATTGTGTGTAACACTATGATAACGATGTTGTTTTCTACTTCGCCCATTCACAGCAATGAGCAGGGTTTGCAAATGATACCTGCTCACATTGTTGGTGAGGTGTCCACGATATCTAGACTTGTGACATCTCACCAACGTTGCCAAAACGATGTCTGCAACGACCGCATGCCCACAAGATCGTTGCGACATCGCTCCGAATGTCGATGCCGTGTAACGCTTTTTCATTTAGATGGATAGAGGTGTAAAATAATAGATGGATCAGTCGAGATTGAGATAATAGACCTGTTGGATGATACATATTGGCAAGATAGATGGCTATTGGAAGTATAGGTAGACTTTTCATATGAGTTGTATAGGTAGAGCAGTGGATATTTGATGGATAGCTTGTGTGTTAATTGTTCTAGCAGATTGATAAGCTTCTGTTACACAAGTGACGAATGTAAGATTTTTGGTCCCAGCTTTATGCGCCTCCATTAATGCCAGTAAGTAGCTGTAGGAAGCACATTGCGTGGTGTTCTGTGTTGCACAGCGTCATTGTAAGGTGCCATGTGACGTGATGGGCAGCATACGAAAGGCTAATTGACTCTGATCTTTGTTAATTACTGCAGAGTAAATCTTTTAATGATGCTTTGAAGGGCTCATCTGAAATAGATGAAAGCTGAAGCTTTACTCAGTGTCAGGGCCTTGATGTTAATTGAGTCCTGTGACCCAAGAGCAAGGAATGTCTTCCAACGATGTGATCGGATTTACGTTTTTTTTTTTTCTGTCCATAATGGCTTTTGAGAACATCTTGTCTGTGAATCACATTAGCCAGCACCAATTTGTCATCAGTGTCTTCTCTATACACTCAACCTATACATGAGACCCAGTGAGTCATAACTTTTATCGTAAAGTGCGGCCATATTTAATAACCAAGTGTATTTTTTTTAATACATTGATTCATTAAAAGTGTGGTACATCATTCTTTAAATTGTGGAAGCTGCTAAATCAGTGAGTTCTGAGAAATCATACAATTACATTTATGTAGTTTAAATGAAACTAACCTTAATGGAACTTACTCAACATTTCTAGGTCCTGATTCTCTGATGGTTTTTGATCTTATATTTAATTTTATATCTTCGTAGTGGTTGAATCTTAGTTTTTATCTTCTTTTGTCTTTTTCTTTTAAATCTCTCCATGCAGTTAATGTTATAAATATGTTCTTTCAGACTACCGTATATACCGTATTTTCCGGCGTATAAGACGACTGGGTGTATAAGACGACCCCCAACTTTTCCAGTTAAAATATGGAGTTTGGAATGTACTCGCCGTATAAGACTACCCCTCTTCTACAGTATGATTTCCATTGTGAACCCCACACAGCCCTTCATACAGTATAATGGCCCCTACATCTCTTCACACTGTATTATGGCCCCCACACAGCCTTAAAGAGACACTCACCAGGATTTTGCCATCTTCATAGTCCTTCAAGTATTATCATGCCCCCCACAGAGCTCTCCCAGTATTATAATGGCTTCCACATAGTATAATTGGCTCTGTATATTATAGTGCATCATCCATAGTCACCCATTATAATGCACCATCATAGTGCTCCATGTAGTATACTGCACCCCCATAGTCCTCCATATAAACATGGAGAGGGTTGATGTTCCAGCACCATGTGGAGGGGGGTGGAATACGGGGATTGGGATGTGCCAGCACCATGAGGGGTAGGTGACATGGAGAGTAGTTGTTGTGACTGTGTCAAGATTGGGAGGGGGTGGGGGGGTGGGGAGTACAGGGGGCAAACGTTCCTGTCAGACAATGTCACCCGGAGGACAGGAGACTCATTTCAATAATTTCTAGGAGCTCTGCCAGCTGTCAATGAATGGAAACCTGCACTGGCCTGGAGAGTCTCATAGCACAAGATTTAGTCTGGAGATCACAGAGGGCTGGCAAGGCAGGCACAGTGCACACTGTAACAAACTCTCAGCATTGAGAGGAGACAGTCTCAGCAGATACAAATATCTCTGACAAACTGTGAGAAGCCCTGCCGGCTGCCCTCTCCAGTCTGCAGGTCTATACTGCTTGCAAGGGGGAGGGGAGGAGGGGGAAGTCTCCATAATCACACAATTCTCCTGGCTCCGGGTCATGCAGTATCTATCTTCTCACTCATCTGCCTCATGTTTTCAATAATCAGAGCTGTGTACAACCCCACTCTCCTCAGGGAGCAATAGTGACTGCTGTACCTGTGGTCGGGTGTTGCAGTATCTGATGTCTGGCAACTGCTGGGGGAGGCAGCAATGTCAGCTCCAGTCTCTCTCCTCCTGGAGAGCGCGGCTGGACACAGTGCACATATGCTGGGCAGCCGCAGTGTCTCTTTGACAGTAGGTGGCGCCCTGCACCTGATGTATAAGACGACCCCTGACTTCTGAGAACATTTTCAGGGGTTAAAAACTAGTCTTATACACCGGAAAATACGGTATTTAATTTTTTCTTTGATAATGGCAATGGAGGGTGATTTAAACAATGAATAAATATATGTGTATGTACGTGTGTATTAGGGTACCATTACATGTCGCAAAATTGCATGCAGTTTCACTTGCAACTTACTGGTTGCAGTGAAATCATGGACACATTGTTACATTTGTACACAGCGACAAGCTAGAACAATGTGTCCATGATTTCACTGCAACCAGTAAGTTGCATGTGAAGTTGCATGCAATGTTGCGACGTGTAACGGTACCCTTTAGAGATGAGTGAACCTTTCAAGGTTCTGTTTCGGTCGCCAAACTTCCCGGTGTTGAACAAACATGTTCGGAGTTCGGGTGCTTTACCTTTGTAAAGCACTGGAGCGAGCATTGCTGTGCTTGGGTACAGTTGGGACATGGCACAGTGTGTGCTGCTTTCAGTGTTTGACTCGCACTGGGCTAAAGAAGCCGTTTTTCAGTGCAATATGTGGCCAAAATTAACTTTTAAAAAACCCACCTTCCCACTCTCAGAAGTGTTTTACTTATGGCTGGCTGCATGTAGGCGGAGAGCTGAACTGACCTATGACTGGCTCTATGTAGGCGGAGAACTGAACTGACCTATGGCTGGCTGTATGTAGGCAGAGAGCTGAACTGACCTATGGCTGGCTCTATGTAGGCGGAGAGCTGAACTGACCTATAGCTGGCTGTATGTAGGCAGAGAGCTGAACTGACCTATGGCTGGCTGTATGTAGGCAGAGAGCTGAACTGACCTATGGCTGGCTGTATGTAGGCAGAGTGCTGAACTGACCTATGGCTGGCTCTATGTAGGCAGAGAGCTGAGCTGACCTATGGCTGGCTGTATGTAGGCAGAGAGCTGAACTGACCTATAGCTGGCTGTATGTAGGCGGAGAGCTGAACTGACCTATGGCTGGCTGTATGTAGGCAGAGAGCTGAACTGACCTATGGCTGGCTCTATGTAGGCGGAGAGCTGAACTGACCTATAGCTGGCTGTATGTAGGCGGAGAGATGAACTGACCTATAGCTGGCTGTATGTAGGCGGAGAGCTGAACTGACCTGTGGCTGGCTGTATGTAGGCGGAGAGCTGAACTGACCTATGGCTGGCTGTATCTGGGCGGAGAGCTGAACTGACCTATGGCTGGCTGAATGTAGGCGGAGAGCTGAACTGACCTGTTGCTGGCTGTATGTAGGCGGAGAGCTGAACTGACCTATGGCTGGCTGTATGTAGGCAGAGGGCTGAACTGACCTATGGCTGGCTGTAGGCGGAGAGCTGAACTGACCTATGGCTGGCTGTTTGTAGGCGGAGAGCTGAACTGACCTATGGCTGGCTGTATGTAGGCGGAGAGCTGACTGACCTATGGCTGGCTGTATGTAGCCGGAGAGCTGAACTGACCTATGGCTGGCTCTATGTAGGCGGAGAGCTGAACTGACCTGTTGCTGGCTGTATGTAGGCGGAGTGCTGAACTGACCTATGGCTGGCTGTATGTAGGCAGAGAGCTGAGCTGACCTAAGGCTGGCTGTATGTAGGCGGAGAGCTGAACTGACCTATAGCTGGCTGTATGTAGGCGGAGAACTGAACTGACCTATGGCTGGCTGTATGTAGGCGGAGAGCTGAACTGACCTATGGCTGGCTGTATGTAGGCGGAGAGCTGACTGACCTATGGCTGGCTGTATGTAGCCGGAGAGCTGAACTGACCTATGGCTGGCTCTATGTAGGCGGAGAGCTGAACTGACCTGTTGCTGGCTGTATGTAGGCGGAGTGCTGAACTGACCTATGGCTGGCTGTATGTAGGCAGAGAGCTGAGCTGACCTAAGGCTGGCTGTATGTAGGCGGAGAGCTGAACTGACCTATAGCTGGCTGTATGTAGGCGGAGAGCTGAACTGACCTATGGCTGGCTGTATGTAGGCGGAGAGCTGAACTGACCTATGGCTGGCTCTATGTAGGCGGAGAGCTGAACTGACCTATAGCTGGCTGTATGTAGGCGGAGAGATGAACTGACCTATAGCTGGCTGTATGTAGGCGGAGAGCTGAACTGACCTGTGGCTGGCTGTATGTAGGCGGAGAGCTGAACTGACCTATGGCTGGCTGAATGTAGGCGGAGAGCTGAACTGACCTGTTGCTGGCTGTATGTAGGCGGAGAGCTGAACTGACCTATAGCTGGCTGTATGTAGGCGGAGAGCTGAACTGACCTATAGCTGGCTGTATGTAGGCGGAGAGCTGAACTGACCAATTGGTGACTTTCATTGAGGTTCGGGTCAAACTCTAGGTCATGAACAGTGCACCTAAAAGTTCCTCTGCACTGCCCCGAACGTCAAAAGGTTCACTCACCACTAGTGTGTTTGAGTGTGTGTGTGTATATTTATGTATGTGTATATTTATATGTGTGTATATATAAACATATACATGTGCATCTCCATGAATTAGAATATCATCAAAAAGTTAATTTATTTTAGTAATTCAATGCAAAAAGTGAAACACATATATTATATAGAGTCATTACACAGAGTGATCTATTTCATGTGTTTATTTCTGTTAATATTGATGATTATGGCTTGCACCCAATGAAAACCCAAAGTTCATTAGCTCAGAAAATTAAAGTAGGGAAGATGAAGGGTCTGAGACATAAAATATGACCTAAATAGGTATCAGAGGCTTCACCTTGTGTGCTTGTGAGAGTCACAACCACTATAAATGCATATCACAACTGCTGCAGTCCCCAGTGTGGTACATATAGAGTAGGGAGGATGAAGGGTTAAATACCATAATGCGATATTCCACGAGACATCAAAGGGTGAATATAATATTGATTTATTAGTCAACACGTTTCAGGGCTCCCTGGCCCCTTCCTCAGGACAAATCAATGTCATATTTCAGGGCGTTTCAGGGAGTCCTGAAACGCGTTGACTAATAAATCAATATTATGTTCACTCTTTGATGTCTCATGGAATGAGACAGTGTTTATTTTTAACCTTTCATCCTCTTTAATTTTCTGAGATATTGACCTTTGGGTTTTCATTGGCTATATAATAAATGTGATTTGTATTTTTGTATTGAATTAGTGAAAAAATTAACTTTTTGATGATATTCTAATTCATTGAGATGCACATGTGTGTATGTACATATACAGGGTGGGCCTTTTATATGGATAGACCTAAATAAAATGGGAATGATTGGTGATATCAACTTCCTGTTTGTGGCACAGTTTTCCCCCTCCCATATACTAATGTACCACAAACAGGACGTTGATATCACCAACCATTCCCATTTTATTTAGGTGTATCCATATTAGTGAACCACCCTGTATAAGTACATACATACATGTGCATCTCAATTTATTAGAATATCATCAAATATCAATGTAATATTGCCATGTTTCAAGGCGTTTCTGGGAGCCCTGAAACACGTGGACTAATAAATCAGTATTATATTCACCCTTTGATGTCTCGTGGAATTTTAAACCCTTCCTCTTCCCTACTTTAATTTTCTGAGATAATGACCTTTCATTATCATTTCATTCATTTCATTGGCTGTAAGCCATAATCATCAAAATTAACAGAAGAAAAGATTTGAAACTCTGTGTGTAATAACTTTGTGTTTCACTTTATGTATTGAATTACTAAAATAATTAAACTTTGTGATGATATTCTAATCCATAGAGCTGCATTATTGTGTATGTACATATATAACATTTATATATGTGTGTATATATTGCGTGTGTGTATGTGTGTGTATGTATGTATATATATATATATATATGTGTGTGTGTGTGTATATATATATATACTAGCTGTGAGCCCGATGCAAATGCATCGGGTGTCTAGATTATTTTTAAATTTATTTTAAGATTTTCAAATAATAATCCAATTATTCCAATGACATCTTTACACCAACTACATATATTTGTATGGTTGATATCATTTAAGGAAAATTGAACTATTATGTTGTAAGGGTCTTAGAACACAAAGTAGCAACTCGCCCTATACTTTCTATGGGGATTACCGCAACCGCGCCGCTCGCGGCCATTGCACGCGCTACACAGCGACTCGCAATGGATCCCCATACAAAGTATAGGGGACATGCGGCAGGTGCGGCGGCTGAGGTAGCGACTCGCAATGGCCTCGCGGCCATTGCTCGCGCTACACAGTGACTCGCAATGGATCCCCATACAAAGTATAGGGGGACATGCGGCAGGTGCGGCGGCTGAGGTAGCGACTCGCAATGGCCTCGCGGCCATTGCTCGCGCTACACAGTGACTCGCAATGAATCCCCATTGAAAGTATAGTGGGACTTGCGGCAGGTGCGGCAGCTGAGGTAGCGACTCGCAATGGCCTCGCGGCCATTGCTCGCGCTACCTCAGCGGTAAATCGCTAAGTTTGTGGCCGAGCCTCTGGTTCTATTTTCGGCCAGCGACTCGCAATGGCCGCTTCGCGGCCATTGCTCGCGCGTGGTGACGTCACAGCGTGACATAGCCACGGCGATTTCGGGGCCGACACGATTTTGCCTACGGCAATTATAGAGTAGATATATACATATACAGTGCAAATTAATTGGGACAAAGCAAGTTTTTCTTGCATTAATTTTACTATTTCTGATAAGTGTTTTATCAGTTCTTGGTGTCGTTTTCCTTTTTCTTCCACATTTACCTTTTCGTTTTGGAGAAAACGATCCAGTTTCATTGTGTGTGCGAATTATTCTTGAAACAGTAGATTTTTCAATACCAACGGTGGAAGCGATTTCTCTTACAGTCAGACTTGTATGTTCATTAAGAGTAATAACTCTTCCCTGGAGTAACATCCATTTTTACAGGCACGAATCACACAGAGTAAAAGTCCACTAAACCACTCCTCACAGAAACAAGCTCTCAACTGAAGCTGAGGGGGCAGCTAGCTGTTATTTTTTGACCAAAACCAGTCAAACCACATTTTGTTATTCAAGGTTGTACACTCACACCTGTTCAAAGCAGTTAAAACTGGTTTGAATCACTGACTGGTAACCCCCAACTTACGATTTTACTTAAAAAATGCTTTGTCCCAATTAATTTGCACAGCACTAATATAATATAAAATATAGATTATGCAGTAGTCATGGCCTAAAGTGTTGGCACCCTTGAAAGTGTTTCAAGACAGTGGGCAGACAAAATCATTAACGCCTTCAACTTAATCTTTGGTTGCACGCCCCTTCGAACAAATAGCTGCAATCAATCATTACCTATGACATTCATCAATCTTCTTACACATCTCATCTAGAATTTTGGACTCTTCTTTATAATCTGCTCCAGGTCTCTCATATTTGAGGCGTCTTCTCCCAACACCAACTGTAAGATCTCTTCACAGGTGTTAATGGGATTTAGATCTGGACTCATTGCTGCCACTTCTGATCTCTCCAGCGCTTTGTTTCCATCTATTTCTGGGGGCACCTTGAAATATGTTTGGGGTCATGACCTAGGACACGCCCAACTTTCTGACATTGGGCACTACATTGTGACCCAAAAACCTTTGGTGATCTTCAGATTTCATGATGCCTTGTACACAGTTAATACATCCAGTGCCAGAGGCCGCAAAACAACAACAAAACATTGTTGAGCCTTTGTAGGTCTCATTCTGTTTTCGGAAAACAGTAGAATAATGCGCTTTACCAAATAGCTCTGTCTTAGTCACATCTGTCCACAGGTCACTTTCCCAGAAGAATTTTTTCATACTGCATTCTAGCTTTTTTTTTTTGCTATGTTATGTAGCTCCTTTTTTATATTTTCGGCAACCTGGAATAAAGGGTGCTTTAAATGGTAAATAATTAATATTAATTGTACATAGGTTGTGATTGGTTTACAGTTCTGCATCATTCATTACTACTATTGGACAAGACTCTGCCCAGACTTATCAGGGTGTTCTACCAATATAGGTAACCCTTCTTTTTTTTTCTCTTTTGCACATATTTCCTTGAGTATGATACTCTAGGTCAAGAATCTCAAACTCTAGGCCTTGAGCACTGCAAACCGTGCATGTTTTCAGGATTTCCTTAGTATTGCCAATGTGATAATTGAATCGCCTGCCCAGGGGATGATTCCAACCCTTGTGCAATGCTAAGGAAATCCTGAAAACATGCACTGTTTGCGGCTCTTGAGGCCTGGAGTTTGAGATCTCTGCTCTGCTCTTTTTATCCTTCATTATGATTGGAACCATTCTAGGGAAGGTCCAAGGCCTCTGGTGGATCCTGTGCAGTCTTTCTCAGTTGGCTGCCAGCTTAGTTGTGCTGTTCTATAACATAGCTTCTGCTGTGAAAAATGATGTTTTCAAAAGGGGCATTGCCACCTTCATTACAGTGCATTGTTCATACTAGGAAGCAGCAGTGCCTGTGTGCTGATCACTAAGAGCAGCGATGTACTGCAGAATGGACTGTATATACAGGGGTCACAAACAAGAGATATACCTAATGATGAGTTGAATATTGAGGGGACAGAAAAGTGAAATATACCGCAAGATGCGGCTGAAAGTGGTGTTGAACTGTAGGATGGAGCTCCATACAAAACTGAGAGGATATTCTGCAGAATGTGTTGCATGTATGGGGTTGTTAGGAGACAGATACTGCTGGATAGGTTGTATACCAGGAGCTGAGGGGAGAGATGTACTGTAGGAGGGTGATGTAGGAGCAGAGCAGTGTACGTCAAGATGAGTTTGTGTATGCAAGGACTGGGAGGAGAGATATATTGCAGGAGCAGCAGTGTTTACCTGCTGTGGAGAGGTCAATTTTGTGAAATGGTAAATAATGTTCTTATGATGCATATGATGGAGGATTATCTTCTGACATATGCATCAATAGTTTCGTTTAAACCAATCTGTCGGCAGAAGGTAACAAACATTACTTTGCATTGTAGAGGTATTAAGTTCTAACTAGCTAAAGATGTAAAACCACAGAGGTAGCTATACTAAAGTACATGGCAAAATATATCATCGGTCAGGCAGGGTGTTGTACAAGAGCAGACACTTACTACAAGTATAAAGAGATATTTTCATGGATAAAAAATAAAACCACCCACTCTGCTATATGAAGCTGGATACACAGAGGGGCATTTAGCAACAAAAATGACGCAAAGGTACACAAAAGAAACCATTTTGGACTTAGTCTGTATATTAATAAGAAGTATACATGTAATGTTCTACGTGAAAGAGTGTGATTCTAGAAGTAACCCTTGAAAGCACATGTCCACTTTGTGGACTACATTGTGTTTTTCTATCTATCAAATCCACATTCATATCGGAGTCCATTTACACATTTGACAAGACCACCCCTTTATCCAGATTTAGTTCCAGTATCTCTTCATTGATAAGACAACCTTCCTAGAAAACAATTTACGGTGGTTCTACACTTGCATTTTTTTGTCCAGCATCCTAATCCGGCTGAAACTTGATGCTACCTGGTCAGGCCTGTTTCCATAGACTTAGAATGGGGACGCAGGCACATGCGGTGGCATACGGTTTCCGGCGGATCCTTACAAATCTGTCCTTTTCACCTCTTCCCCGGACGCACAATATTTTGCGGCTCGTTAAAGTGAGTCTGTCACCTAGTTTATGCCCCAAACCTATCACTACCTGTCCCTACAGCTTCCTACTACAACATCCCTGACTGACCTAAATGTGCCCTGTAATCGCTGTGTAAAATGCTTTTATTATATACATTCTCCTATGGTAATAAGTAGGGTGTCGTCAAAACTGTAGACACTGTGGGCGTTCTGCAAGACTCCATGTCCCCTGTCTTTCCATTGTAATCACATCCACCGAGAGGCGCGATACCAAGTTAGAAATCTGTGGGTCGTCTCCTGGGTATGAAACCGCCGTTGCGTCATTAGTGGTCCTGTGGAGTGTGGGGGATTATTGGTTGTACTTGGCGGCTCCGGAGCATTCACAGTGTGCATTCTGAAGCCTGCAAGTAAACCCACAGCGTAAGACACAGCGATTAGAGGACACATTTAGGTCAGACAGGGATGGTTAGGGATGTAGTAAGAAGCTGCAGGACAGATAGTGATAGGTTTGGGGGCATAAAGTAGGTGACAGGATCCCTTTAAAAAGCCTAATGTCACCGGATTTGGCGTCCTGCGGTAAAAAAATAGAATGGGCTTCAAAGGGGTCGGATCCAGCCAGGCTGGATTCGGCTCTCACACTGATCATGCCCAGTGCCCCGCCCAACACTCTCTCTTTAGGAGTGTCCTATGTAAAGTTTCAACTTTTAGACGGATCAGGTGAAAAACTGGAGGTAACAGTTTGCAACCGCAGCGGTTTTTGCCAGATCCGACACTTGAATCAGGCATAATACTGCTGTGGTTGGATACGGTTGAACAAACAAACCCCGATGTGGTCAGACACATTTTCAGCCTGATCACACCTAAACGGAAGTGTGAACAGCCTTAGTGCAATTTATGTAGCATTGTGAAAGTATTGATACCTCCCAGAAACTTTTATGTGTTATTTTTTGTGCAATATACTGGTCAAGAAAAAAATTCCAGTTTGTTCACTAATAAATCCAAGGCAAATTCTTCGAAACTCATGGATAGCTTTCATTCTATTCTTTCCTACTGCAGGAAAGACTCATTTATTAGGATCTCATTGGACAAGTGGTCTCTTGTTCAGGTCACTCTACCTCAGAGGTTTCCCAACTCCAGTCCTCAAGGCACACCAACAGTGCAGGTTTTCAGGATTTCCTTAGAAATTGGAATCATCCCCAGTGCAGGTGATTCAATTATCACCTGTGTAATACTAAGGAAATCCTGAAAACCTGCACTGTTGGTGTGCCTTGAGGACTGGAGTTGGGAACCTCTGCTCTACCTTACTAATGGAGCCGTTGGTTTTTACTTTAAGCACACAAGCATTCGCCATTGTTTTTTGTTGGCAAAATTCCCTTGAACCTAAAGCGGTCCTTCCGCAAGGGGGTAAAATGATTTTGTAAATTGGTAATTCCGTGAATAGACGGCTCTGAATGTAGTTCCTGATCAGCTTCTACTTCGGCTTCGGTCAATGTGAAATTTCGGCAGTTATTATGAAGGGTGAAGGATGAGGCCTTGTTCAGTCCTGCCGTGCAACAAGTAGCGAGAATAAGTGCAACTGTGGGCTGTGAATAGATTTGTCTTTTATTTTTCCTGCAGACGTTCGAGCTGTACTTAGGCGTTTAGTATAATGTAGGCGCAGGTATAAGCAAACAGCGTGTGAGCCGAGTGCTAGACATTGCCTCAGGGCATAAGGAATTACACTGTCATGCAATGAATATGCTCTTGCTGCTATTTTGGAGTTTGATTTCTTTGTTGTCACATAGTTGAAGTCGGTCCAGATTAGGATGATGTGTTAATGTCAAGAAATAAAGAGAAATCTCAAAGGTGGTAGGCTGGAAGGAAGGTGGAGAAATCCCAAGTACTGCTTCTGTGTCGGATAATATATGTTATGTAAGTGTAAATAAATGTATGTGTATATAATATATATGTATATTTGTGTATATATAGATGTAATTGTAGGGGCCACCGTTGTACCAACATCTCCACTGCAGATAGACCAGCGGCCGCGGTGTACCACTCTTCTGGCGGTCCCACAGCATCTGAACAGGCTCCGTTTGCTGCTGCCTGCTCCCAGGGCCTGCACTTATGTCTCGCGTGCGTCACGTCCACATTTCCTGAAGTGCCAGCGTGCCTTTGGCTATACCTTCACTATTTCGCAAGTGCCTGAGCAACGAGGTATATGCCTAGAAACATGTTGCTAGTTGTCAGGTCCCATTATCCTTGCTGTTCCTTGTGCCTTACATAATGCGTGCCTGTTTCTTAGTCGCGCTGCTTCCCCATGTACCCCTCTGCACCAACCTGTTGTAGTAACATCTGTATTAGCCTGGACATGCCTTTCTGTCTTACCATAAGCTGTACCCTCGCTGCCAGTCTGTATCTGTCCAGCGGCCATACCTACTGCTCCAGCCTGACCAGCCCAGCAGACATACCAATTGCAGCTATCCTACCAGCCATCCAGCTATACCTAGCTACACCAGAGACTTTGTCAGCCTGCATCTTCAACCCTTGGAGCAAGCTGTCGAGGTACCAAGATTTCCTGGAGTTTTCCCTGGCTGCTACCTACCAGCACAAGCTTAAGCTCTCCATCTGAGGCTCTAGAGAAGACTTGGTAGCCTCTTGCGTTCACTCCTCCAGGTCCAGATTGGTGTTTCGGTCCAGTGAGTCTACTCCCGGACGCTTGCCCCAGCGAGTGTTACAATCATATGTGTGTGTGTATCATACACTCAGCTCTTCAACAGTTTGAAGGAGATATCTTTATTTTTCAACTGATAATTATCTGTTGGTTTTGGCCGCTCTCTGGCACAAAGCAGTCACACCATTCTTGCCAGCGGATCAGTGGCTACCGTCTGACTTCACAGAGCAATGGCTTCTTTTCTGCTCTTTCCTCTTGATGGTTGTGACTGTCGGGGTGATGCTGCTTGACAGCTGACTCCCTGCTGCCAAACTGTGGGTAGCCAGCTGCATCGAAAGAACAGCCCTGAAGAAGAGCTGCTCCGTAGATGTGGAACATTGAGTAACTGCTCTGTGGCAGCATCGGGTACAACAGGCAGATATAATAAAAAGGTCACAGACAATCACTTTATATTTCAATACAATAAAGGAAAAGTTGAGGAATTCTAGAAATCACAGGATCGACAGATGATGCAATCGCTTCACTGTCTTCCTCCTTTATATGTAATTGACATCTGTAGGAGGCTAGCACTGCAGCTGCTCTCACCCGCTCCAGATGTCGGTTACACCTGAAAGAAGAGAGAGTAGCGCGAACCCTGGGAGAACCAGTGCCAACCCGACTACAACAGGTGAGTATAATGTGTATATATAGGAAACATAAACAGTAATCATAGTATGTCCAAGTAATGGACCCCTTTTAATCTTGCTTAAAATTATTAAAGACCATGTTCCAAATTATTATGCAAATGTTCTTTTTCTCTGATTTTCCTAAATGGTCGGTGCAAATGACAGTCAGTGTAATAAGAGTCCTCACCCGGTTAGAGTATACATTGAATTTTATTGAAGAAACCTCCCAATGATAACAGTATAATCTTCAAAATTAAAAAAAATTCTAAATGCACTGTTCCAAATTATTAGTCACAAGAGAGTTTCTAAACATTTGATGTGTTTGAAAGAACTGAAAATGCTCATTTGTTGAATTTGCAGCATTAGGAGGTCACATTCACTGAAATAAAAAGCTATTTAACTCCAAAACTCCTGGCAGGCCAAGTTACATTTTAACATAGGAACCCTTCTTTGATATCACCTTCACAATTTTTGTGTGGAGCCCACTGGGACAGGGTACTCAGTACCGGACCGGGTTACTGCTGGGGATATCACGGCGGTCTTGGTCCGGACCGTGTACCGGGTTCCGCAAGTAATGGGGGGAATATTTACAGGGGAGTTTGTTGTGACGCCACCCACGGGTTGTGGTCAGGGTGACCACTGCTGCTGCAGAACCTCAGAGGATGATGTTTGGCAGCTGGAGATGGAACGGCTCTCCGCAGGTAGAGCCTTATTCACCGGGTCAGTGAAAGCTAAAGTCTATGATGAATGCTATGGATGTTGCAGGATAGGGATGATAGTAAAGACGGTGGCTGCTTGTGAGGGAAATTAGGGCTCGAGTAAAAGGATCACAAACACTCACGGTTTTGAAGTTTTCCAAGGCTTTACTGCAGGTGTTAGTAGCAGAGTATCATCCACGGAGTCTTACCGAGGCCGGGTTGCTCCCACCCTGTCCGGGTTCTCAGCTTCCCACTGCTGCGCTGTGTGTGTGGCCCTGCTGCTGCTTTAGCTGAGCTGCTGGCACTGTATCTCCTCACAGGTACCCCCTTTGCTAGGCAACTTGAGTCTTTCCGTGTGCTTCTGACCCTGCCGTGTTGCTTCGCTGAGGTGCAGTGTAGATCTACAACCTCCACTATCTCGGTGTTTACTGTGCTGCGTGTGTCATTCACAGTTTCCGATCCGGTATCCGGTCTTTGCTCTCCTCCAGGGCGAGTTATGAGGTAACTCAGTCTCCCAGATGTGTTCCTCTGTTTCTTGTGCTCCTTTCTTCAGACCCTGGCTAGACCTGGAATCGAGGAGCAAAACTGTAGAGAAGCCTAACGCAGTCCCTTTACACTACAGTCTCTCTTCCTCAGTTCTCCCAGGAACTGAACTAACTACTTCCTCTTGACCCAGAATATATAAGGGAGCTGCTTTCGCTCCCCCTTCTGGCCTAGAGGTGCTAGTGCAGTGTCCAGTGTTGTGCGGGGAGTGAACCTGTGTTGGTTACTGTGGCACATTAACCCCAGGGGTGCCACACTTGCATCCATTGAACTTGTGAGTTTCTCCTTGTATTTCTTTGCATAGTGTCAGAATAGCCTCCCATAGCTGCTGTTTTGATGTGAACTGCCTCCCACCCTCATAGATCTTTTGCTTGATAATACTCCATCCTGGAACATAGCCCTCATCCTGGTATATCATTCCCCATCCAGGTACATAGCCCTCCATCCTGGTACATAGCCCTCATCCTGGTATATCATCCCCATCAAGGTACATAGCCTCATTCCTGGTTTATCATCCCTCCTCCTGGTACATAGCCGTCCTTCCTGGTACATAACCCTCTTCCTGGTATATCATCCCCAATCTAAGTACATTGCCTCCATCCTGGTACATTGCCCTCATCCTGGTACATTGCCCTCCATCCTGGTACATTGCCCTCCATCCTGGTACATTGCCCTCCATCCTGGTACATGCCCTCATCCTGGTACATTGCCCTCCATCCTGGTACATAGCCCTCATCCTGGTACATAGCCCTCCGTCCTGGTACATAGCCCTCCGTCCTGGTACATAGCCCTCCGTCCTGGTACATAGCCCTCCGTCCTGGTACATAGCCCTCCGTCCTGGTACATAGCCCTCTGTCCTGGTACATAGCCCTCCATCCTGGTATATCATCCCCCATCAAGGTATGTAGCCTCCTTCCTGGTACATAGCCTCAATTCTAGTGTGTGCCCCCACATCCTGGTACATAGCCACCCATCATGGTGTATCATCCCCCATCCTGGCGCACAAACTTTTTTTTTTTAGCCCATAACATGAAAGTAAGGTTAATAATGTAGTTACAAAATCTTCAGTTTTATTGAAGCAATAATGATTCCATCCCACATTAAAAACTACATCTAGTATTTTGCATGACCTCCATGATGGAAAGATTCAAGTCTTCTAGGTATGAAATGAAAAAGTTGGCGACATATTGCAACATCTATGTTGCAACATCTATCTTTTTCTGTTTTTCAGGAACAACCTCTTACACATCCCGGATGCTGGATGGAGAGTGATGACAACTTGTCTTCAGAATTCCCCATAAGAATTTGGTTGAGGTCAGATCAGGAGACACTCGGCCACTGAATAGCTTTCACTGCCTTCTTCATAAATGCAACAGTTGTGTGTTTTGAATCATTGTTACGTTGGAAAACTGCATGTCTACCAAGTTCACAGAGTGATGGCGGCTTCTTCTCCTTCAATATAGAGCAGTACATCTTTAAATTCACGATACCTTTCATGAAATGTAGTCCTCCGACACCAGCAGGGCTCATGCAGTTCCACGTAAGGACACTGCCACCACCATGTCATACTGTAGGCACCATGCATTTAGAAAATTAATTTAAAAAAATGCATGTTGTCCACAGGTGTCATTTTGTGTCTTTTCAAATGTTGCGCATATCATCTCTTTTAGTGTGATTGCAGCATATATGACTCGTTCATATGGGAAAAAAGGCAGTAAAATGTGACAAAAAAACACTTATTTTACAGTGTGTTTCCTACCAATTTTTTTCTGTAACAGAAAAATCTGCAAATACTCAACATGTGGACCATATTTCACTGAAGGCACTATGACATTTTCTAAATTAGGTTTTCTAAATGCCTGATGCCTAGAATGAGACCTGGTTGTAGCAGTCCTTATGTGGGGCTGCATGAGCTGCTGTTGTTGGGGAGCAACATTTCATTGATGGTATCAGGAGTTTACAGATTAATCGCTCTTGGTGATGAGCGAGTAGCGAAATATTTGTAATCGCTATACTCGTAACGAGTAGTTTGAAATACTCGTGTACGCGTCCAAATAGCAAGTCCAATGTTACTCAATTAGTGATAGGCTCCACCCACACACATCCGGCCATAAAACTAGCATTTCCGGAGAGAGAGCGGGAGGGAGCACTTTTCGCATTTTCAATAAATAAAGTAGCTTGCTGTGCCCCCCGTTCAATCTGCTCTCACTGGGGCCGAGTCACTTTGTTTACTGAAGGGAGCTGCCAATCTGTGTCAGATTGTTCACGATCAACAGGTCACTCAGGAGCACCAGCGATAATCACCAAGTAATGAGTGTCGCAAATACCGTACTATCCATGCAAATAGTAACGATTTCACTTGCTCATCACTAATTGCTTTATATTGAAAGGGAAGATTCGCCATCACTCCGTGCCTTTGGTAGACGTGCACTTTTGCAAAATGAAAATGATCCTAAACACTTATCTGTTGTATTTCTGAGAAAGAACAGGATTAAAGTGATTCAGTGGCCAAGTGTCTCCTGATCCAAACCCAAGTGAACATCTATAGGGAATTCTGAGGACAAGTTGTCATCACTTTGAGTTATAGGTATTGGCTTAGCGCTAACTCTTTGAATATGGCTTGATGAAAGAAGCGTATTCAGAGGTACATGGTTAACCCTTCTGCAGGATGTTTATTAAAACAAATTAACACTGATAAAACTAATTAATAAAAATCATATAAAAATAGTAACCTCTATATTAAACCTGGCAGGTCATCATGGTGCTGGATGAGTTCCACACCAAACCTCCGCCAATAACATCACCCTGAGGCATCGATAGGTTATCTTTAGCACCACTCGTTTATACAAGTGGATGAATTTTAATATAGAGGTTACTTTTTTCATATGGTTTTTATAAATTAGTTTTATCAGTGTTAATTTGTTTTAATAAACATCCCGCAGAAGGGTTAACCTTGTACCTCCGTATACGCTTCTTTCATCAAGCCATATTCAAAGAGTTAGCGCTAAGCCAATACCCATAATTCAAATAGATATTACCCTATAGGGTGAAACACACGCGGTGTCACCCAGGCTCATAGCTGCAACTCGGTCATAGGCAAAAGCTAGCTCCGGTGTTTACTTTAAATAATCTGAAGTTGTCATCACTCTCCATCCAGCATCCAGGCTCTAAAAGAGGCCGTTCTTCAAGAACAGAAAGAGATAGATGTTGCAATATGCCTTCCTCTGGATCAACATGTTAGGCTATGGGTTGAACTAGATGGACTTAAAGTCTTCCTTCAACCTTAAAAACTATGTTACTATGTTACTATGTTGTCAACTTTTTCATTCCAGGCCTAGAAGACTTGTTGTCCTTAAAACAACAGGGGCCATATAAAATGCTGGATGTAGAAGTTTTTGATGTGGGGTTTATGCATTTTTTCATCAACTAATTTGGGTAACACTGAAGATTTTGTAATGAAAGTTATATTATTACCTTTGGTATGGGTTAAAAATGTTTTAAACCCAAGTCTGGTCAAAATTTTGGAAATGTTTCTCGAGTTCGGTGAGAGATTTGATTCAAATTTTACTTTTCAGAGTGGGTGTACTTATCTGTCACATGTTGATTGCCTTGCAATCCATTAGTGCTGCTGCTGGGTTTAAACTGGGTTTTTGTTTCCCTAGTCCAGAGTTCCCCAGATCCAGGCCTCAAGGGCTGCAACAGTGCATGTTTTCAGGATTTCCTTAGTATTGCACAGGGCTTGGAATCATTACCTGTGCAGATGATCACATTAGCACCTGTGCAATACTAAGGAAATCCTGAAAACCTGCACTGTTGGCGGCCCTTGAGGCCTGGAGCTGGGGACCTCTGCCTTAGTCTATGCTGTGTGTTGCAGCTGCAGATGGAGGAGAGAGTCATAGCATTTGGGTGGAGGATGAGTTGTGTGTCTTATTATTCTGATCGCCACTCCCTCAGCCTTTAAATAGCTTCACTTCCCTCCACAAGGAGATGCAGTTAGAGCTCATTTCTACTTGGACTCAGTGTTGTGAAGTTGTGCTGTGCTGAGCTGTGTTATTGCTGCCATTGAATTCCATCGAAGCTGCTGGGTTTCCCGATTCACTGGTGGAGGTAGGGCTCTTAATTTAGGGCTGATCAGGCGCTAAGAGCTAGGGTGGCGACCCTCACCTCCTCACCTTCAGAGGTACCTTCAGGAACAGGGTTAGTCAGGGACCCCAAGTTCAGGGCCAGACTACCGTGTTTCCCCGAAAGTAAGGCCCTGTCTTACATTTTTTTGGGGGCCAAAAGTGGCCCCCGGTCTTACTTTTGGGGGGGCCTTACATTGGGTGCCCCAGCAGTGTGGCCTACAGGCCCCCTACTGCTGGGACACTGAGGGAGCGGGTCGCACGTCACGTGCGCCCGCTCATTACATATGCACTGCATCCCCCTGCCAATCAGCGACAGGGGGAGCAGTGCATTATACTGTATATATGGGCCCCCTATTGCTGGCACACTACCCCCCTGTTCTGAGGCCCCCACCGCTGCTGCTGCTGCAGAGATCTTACCCTCCAGGGTCTTCTTGCAGCAGCCAGCGCGTCCGTCCTCTGTCCTCGGCTGTCTTCCGGATCATGTGACCCGTCGCAGCGCATGACGTCATCGCGACTGCGACCGGCCGGTCACATGATCCGGAAGACAGCCGAGGACAGAGGACGGACGCGCTGGCTGCTGCAAGAAGACCCTGGAGGGTAAGATCTCTGCAGCAGCAGCAGCGGTGGGGGCCTCAGAACAGGGGGTAGTGTGCCAGCAATAGGGGGCCCATATATACAGTATAATGCACTGCTCCCCCTGTCGCTGATTGGCAGGGGGATGCAGTGCATATGTAATGAGCGGGCGCACGTGACGTGCGACCCGCTCCCCCCCCCCCCCCCTCCGCTAGGGGCCTTACATTGGCCCCCCCGGTTGTAAGGCCTTATAATCGGGGGAGGCCTTACATTAGCAGGCCCCCCCTTTACCCCTAGGCGGCCTTACAATCTGGGGGGCCTTACTATCGGGGAAACACGGTAGTTGCCCTGAATGTCCTTGCCCATTTTACCATCTTGCATCCTGATTTCCTATCCGTTATACCACTCCATGACATCATCTATACCGAGCACTGTATATAATACTTATAACGGACAAGCCTGATTTTAACAATAGGCCATTTTCCGATGACACACTGCCTTTAAATTTTTTACATTTTACTTTTTTTTTTTTCTTAGTGAAAATGGGGAAAATGTATAAAATATCAGAGATTAGGTCGAAAATGAAAAGTTTTTTTGGAGTGGTGGGGGGTATTAACTTTTTTAACTTTATAATTTTTTGCAAGCAACCTCATACTTTTTTTTTTATCTCAAAATCAAAGTGGACAGAAGGTGAAACAGTGTTTGTAAGGCTTTGTTTCCGCTTAGAATCGATATGACAATTTTATGCCATCATCATTCTACATTTCTGATCTATTGCAGTTGATCGTCGAAATCACATGTATTATTTTTATTACCGGTAATTTAGCATTTTTATCTAATTAGTGCTTTATATTTGAGATGTTTTATCGTATATTTTACAATCGGAGCGATTGTCTATGAGCTTCTAACTTTAATAGTTGTCGGGGGATGGGGGATAATACAACAAGTTGTGTCCAGCATTGTGTGATGGTGCCTTATGGGGCAACGTGACTCCGGACACTGTGTGCGCATACAGCTAATTGATCTGCCGGTAAAGGGATCGCTGCTTGCGTTTCTTCTTTCCTCCAGAAGGGGGAGTTCAATCCATCCAAATCCATTTTCGCGCTGATTCTTGAACAGCTTTACTGTGCATAGTTGTAGAGTCAGGTTTTGGATTTGACGTAAGAGATTTACATGTTATCTCATGTTAGATCAATTATCTCCAAAAATGTAAATGTATTGCATTAGAAATTGCTGTCTGAAGTTGGACGTGCACGTTTGAGCAATGTCCCATATTTCTAAGGAAGCCGAGCGGCTGCGAAACCCACGGAAAACGCAGAACTAGTTACTATGAAATTCTTTACAATAGTCTAAAATCTGCTATTGATCAATGGGCAGCAGCAAAAGAGCAACAGCTGCTTGGAGAGGAGCCATGTCTGATCCTTACCTATCATTCCACAGATTTTCATAATGAAGCAAACTCTAAATTTCTGCTGCCCGAAATGTAGAATTGTAAACGTCAGGATTCACATTTTCTGCATTTTTAAAAATGGCGCAATAAAACCAAAAAAGAAGACAATCTCTCATTAGCTACTCTTCTACCCTTTGTCTGGGAGTGTTCACACAGTGTTTATCAGGCGTTTATAAGGGGGATCAGAAAAACTGAAGGTGCTCTCAGAAAACAATAGGATTCACTTCTATTGTAAAACAATAGTGCTATTCATATGGTCAGACATTTAAGCATTTCTTAACCCCTTCTAGTTTCCAGAAACATCAAAATGTTAGGCTGGCTTCACACTACGTTTTTGTTCCTGTTCGTGGGATCCTGTTTTTTGCAGGACCCCCACGATCAGAAACAGACAGCATCGGATTGGCAACTCCGGATGTCAATTTCTGTGTCCGGGATCCGGGACACAGTAGCAGGGGGAAGCCAAGCCAGACAAGTGCTGTCGGCGCTGTCCACTTTCACTTTGGCAGTTTATCTATATACACTGCTAAAGTGAAATGAAGTCAAGGATGGTTAAAAAAATAAAAATTCTCAATAATTCTCACCTGTCCGTCAAGTTTCCCGCGATGCATTCATCACTGACGATTTGAGGACCTGGGCATCAGCTGACCGGAAAGGGGCAGGGCAACCCAATCAGCTGATGCGGTCACATGACCTCATCAGCGCAGTTTAAACATTTAAACCATGCTGATGCCATCATGTGACCTATCAGCTGATCGGGTTGCCCTGCCCTTTCCCCGTCAGCTGATGCACAGGCCCTCAAGTAAAAGGTGATGAATGCATCGCGGGACACTTGACGGACAGGTGAGAATTAATTTTTTTATTTTTAACTATCCCTTGACTTCATTTCACTTTAGCACTGTACGTAAATACACTGCTAAAGTGAAATTACACACGTGTACCACGGGTACAGAGCAGTGCTCTTGTTCTGATCATGCTCTGTACCCTGGAACCGAATTTGGGAAACGATTCTGTTTTTTCCGAATCCGGCTCCATAGGCCCCCCATTTTAACTGGACAAGGCCTGGATTAGTTTCTCGTCGGTATTGTCACCAACCCCAAAAACTGTGCAGACTTCGTTTTTGGGACCAGGAAAAAACATGACCGAAATGAATCCGGGACTGAATATACAAAACCGAATGGCCAAATATGGCCAATTTGACATCATAGGGATATATGGGAGGCAAAAATGATCCCGTTCTGTTAATTTCAAAAACGAAGAGAAAAGGATCCTAAAAAACGTAGTGTGAAGCCAGCCTTAAAAAAAATTATTGGTGTACGCATTTTTCCTTTAAAGGTGCTCACGTTTTATTTTTTTACTTAATGGAACCGGTCACCAGATTTGGGTGTGTGAAGCTAAAAGCGCCTCCTTCAGCAGAGCCTCTGCTGCATTTTAATAAAGTGGCTATTAAAGCCCTGACTCCCCCTCCCATTGCACAGAATAAAAAGTTTCAAATACTTCCCACTCTGTATTGGAATTACCTGTTCCTGGTCCAATGGGTTTTATTGCAGGTCGGTTGGTCTCGGGACTCCTCACCGTCCAACATAGTCGTCTTCTGAGTGACATTAGAATCATGCACCTGCTCAGAGGTTTCTCTGGATAGCGCAGGTGCTCTGTGCTCTGCACTACTGTGGGCAGAGCCTAAAACCGTCCTACACACGCTCGAACTGTTAAGGTCTCTGCTCAAGTGCACAGTGCAACTGCATGACCCGGAGAAGCCTGTGCACTGTGCTCTGTCCTCCTGTAGGCAGAGCCTAAAACTCTTTGCGCGTGTGCGAACCGCTAAGGTCTCTGCTGAAGCATTTGTATGCATTTTTCCCCTGCGATTTTCATGCATTCTAAGGTGAAAAAATGCGAAAGAATTGACATGCTGCAGATTTATTTCTGCACCAAATCGCAAGAGAAAAATCATGCACAAATTTTCAGGATTCTCATTGACTTTGTGGGCACAAGGATTTGCTTTCAGTTCAAAAAAACATGATAAAAAAGCACTGTGTGCACAGGGCTGATCAATAATTGCCTAAGAAAAACATTAGTAATGCAAATAGCCTCGTTAAGATTGGAGTGTAAGGATCTTGATCTATAAGTGCTATGTATCGGATGTACAACAAAAAGTCATATCAGCCCTTTAATGCCCTTGGGTCACATGACTGAATAAAGGGTCAACCAAATCCATTGCAGACATAATGTTTTGGAGTCTTGTCCCTCACTAGTGCAAAGCAGTCGCAAACTATTTTGGGTTAGGCGGAGGCCTTGAATGAGTCTAAAGTGTAGACACCAATGCACTGCGAGTATTTGAATTTTTTGGTATCTCACAAGTGGGTGATAAATAAAGAAGTGTGACGTGTTCTATATATACTTTTCCTTATGATTCTTCCACTTCTGAATTTGGCAAAAAAGGTGTCTGTCAAATCCCTTGTGGGGAGTGCCAATTCTGTGTAAGTATGCAATTGGGGAACTCTAGTGCCACCTATTGGAAGTAGCAATCCTCAAAGTCAATATTGACCTTTTAACAAGCCTTGTCACATGACTAAGGATAAAAGCCAAACCAGAATCTTAATGTGCAAAGTGTGTGTAAGGCAATGTATAGGCCATTCAACACTACTCTAACACCACCTGATGGACAAATTACTTGTAAAAGTCAGGGATAGGGATGTGGGGTCTGAGTCAGTGTCCATTTTGGTGGCGTCAGAGTTGGATTCAGGGTATTTGATTTAAAGGTCAGTATCCTTCCTTGGTATATGCATATTTAGTCCCAGAGGAGCATTGCATGGATTACAAGTCTCCTTATGCTGCATTGGCACTCATCACAAGGAGAAACATTACCCCTTAACTTTTCATGAAGCATTTTGATAATGTTTAACAAAATATTAACAGACACCCGCTGTGGACAAAAAAAATATCAATGTTTTCTAAAGCAATTTCGGCTTGGGAAAAATTTTGTGTGAACATCTAATATATAAAGCTGAATGTGTGTATGTATGTGTGTATATCCGGGATTGGCATCTACACCGTCGCAACTACAGCCACAAAATTTTGCACAGTCACACGTCTGGACCCCAAGAGCATGTTGTGAGGCGAAATTTTAACCTGCGCATTCCAATTCACCAAACAAATTTGCCCCTATCTACATAATGGAGAAAAAGTGAATGGAAAAGTGTAGGAGGAAGATCGACAGCTGCCAGCTACAGCCACAAAATTTTGTACAGTCACGTGTCTGGACCCCGACAGCATCATAGGCTATGTTGTGAGGTGAAATTTTAACCCCGCGCATTCCAATTCACCAAACAATTTTGCCCCTATCTACATAATGGGGAAAAAGTGACAGTTACCAGTTGACAGTTGTGAATGAGAGGGGCTTAATGACAGCACCAAGGACTAACAGTATATACCAGCATATAGTCACTAAGGTGGGCCCTGACATGGAATATTCACCACGCACGGGGACATGTATACACACCACACGCACACAAAGGCTGAAGGCACATCATCCGACATGATCCCAGTGCCTCGCACGAGTGCAATGCGAGATAAACTCGCATTGCACTAGGACAAGTGCTTTTCTATCATGTCAAGCACACTGGTGCGCATTTTAAGCACTGAACTCGCAAAGCGAGTTTCAGTCGCGGCATGCTGCGACTGCATGCGAGTTGTACGCATGAGCCATCAATAGAAATCAATGGGTGCGTTAAAAAAACGCACTGTGCAATGAATAGTGCGAGTCTCGCACATGAAAAACCACACTTCCGGCACACATGGCAGACCACCGGGAGCCAAAGCCCGCAAGCTGCGCAGAGCCTCCCGTCGGTACTGAGGCTGTGATCCCGGCTGTGATCTCTGCAACAGCCGGGACCTGTGTGCGGCTTCACCCGCCGCGCTGCTGGTGGTGGGGGCGGATGCCCTCCCCCTCCCCCTCCTCAGGCCTCCCCCTTCTCTAGATGGCCCCCACCCCCGATGCCGGGTCTGTTCATCCGCCGTGCTGCTATTGGCGGGGGCGGATGCCCTTCCCCTCTTCAGAGCTCCCCCTTCTCCGTTCGGCCCCCACCTGTCACTGCCCCCCACCCCCGTTGCCGGGTCTGTTCACCCGCCGCGCTGCTGGCGGCGGGGGCGGATGCCCTCCCCCTTCTCCAAACGGCCCCCACCTGTCACTGCCCCCCACCCCCGTTGCCGGGTGTGTTTGCAGCTTCGGCGGCGGGGGCGGACGCCCTCCCCTGGATGGCCCCCACCTGTCCCTGCCATTCACCCCCCCCCCCATCCCCGTGTCCGATCTTACCGCTCCTCGATCCCGCCGGTGTAGCTGCCGCTCTGCCTCCTCTCCTCGCTGGAACGCCCCTCCTCCAGTGCTGCTCCGCCCAGAGGTAAGTACCGAATGAATGAATGAATTAATTAATTAATGATTGATTGAGTGAGTGGGTTCATGGATGGATGGATTCATGAATGGATGGATGGATGTGTGGATGCGTGGGTTAGTGGGTGTGTGGGTGCGTGGGTTAGTGGATGTGTGGGTGCGTGGGTTAGTGGATGCGTGGGTTAATGGATGTGTGGGTGCGTGGATGTGTGGGTTCGTGGGTTAGTGGATGTGTGGGTGCGTGGGTTAGTGGATGCGTGGGTTAGTGGATGCGTGGGTGCGTGGATGCGTGGGTGCGTGGATGCGTGGGTACGTGGATGCGTGGGTACGTGGATGCGTGGGTACGTGGATGCGTGGGTACGTGGGTACGTGGATGTGTGGGTGCGTGGGTTAGTGGATGTGTGGGTGCGTGGGTTAGTGGATGCGTGGGTTAATGGATGTGTGGATGTGTGGGTGCGTGGATTAGTGGATGTGTGGGTACGTGGGTTAGTGGGTGCGTGGGTTAGTGGATGCGTGGGTTAGTGGATGCGTGGGTTAGTGGATGCGTGGGTTAGTGGATGCGTGGGTTAGTGGATGCGTGGGTTAGTGGATGCGTGGGTACGTGGATGCGTGGGTACGTGGATGCGTGGGTACGTGGGTGCGTGGGTACGTGGATGCGTGGGTACGTGGATATGTGGGTACGTGGATGTGTGGTTGCGTGGATTAGTGGATGTGTGGGTGCATGGGTTAGTGGGTGCGTGGATGTGTGGGTGCGTGGATGTGTGGGTGCGTGGGTTAGTGGATGCGTGGGTTAATGGATGTGTGGGTGCGTGGATTAGTGGATGTGTGGGTTCGTGGGTTAGTGGATGTGTGCGTGGGTTAGTGGGTGCGTGGATTAGTGGATGTGTGGGTGCATGGGTTAGTGGGTGCGTGGATGTGTGGGTAAGTGGATGTGTGGGTAAGTGGATGTGTGGGTAAGTGGATGTGTGGGTAAGTGGATGTGTGGGTAAGTGGATGTGTGGGTGCGTGGGTTAGTGGATGCGTGGGTTAGTGGATGCGTGGGTACGTGGATGCGTGGGTACGTGGATGCGTGGGTACGTGGATGCGTGGGTACGTGGATGTGTGGGTACGTGGATTAGTGGATGTGTGGGTGCATGGGTTAGTGGGTGCGTGGATGTGTGGATGCGTGGATGTGTGGGTACGTGGATGTGTGGGTGCGTGGGTTAGTGGATGCGTGGGTTAGTGGATGCGTGGGTTAGTGGATGCGTGGGTTAGTGGATGCGTGGGTACGTGGATGCGTGGGTACGTGGATGCGTGGGTACGTGGATGCGTGGGTACGTGGATGCGTGGGTACGTGGATGCGTGGGTGCGGGATGTGTGGTTGCGTGGATTAGTGGATGTGTGGGTGCATGGGTTAGTGGGTGCGTGGATGTGTGGGTGCGTGGATGTGTGGGTACGTGGATGTGTGGGTGCGTGGGTTAGTGGATGCGTGGGTTAGTGGATGTGTGGGTTAGTGGATGCATGGGTGCATGGATGGATGTGTGCGTATGTGTGACTGCATGTGTGGATGTGTGCACGAATGGATGTGTACATGCGTGGATAATGGATGGATGGATGCAACAAGGTATCAAGTGTCCTCTTCTAGTCTCAGGGATCATAGTCATGGTGCACTGTATGACAGATCATTGCCATACAGTGCACTGTAACTCTGACCCCAGAGACTGTAGGAAGAGGACACTTGATCCCTTGCTGCAATCTCTGGAGCAGAGGCGATCCAGCATCGTGGGACCTTCGTTGTGGACTACGTCGGAGGCGATCGAGCGTCGCGGGACCTTCGTTATGGATCTTTCTAATAAAGATGGAGTCTGAATTTTGTTTGTGTTTTTTTTGCAAATAAAAATATTTTACTCTGTGTGTATTTATTGACTACTTACCAGAGATTCCTAATGGCTTAGTGCCAGCTGCCAATAAAAAGCTGGCATTAACCCCTTTATTACCCAGTTTGCCACCGGCACCAGGGCAACTGGAAGAGCATGGGTACAGCACCAGAAAATGGCGCTTCAATGAATGCGCCATTTTCTGGGGCGGCTGCGGGCTGCAATTCGCAGCATGGGGGGCCCAGAACGCTTGGGCCTCTCCATGCTGCGGATTCCAGCCCCCAGCTGTCTAGTTGTACCTGGCTGGACTAAAAATATGGCGGAGCCACACGTCTTTTTTTTTTTTCTAGAATTTGTTCTAGAAATAAAAAAATGGGCTTCGCTGTATTTTTGGTTGCCAGCAAGGTACAACAAGGCAGCTGGGGGTTGGTGGCAGTCTGTAGCTGCCAAGTTGTACCTGGCTGGACCAAAAATATGGTGAAGCCCCACGTCATTTTTTTTAATTACTTCTACCAATAAAATGACATGGAGCTTTGCCATATTTTTGGTTGCCAGCCAGGTACAACTTGGCAGTTGGGGGGCTGCAATCCTCATCATAGAGAGATCCAAATGTTGTGGGCCCCTCACGCTGCAAATTGCAACCCACAGCCACCTCAGAAAATAGCGCATTCATTGGAGGTGCCATTTTCTGGTGCTGTACCCCAACTCTTCCAGTTGCCCTTGCGCTGGTGGCAATGCTGGTTGCACACAGGGGCTCTCCATGCGCGACATGGTGTCCGTTAACAATTGTTAGCGGACACCATGTTGCATATGGAGAGCCCCTGTGTGCCTAAACATTGGAGCTCCCCCACAAGTGACCCCATTATGCATCTGGATTTGTTCCTTGGGGCTCTAGTTTCCAAAATGGGGTCACTTGTGGGGGAGCTTGAATGTTGAGGCACACAGGGGCTCTCCATACGCGACATGGTGTCCGTTAACAATTCCAATTGTTAGCGGACACCATGTCGCGTATGGAGTGCCCCTGTGTGCCTCAGCACTGGAGCTCCCACACAAGTGACCCCATTTTGGAAACTAGACCCCCAAGGAACAAATCTAGATGCATAATGAGCACTTTGAAGCTCCAGGTGCTTCACAATTTGATCTGTAAAAATAAAAAAATAAGATTTTTGTGGAAGAAAAATATTTTTTTCATTTTTACGGATCAATTTGTGAAGCACCTGGGGCTTCAAAGTGCTCATTATGCATCTAGATTTGTTCCTTGGGGGTCTAGTTTCCAAAATGGGGTCACTTGTGGGGGAGCTCCAATGCTGAGGCACACCAGGGGTTCTCCAAACGCGACATGGTGTCCGCTAACAATTTGAATGGAAATCAGCTCATATTGTTAGCTGACACAATGTCGCGTTTGGTGAGCCCCTGTGTGCCTAAACATTGGAGCTCCCCCACAAGTGACCCCATTGATTGACAAATAAGTGGCAGCAAATCAGTGCAGTCTTGACACCAGGAGAAGGTGCTAGTCTGTCGGATCGCAGTAGGAATGAAAAAATCTCACTAGCACCCCACTAGCACCCCACTAGCACCGCACTAGCACCGCACTAGCACCGCACTAGCACTACTACACGCATCAAACTCGCATCAGTATTGCGCTTCAAAAACGCGCCGTTTTGGAGGGATCAGTGTGCCTTCAGCCAAAGAGTAACAGCAAGTGTATAGTCGCTAAGGTGCAGCCCCAACATTGGATGCCCACCACACACCCGAACACACAAACACCACAAAGAGACACACACAACACAGAGACACACACACACACACCCTATAGCGACACGTGCACTCACCCCACAGGGACACACACACACCACAAAGAGACACACACACCACACAGACCCCCCCCCCACAGAGACACACACATACATACCCTATAGGGACACTTGCACTCACCCCACAGGGACACACACACACCACAGGGACACACACACACCCACAGAGACACACACAACACAGAGACACACATACACCACACAGACCCCCCCCCCCACAGGGACACACACACACATGCACACCCTATAGGGACACATGCACTCACCCCACAGGAACACACACACACACCCCAGGGACACACACACCAAACAGACACAGATGTGCACAAATCGCCTCGCACAACTTGCCTCATACGTGTGCTATCTTTAATTTCCAAAAATAAACATCTGATTAAAAACAGCCAATGTGCAACACATGTGCCATATAGGGAATTAAGGCAGATGTCAGTCACATGAGCTGTCTATTATGTGTATGTGTGAGGTAACATATACTGCCCGGCCAGGGGGAGGGTTTACTGTTGGCTGGAGATTTATCAGGCTGCGTATAGCAACCAATCACAGCTCAGCTCACGGTAAGCAGCGTTTTTTCGCTGCCGCAAGTGCTGAAACCACAAATATGCCGCACCTGCCGCAAGCCCCATAGACATTGCATGGGGCTTGCCGCAGGTGAACCACAAGTGTGACTGTTAGGCGGCAGATGCGGTAAATCCGCCGCACCTGCCGCGATTAGTGTAAAATGCTGATATGAGAGGGGCCTAAGCAGAAAGAAACAAATTCAATGTTTCGGCCATTAGTGAGGGGCCTTTTTCAAGATTCTTTATGTGAAGAGGTCGGGGTGTTCTTGCTCTGTGGCATGACTAGTTTTACACTGCCAATTTACCCCAAACTCACATGTAGATAATCTTGAAACAGACCCCTCACTTATGGCTGAAACGTTGAATTTGGTTCTGCTTACACTGGGCGGATTCCATAAAACATCACATTTAGCATAATTTTCCTTGTCTTTCATGTGACGAAGTATTTCATGAAAATTTATAATTGAGTAACTTAGAAATTTAGCCGTCAGGCTATGAAAAAAAACTGTCCAGTTTTAACCAGAAAACTGACAGTATTCATCCATATTGTTACCCGTATGGGTTCTGTTCTTATTCTTTAGCAGCTATTAAAATTAAAAACAAGTCATAATATATTTTGCAATGTTAAACATTGGCAACGTGTCCGAAAAAAATCAGATGTCATAGCAATAGTCTTTATGGGAGACATTTTATTTTTTGTATTTCTTCTTATGAACGCACTTTCCGCTATGTTGGATGAGATTCGCCAAAACACAGTAGTGCAAAAAATTATCGGATCCCATATGTCTCATTCGTACAGCATCTGATTTTTCGGAAGTTTATTAACATAGAAAAGTGTAAATGGTCTTGATAATTTTAATAACCAGTGATGCATAAATGAATATTTCTTAATGAAAAACGTAAGATTCCGCATTGTGTAACGTGTGCATGTTCTATGAAACCTTAGTATGAAAAATGGGAATAGGCAGGGGAACAGAAGCTGACTGGTATGTAGTTAACTCCGTCTTGTCTGGAAGTGATTCCGCAGGGGAACCTCCCTGGTTGTAGGCCAGCTGAGTACAAGTAGAGATGAAAATCCAACGAAATGTTCCATATGCAGAGTTTATTTTATTTAATGCAAAAAAAAACAAGTAATATATGGCCTATAGCCATGAGTAAGACCTTCGGTCAAAACGCGTTGGCTTGACTGCATGATACCCATCTGTGTAGATGGATATTTTTGCATTAAGTAAAATAAACTCTGCATATGGAACATTTTGCTGGATTTTCATCTCTATTATTACTTACTATGAAAAACATTCCAATGTGAACATGACCATGTGATTCTATCAAGCCGACTCACTATAAAAATATCAGTGGTTAAATCGGCAGGTTTTTACTTTTATCTTATGTAAACTCTTTCCTGGGATTTTTTCCCACTGTTTTATGTAGCCAAAAATATTACCATTTCTATTTCCGGTCGTCTTGTACTCCCATGATCTTAATAGATCGTGATTGTGTGATGTCACTTGCAGTATGTAACATTATAACAAATAGGTAATATAAATATATTAAGTGATTTTTTTTTTTTTTATTAGATTTTTGGCTCCATACTAGCGTTTTTTGCTTTTATTATTCGCAAACAGACTTTGACCCTGATTCATCATTTGTGATTTATTGACGACACTTTTCTTATGTCTTGTGATATTCACCGATGTTTCTCCACCGAAACTTTCAAAATGGCGCACGTGGCTCAGAAAAAAAACAGAATTACTTTTGTCATCTTCCATCTTTTGTGACTTTTTAGCTCAAATTAAAAAATCTGCTAGAAACCTTTCTCCAAGTGTTGACTGGAGTGAGATGAGACCTACAAATATGCGACTCTTGAAAAAGTTTCATTTCATGAATTTGTCAAAAAAAAAATAGAGATAAGCAGAGATGTTAAGGACAATTCAGAAATAAAGACTTTAAAAGGGCTCAAAAGATAGGATAATGCGCAACTACCAAAACCGCTAAGAAAAATTGTTACTCCAGAAAAGTTGGGAAATAACAATGATGAATTGGGGACTTTTGTTCTTGCAAATAATTGATTTTGTCTAATATTAAAGAAAAAAACAGGACTATTGTGTCCTAATTGGTAGAAAAAAAGGTCCCAATCCTTGGAGTTGTCCAATCTTGTACATTTATAGCTTAAACCCCAGTATATACTGTAATTATATGATTGATACAGACTCCTCTCGGTTGCCAAACCAAATCATTTGTATGTGCCTTAAATGTATAAGCATTTAAAGGGAACCAACCACCCCAAATGACCCCCCCGGACTGTTTATATAGGTCCCTACACCCAGCACACCCATTTGCTGCAAGCGTTTTTGCTAAAAAAAACAGTTTTATAGAAGTGAAGATATACCTTTGTAAAGTTTAAAACATTATGATGACTGGGCATTACTTAACTCGTTCTCCAGCCGAGTTGCAGCTGCCAGTCATCCTCCTCTACCCCATCGCTGCAGTGAAGCCCAGCCCTTTCTTCTCGTCACAGCCTGGTGCACGGGATCTCATGCCCATGCACACGTCATCAGCTAGAGCCGGGTCGCGAGCACACGCCTGACTTCCTGCGCTCAGCTGTGGATTACACCAGGAAGTCAGAGCGTGTGCTCGCGACCCGGCTCTAGCTGATGACGTGTGCATGGGCATGAGATCCCGTTCACCAGGCTGTGACGAGAAGAAAGGGCTGGGCTTCACTGCAGCGATGGGGTAGAGGAGGATGACTGGCAGCTGCAACTCGGCTGGAGAACGAGTTAAGTAACGCCCAGTCGTCATAATGTTTTAAACTTTACAAAGGTATATCTTCACTTCTATAAAACAGTTTTTTTAGCAAAAACGCTTGCAGCAAATGGGTGTGCTGGGTGTAGGGACCTATATAAACAGTCCGGGGGGTCATTTGGGGTGGTTGGTTCCCTTTAAGTAATATACGGTAGGTTGTTTACTTGTTAAAGCACTTACTTGATTGAGGTAGATCCTCTAAGAACAAGACTGTTAGACACACGGGCATTGGTGCAGCAGACGTGAGGCAAAGACATCAGAGGGTATGAAGACCACAAGCAGACAGAAGACCGTTAGCAGAGGGTGCTGCAGGTAAACGGAGATAACCTGAAGACTGCACACGAGGAGAAACTGAAAGCCGCAAGCAGACAGGTAGCTGAGAAACTCGTAGCTGCAGGCAGCCAGGAGACATCTTGGGGACCAGGACTGCAGACAGGTTGCTGAGGTATTAGAACAGGGGTCGCCAACTCTAAAACCCGCTAACAGTGCAGGTGTTCAGGATTGCCTTAGTATTGCACAGCGGTAGGAATCATCACCAGTGCAAGTGATTATATTATCTATCATCCATGCTATAGTATAAAACATGAAAACCTGCACTGTTGGCAGCCCTTGATAACTGAAGTTGGGGACCTCTGCACTAGAAGCTGCGGGCAGACTTGAGATGCCTGAAGATTGCAGACAGGCAGTTTTGCACAGAAAAACTAAGTCTTAATACCAAAATATAGGCGAGTGTCTTTGCAGGTTTTATATAGACCTAGGAAAATCATCACATGGGAGAACACCTGGCTACTTGCAAAACCCAACATGGAGCACAAGAAACTTTAGTGGACTAGTGAAGAGGTAGCAAAACCAGACCTTGGGACAGGTGAGTAGTGTTAATAATGATTAATTTTAATAAACGTATAGTTTGAGCCATATATTACCGAATTACCACACAATTTTGTGTGAATACATTTTCCACTACTCCATTTATGAAGTACTTGGAGTGCAGAAATTTAGAGGAGCAAAATGTTTTGGTATACCATTTCCACAGTCCTGGGGGGAAAAAAACGACAGTAGAATATTCATGGTAGTTACATGTTGAGATATGTATGAAGTAGGAATGAATGTCCAATATCAGATTTGTGCTCAGTGATATGGTGATACCAATATTCTGAGTCTCAGTACCTACAAAGTCTGGACATGTCGTCATACAGGCACAACATTTTTGTGTCTTTCTAGGTTTACATATCCATCAAAACGTATTAAAAATAGGAGGTCTTATTGATAGACACAGGGTTCCCTATGGAACAACAGATTTACCATGACCAGAAATTTTGGCATAAATAATGGCACTAGATTCAGCTTTCTGGTCAATGGACAGCCCTAATTAATGATGTTTTCCAGCTTTGGAAAAAAACATTTATCCTAGCTGCAATTTCTTTTCAAAAACAAACATATTGTGCTTTATTTACCTTCACTGGTTCTAGTAACGAATTTCCACCACAATTTCCAGCATCAGCTATTGTCTGGCGCTGATGTCTTGTCGATAGTAACTGAGTAAGTGGCTCTGCTAATGTAGATTCTTGTGAAGTTCAAAACCACTAAGCTCAATGATCGCTAGGCCAGTGCTGCAGAAAATAATACACATCAGTGCAGACAATTGGTCTTGGACCCAGGGAAGGTTAGTAAAGCAAAGTTTGTAAAAAAAAAAAAAAAAATGCTGCAGCTGGGACACAGGTTTTTTCAACACCAGTAATCCTTATGTGGCACACCTGCAGACTGGTAGCCACAGAAAAGAGCACCAGCTGGGATGGTAAGCCATTCACCCCAAACCAAACACCCAACACGCTCCCGAATTTCTATACCTAGGACTTTATTCCAGGCAAGGGAGTGGTGGCTGGAGCTTAGAGGGATACCTGTAAAAGGGGGAGGAGAAACAGGTGTACCTCGGGGAGAGAGTGACAGTTCAGTCTGAGTCTGAGTTGGAGCTAGAGCAGAGGACGGGAGTGACAGAGGAGAAAGACAGCAGGGACCAATCCAGAGTAACCCACGGCCCTGGTGGGCGATGCAAAAATTGGCGTCACGAACAGGATTGTATATAGTTGTGCACCCTGTTGGTTTTATTGCAAGTCCTGAACTTGGACTATTTTGGGACACGTGCACTTTTCACAGAAAAGACAGTCGCCGGAAAGGCGTGGACTGCTACCTCTTGTAAATAGTTGGGAGAATATTGTTTTTTTTTTTTTTTTTTATATATGTGACTTTTAGCAGTGTGGTGGTGATAAGGACACTAATGTACCAGTGCAAGGGAATTACCACCGGAGCTGCATGTGTTAAACCGGCCTGTTAGGTTGGTTGAATAGATAGTGAGTTAAGATAGATAGTTAGCTAGTTAAAATGTTGCCCACCCCTGACATAGTCTTTGTGTTCGCCCAATGTTTTCAAACGGTTTCCAGTTGGTTCACTGGTTTTCTATGAAATAACATTACTCATGTGTCCTATAAAGGAGGTCTTCTCTCTGTGCTAAAGCACAGTGTCGCTAAACATCAACATCTTGATCTCTCATTCCATCTGCCATGGTCCCTGAATGGTAAATGTATTGCTAGCTGCAATGAAAACCAACGACACTACCTCAAACTATCCCCTAAAATGAATTCAGGAACCCCAGGCCAGATCCCTAAAATAAATTTAAATTTTATACATTTTTTCTGAACTTATGAGATCCCAAGCCACACAGCCAAAATTTAAAGGAGTCTGTCGATTGAGTGCAGCTAAAAGTATGACTGAAACCGAGATTATAGCTGTGTCACCTGACAATATGCAGTAGTGTAAAAAAAAAAAAAAAACACTAAAATAAATGCACCAGGAGGTAAGGGGTTTAAAGACGTGATAGGGTCTTATCCAAATAGGGATATCTCGAGTCTCCCAGAATCATATTGTAACTGTGTTTTGCTGAAGAAGTTGGAACACTTCGAAATGCGTCCAATAAACCACACTAACTCTTGTCCACAACCTTTCCTTTTAACTTACAATAAATGCAGACATCTGATACCAGACCCAACAAAAGAGAAGAAAAAAAAAACTTACGGTTAACGCTGAGAGATTCTCTGTACCTATACTTGCCTGTATATAGCGCCCAGACATTAGGTACCCAATACTAGCTGTATTTTGCCTTTATCCAGTGAATCTGTAATGGCGGCTCTTCCGGTTCCTAGCCGTTGGCGTCCACAGTCCTGATGCAGAGCGCCATCCTGTGTTATCTTGAGATGCCACTTTGCCTCACACAGTTTTTGAGCTCCCAATTTTGTGATGAAAGATGACCTCCCCTGAGAGGTGAGAAGACCTTTTTATGGTCTGCCGAGTTATTTATTTTACTACGTGACCATACCAGTGCTTATGCATTAAGCAAAATCACACATTTAAGCAAATGTAGAGAAAGCTCCAAAAATCCCATCTTCTTGGAGTTCACCTGTCTAATTAATCTTAATGCACCATTAGCAGGTGCTTCTTCCTTGAGTAATGGTGTTGAAGCAGAACGGGACTTTGCCCTCTCGCTCACCCTTGCAGTTCCTGTTCTGTGTCTGGATAAACATCAGTGTGCATGTTTTGTTTGATGTGTAGTGGGCCATTTCCTATAGAAGTAGGAAGACGGATTGTAAGAAACATGTGAGACTGTAAGATGGGCATTTTATATCTTCTGATTCATCAGGAGAAAAACAGCAGAGATAATAAAACCACGGACCTGATGAATGCCGAAAAGCAATGCCGTACTGCTTCATCAAAGAGGCTTTTATCACACCTCCAAAATAGCAATATTTTCATAACCTGCCACCATATTTTAGACCCCTATATTGCCAGTAATTCTTTACACCATGCATAAAGCTACCCCGGTATAAACTGACTACACAAAACAAAGCAGTAAAATAATGCCTGATTTAAGTCATTTGGAGCCTCGCTTTCCTGAGGACTCGCGCAGTCCTGTTTTTAAACAAAGTACTCCTGACTTGATGGCTTCTCCCAGGCCTTGAGTAATATACCACAGCTAGCCATGGCGGCATCTGGCACATGGCATTGAAGTGACATGTAGCAATACTTGCATTCTCAGCGCGCTACCATAAATGCCCCAGGCACCAACAACACTAGCTAGCTTCCTGTTGGAAAACTACCAACTCAGGAGAGACTTGTTGGACAAAAAACACTGTTTTTGCAATTGAGCTTTATTAAAAATATTAAGCTTTTTAAAGACCTTGTTTCCCCTCCACTGCTGGAGTTAACAGAGAATCTGTCTTCAAGCTTAAAGGGGAGTTTGAAACTTTTATTTATCTCTTTCAAAGGTCATGTTAGCAGATTAATGACCACAACAAAGTTCAACTCAAACCAAATGTAGATTTAGTCATAGCACAGCATACAGGAATACACACAGATAAAGCCACTATCACACATCCATGTTCTGCAATCCTTACACTGCAAAGACTGGCTACGGATCCCCACACCTAAATTGGACATGAGGCTGTCGATTTTGGATTAGGAGACTCCTGGCTAGTACTTGCATCTCTATCCGTATCCAGGTCGTGAAACATGGATCTGTTCAGGATAAGCTCAGAGTTTTTTGAGACATTCAAGAACCACAGGTTTTTCAGACAGAACCCTCTTTAACGAAGCGCTTCATTTATCGGTCAGTTTTTAGAGGCATTTTTCATTAACAAAGGTTGTATGCACACATTGAATTTTGGAGAGGTGTTTTTTTTTTACCTCAGAATCTGTAGTCAAAACCAGGAGTGGAACAATCAGAGGTAAAGTATAATAGAAACACCTCACCACTTCTGTATTTATCACCCACTCTTGATTTTGGCTACAAATACTGAGGTAAAAAATTCACCAAATACTGAATGTCTACGTGGCCATAACCATGGTGAGTATTTGGAGACTTTTTTACCTCAGGATTTGTAGCCAAAACCAGGAGTGGGTGATAAATACAGAAGTGGTGACGTGTTTCTATTATACTTTTCCTCTGATTGCTCCACTCCTGGTTTTGGCTACAAATACTGAGTAAAAAACTCACCAAATACTCAATGTGTGCATGAGCCCTAGATATTTCAGTTCTACTGCATAAAAAAATTACTTTTACGCCATGTGAACACGTTCAGAGTTTTTTTTACCTCCATATTTGTAACCAAATCCAGGAGTGGAACAATCAGAGAAAAGTGTAATAGAAACACATCACCACTTCTGTATTTATCACCCACTCTGGTTTTGGCTACAAATACTGAGGTAAAAAATTCACCACATACTCAGTGTATACATATGGCCTAAGGTTGTTGTGTGAAAGTTTTTTTCTCTCTGAACGTTTTTTGCAGCCTTTTGATTGAACAGTGCTTAGTTTTTCAGGATCTGTCACTGCTGTGAAGCATTTTCTTCTTTTTTTTCACCAGGTGTTTTTTCAAAATCTCCTTAGGTGCAAAAAATCAAAAACAACAAATATGAACTATGAGGTCGATCTCGAGTTAAAATGAATAGGAAGAGGTTTTTTAGGAGGATTTTTCAGAGGATCCACTCCAAAAAGCTTCCCGTTAGGATGTGGGTAAATACCGTAGGTTGCTTGCACAAGTTTTCTAACGGGGCATGTATGGTATTGTCAGCTACATTCACACATTTGTATGTTGCCATCCGAGAGAAACAGACCTAAGTTGCCTCCATTTTTTTCTCAACCTGTTTTTTTTTTTTTCTTTTCCATCTGAACTTATGTTTTTATCTATGGACTCTGAACAACAAATCAGTTAAAAATGAATGAAACATTGATGGAAAACTGAAGTATATAGCGGAGTCTGATGGGCAAAATGAATGAAAATTGGACACGCTCTGAGTTTTACAGATCAGGGAAATGGACCCATTTTTAAAACTGATGTGTGAATGGATAATTGAAGCTCTGTGGGTGAGTATGATGTCTAAGAAAAAAGCGGACACTACTAGGATGTGTCAGACGGCTGTCTGAATGTAACCCTAGAATACCTACTGAATTTTGACTATTATAAATGTTAATTTCTGCTAAATTACAAAAAACTGAAATATTTCAGACCCTTACCATACTTTTTTCACAATCATGAGCACTAGTTATCTCAGTGCATTATGTTCTAAAATTGTGGCCAACTCTACTTTAGGCAAAATTCCCATCAAATCCCTTCCAGCCTTTACTCCTTGCACCAATGGCTTCCCAGAGGTTAATATGTGATCACTTTGCTGCTCAGAGTAAATATAGCTCCATCTCACACCTGCCAACAGGGTGTAACGGTCAGGACATCTGTATTGGGCTCAGCCAGGAAGGGGCCCCAGTCAGTGCTGCTAGTTTGGCCATTGCCTCCATGATATTAAAATTTGCGGCCTCTTTCCATGATATCACTTATGGGCTGAGCTCACTGTCCTCAACTGTAATTTATTGATAAATTATTTTATCAAGAAATACATTTGGCTGTTTAGTGGTCGACTCTCCCAAAATTGCGCTGACATAATTATATAGGACATGAAGAAGAGAACAGAACTCTGAGTAAATCTCCGCCGAGGTTACAGTAACCAAAGCTGAGAAAATCGCCCAGTTTTATTGATATTGCTCAATATCTGTGAACATTAACCTTTCTCCAACACAGGTTTTTTTTTTTTAATGTGGGTTATTCAAATTTTTTTTATCGGCTCGGGGGATTAACTGCTATACTAAACATAGCCTATGAGCTGGAGGGGTGCTATGGAGAGAGAGTGTGAAGTTATTATTTATTATAGCGCAATTTATTCCATGGAGCTGTTCATGTGAAAAAAGGTATGCATTTAGGAACAAGTACAATAACCATGAATGGAGAGAGGACCCTTCCCGTGAGGGCTCAAAGTCTACAATGAGGATACAATAGATGAGGAGAGAGAACCCTGTCAGCAGGGGTTCACAGTCTTCAAGAGATGGGTGAGGATACAATAGTTGAGGAGAAAGGACCCTGTCCGCGAGGTCTCACAGTCTACAAGTGATGGGTGATGATATAGTAAGTGAAGGTAGTCCGGTGGTGGAGTTGGTATCCATTTTGGTGGAGTCGGTATAAAAAGAACATTCTCCAACTCCTAAAATATATAAGAAATTGGGTACAGTAGTTCAATGCAGTATGTGCTACATTTTATAATGAATTATTTTCTATCTAAATATCTTTATTATTTTATTATAATATTGATTTAAAAGCCTGATGTTCTCATTGTACTACTATAAATTTATCACTTAAACATGAGCCATTTATGAGGGAGTCCGAGTCGAAGGTGTGGCTTACCAACTCCACTGCCGTGGAGAGTAGAACTGGTTGTGCTGTGGTATAGTAGACTGAAGTTTACTGCAGATTGTAGGCTTATCGGACGTGGTGGGTCTTCAGGTTCCTTTTGAAGGTTTCCATGGTAGGCAAGAGTCTGATGTGTTGGGGCAAAAAGTTCCAGAGTATGGGATATGCATGAAGAAATCTTGTATGTAGTTGTGGGAAGAGGTGATGAGAGGGGATTAGAGAAGGCGAGATCTTGTGAGGATCAGAGGTTTCGTGTAGATAAGAACCGTGAGACTAGATCACAGATGTAAAGAGCAAACAGGTTGTAGATGGTTTTGGGTTTTGAACTAGAGTCTCTGTAAAATTGGGAGCCAGTGAAGGGCTTGGCAGAAAGGAAAGGCCAGGGAATAGCGGGGAGACAGGTGAATAAGTCTGGCCGCAGAGTTTAGGGTAGATTGGAGGGCTGCAAGAGTGTTCGACTAGAGGCGAGAGAGCAGGAGATTGCAGTAGTCGAGGCGGGAGATGATGAGCGTATGCACTAGTGTTGACCCCTTTTCTAATTTTATCAGATCTCAAAGTTACTATCTGATTAGGAAATTGATCTGAATTGAACAATCTTGAGATATCTTTGTTTTTCTGTATCAAATGTCAGAAGTAAGATTCAACATCTAAATTACAGTTTCCGGAAGAAAAAAAAAGGAGCTAAATGAGGACACTGGCGACAAAAATTAGATGTAATTGGTTGGCTTTGTCTTCGTGTGTTATAACTTGATTTAGGATGTACTTTTCTCGACTCTCAGACGTTTGAACTTCTTGGCGATTTGTATTAATTAAAAGCGCGGATGACTTGTTAGGACACGGTAACCTGTGCTATTATTTTACCGGCAGACACAATATGAGCAGACACTTTCAGTGTAAGAAAATACTTTGGAGTTATTTGTAAGTGCGAGACTTGATGTTGAGGTAGGACGAGTTCTCTCCTGTCTGTAATTGGAACACGCAGCCGACTCTTTTTCCCAAGCAAGGCAGCACAGTTCTGACCTCTTGAAACGTACGCAACATACCAGACAAAAACTACTGTAGGCTTGAAATCAAAAGTCCCCGAAGCATCATAGCAAGTTTCAACAGCGATTTAATAAGGAAAGAGAACTATCTAGGTGGCAATTTTCATTTTACACATTTAAATGTTTAATGCAGGAATCTTTACAAAAGTCTTATTTTGAAGCGTTTTTTTTTACTTTGCAATCTTCAATGCTGCTTTTCTTCCGTGCAACTGTTTACGTTGGAGAAATTGCAGCAGAAAATTGGCATGATGCCTTTTTATTTTAAAATTTTCGGTCACAAAGTGCAAATTAAGAATAATGGTACTTGCAGTATAGGCATATTTTCCTGTTTGTCATAATTTAAAAAAAACTACTTAATTTTTATTTTGGCTCGAGATTGAAAAAGGAATATACAAAAATATGTGATTATTCTCTGTGGATTGCGCCACAAATTCTTTACATGCACAACTTTGGACTAGTCGGGGCGTCAGTGTTGGGTAGTGTACCTCTTGTATGATTCATTTTTGGAGTGAATGTAAAGCATTGTACCCACCTAGTAGATTATATCTGCACCGAATCTGCATCTCCTGGCAGGTAAAACACAGCATTTTTTGCTCTTTGATGCGTTTTTGGTTAGTTTTTTGCCTTTTGTTTTCTTGATCATTGTCTATGGGCAAAGAACAGGTAAAAATTACATAAAGAATTAACATGCTGCTTCTTTTTTTTCTACACCAAAATCTGCAAGGGAAAAAACCTGAAGGTGAGCACAACACTTCAGAATTCTCCTTGACTTTGCTGGGATGTGTTTCCCTTTGCAGATTTCAGAGAGATCAGAGAAGTAAAAATGCATCCAAAAATGCTAGGTGTGCACATAGCCTAATGGCCACTTTAGACGTCCCGATATCGTTGTCCAACTCTTGATAAAAAGTCACGTGGTTTGTGCGTTGGCGCCGATATCGTTCGTGTGTTGTGTGGTGTAAATGACCAATTCGATGCAAGAACGATGCCAAAACGATATGGGGAAGAATTGTGCAGGCTCTCCAACTGCCCGATATTGGATGGACGATCTGGCAGGATCATGCTGTGTGACAGCCCAACAACGATTTGAAGCACAACTTCCCCTATTCACTCCCATGTTAAATGGTCGTTCCCTGGGTCGCTCGTACAAGGGGGCGTATACATCGCAGTTGTGTTGCCTGCCGATATCTCCCTGTGTGACAGCTGCTATACGATCTTGGATTACTGCCAAAAAATTGCGCGCTCCCCTGCCGTTGTATACAATATCGGAACGACATCGGGACGTGTAAAGCGGCCATTAGAGGTTCTCTCGCAGTCTGCATCTTTTTACTTGTGTTTTTAGAAAATAATGGCACAATCAGGTGATTGTTTTGAAGAAGGAGTCTTATCACTCCAAAACACGTTGAATATACCGTAATCACAATCCAGGAATATCTCTTCTGCCTTCATTCCATTGGCAGCGCAGAATGAACCCCTTCCTCTCTAATCTTTGATGATGATTACAAGTGGGGCTGTGCAGCCAGTTCTTCTCTAAATTCTTCAAAGTGATGCACAATTCACAAATTTTGTGCAAAATGAAAAATAAACCTTTTTGCCTTTTACCTTTTGTTCAAGTTCCAATATACCACAACGTTGCTAAACCTGCATATGAATTCCAAGCATAAAAAATTGCAAATTAAAAGAAATTTTAGCTCAAATAAAAAAATGTTTAGAAACTCCAAATGCAATAATTAATTGAGCTTTTAATTTGCATAGCTACCAATATTACAAGGATGCTTAGGTCCTACAATCACCTTGATCCGTCTGGGAAAACCTCTAACTTGTCTGCTTTTTCGAAGGTATACCCAAATACTGCCCCTTTCAGTTCATAATGGTGCTGGGACAGTATCCAAAAAATGTGACCAGCTCTAGCAGTCTCGGAGGTTACCAGCTATGTACTCTGGTACATGTAGACGTATCTACCTGGTGGCTCCTCACCCTCTTGTATGACTCATCCTGGGGTCTATGGGAACTCTGTACCCTGACTTGGAGTTGGTGGGATGTCACTGGTGGCCCGCCAGGACCCGTAGCCCTGGTGGTCGGCCCAAAAATTGGGGAAATGTAAAAAGGGGATAAAAGAAAAGTTTGTTGTGACGCCACCTGCAGATTCTGGTGATGTTCACCAGCACCGCTATTAGACTGCCGGGGATGATGATATTGCAGCTTGGGTGGTATGGCTCCCTGCAGGTGCAGCTGGGTCCCCAGGACAAGATAGCACTGGGCTTGTTGTTGTGCCACTGGTTGTGGGCAGCGGAGCTGCGCAGCGGTTTTTGTAAAAAGGAGACACTGAAGCCTTGTGACTCTATACTGGTACTTTACTGAAACCGGTTCAGATGGCACTTACGGTTACAGTTTACGCAGTTCTTTAATGGGTAGCTGGCCAGGTAGTCGCTGAGGAAGATAAAGTCTCTTTGAAGCTCCTGTAGTGTACCTTCTTTTGTCTTTCCTACGTCCTGCTGCTTTTTCTTGCGCCTCCTTACTTTCCATGCGCTGCCCTGTACAGCCCACTTGTCTACAAGGACCCTTCTGGTGGGGCTGCACATTCTGGACGGGGATGTCGGGGCTGCTGAACTAACCCGCGACTGGCCGGTGTCGAGGGCTCAGGGGTGAACTCGCCTGTACCGTTCCTCGGAGCCGGCACTCCGTTGGTGGACCAAGGTTTCCCAGGACTATGGAAGGTCCGGCACAGGGTTTCCTCTTTCTTTTCCTGGGTCGCCCTTTTCTGTCTCAGGCGCCCTCCCTGGGTGAACCCTCTTTCTTGGGCTCCCGCCTTGCTTCGCTTCTCAGACTAAACTAAAGCTGTCTGTGTGACTTCCCGCCTCTCCTAACTCCGCCCACTGGGACTAGGTCTCTGCCCTAAGGATTTAACCCCATCATCCATGGCTCTAGAGTGTGTGAGTGCTGGGATGGGGAGCCTCATGTCAACTTTACACTCCCCTGCGACAGTAATACTGCACACTCTATTGTGGGTGCAGTACCCCTACTGTGCCGCACTGACCACATACGCCCAACGTGGCTTCATTAATAAATCTGTCCCTATTCAGGCAGTGCCCGACTTACAAACTTAAGCACCACGGCGGAAGGAAAGATGAGTTTTATTATCATCATTATTATATATATTTTTCTTTGTTACCAATACTCAATTCATCACTCACCTCCCTGGCAGCCTGCTGTCAGGTCTCATTCTTTTTGGCCTCACATGCCACACCTCCGGCCTCTTCGCTTTAGCCCATGACTTCTGGCCATGTCCAGACCTTAAAGGTCACTGCATGTTGTAAGGATGCTGAAAACCAAGTGTCATATCCAACTCACCTGATGCCCATCGTGCTCAGGTTTAACTGATAAAGATTAATTGCTTTTATTTGAAGATAAACTGTGCAACAAGCTTATAATTTCATCATACAAAGGATCATAGTAAGGTTTCATGCATTTCGAGGCTACATGCCATGTTATGAGTAAGAGTCATGTAGTCTCGAAACATGTCAAGCCTACTGTTATTATTATTATTATTTATTTATATAGCACCATTAATTCCATGGTGTTGTACATGAGAAGGGGTTACATACAAAATTATACAGTTTACAGTAAACAAATTAACAATGATAGACTTGTACAGAGGGGAGAGGACCCTGCCCTTCTGGGCTTACATTCTACAGGATAATGGGGAAGAGACAGAAGGTCGGGGTGCTGCAGCTCTGGTGTTGGTGAGGTGGCAGCTATGGTGTTGGTGAGGTGGCAGCTATGGTAGTGGTGACGCATACTATGATCCCTTGTATGAAATTATAAGCTTGTTGCACAGTTTCTCTTCAAATAAAAGAACTTCACCTTTCAGTGCTGTATTTTTTTCTTACCTTGGATTTCTTAAAATGTAAGGTTCTGCAGTGACCTCGAGGCCTGAACATGGCTGACAGTTGCTGGCCTATAGTGAAGCGGCTGGAGATACGGCGCACAATGCTGGAAAGAAAAGGTCAGTGTTGAGACTAAGCATCTAATGCGAAATTCCCAAACTCCTGTCCTCATGTCCCCATGCAAAATCATTGTGAAGGGGGGGGAAGCATGCTTAGGTTTGACATCACCTTTTGTGATTTGTAAGTTCTGTGCTATCATCTGTGAGTAAAGGTGTCACCCATCATTGCCTGCCTCTTATGATAATGAGCCTGCTGGAAAAAACTTCTTGACAGGACATATGGAGGTATCAGTCCTAAAAAGACCCAGTATCCATTATGTAAATTGCAAAATTGCTAAGTTTATTTTAATAAATGTCATGATATTGAAAAAAATTCCCAATTTTTTTCAAAAATAATTAATTGACATAAAAAAGGTCATTTTCTCATGAGAGCTCCCTGCGAAACAGTGGGGAAAAAAAACTTTAAAAACTGCTTCAGGGAAAATAATAATAAAAATAATGATTAGAAATCTTACTTGATGATGTTTCACCTGGGGTATACTTGCAGAATGAACAGACGGAAGTTCGCGGGCAAGAGCGGCTTAGGTGGTAGGTGTGGGTTGGCATTTTACTGAATTAATATAAGTAAATTTTTAAGTGCATACAGTTGTGGAGTCGATTATAACAGAAGCGGAGGTCTGGGTGTAAGGCCCCCAGGAGGGTGGTGCAGGGGGAGCCCCATTGCATGATCAGTTATAGCACTTGAATGGCCATGCCCACTAACTAAACTGGTCACACCCACTAACTTCACCCCCCTTGCACACCCCCACTTTCCCTCCACCTGGGGGCTTATCCTAGATGCCCACTTTTATTACAGTCAGCTCCATGACCATATGGACCTAAAAATTATCACTCGTTTGGTTCGCGGAAGAAACCGCTGAGCCATGCCCACCAGCCCCAATCCACTCCCATCGGCACCAAACACGCATACCAGTCCAGCCGCTGACTGACGGCCGCTCAAACTGCAATTATGCCCAGCTGGAGTCCCTAACACAGCCCAGAAACAAGAGTAGCTCTACCTCTAGAGGCAAACAACAGAAGCGTTATAAAGAGTAGAGTCATAAGCAGTATAAATACATGTTGCAACCTATCTGCTCTTTTCAGCGACATTGTATCATGACTTTGCACTTGCAGCTATCTATACTAAT